>JAVGWX010000001.1:68045569-68423069 GCA_036924085.1 Ariolimax columbianus | reverse complement strand
TTAGGTCCGGTTTCATTTGAACACGCATCGTATGTATATATATATTTAATCATATTCCTGTTGCCCTAGATAGTAGACAAAAATTATAATCCTACATCTGGTTTACTTGAACCAGATTTTACAGAAGTCTGGTTATTTTCAGTGTTGTTTACGTGATGAAATTATAAGCCCATTGCACAACTCACATTAGTCCCCCATTAGGACATACTGGAAAGAAAACAGTGGTTCTATTATATAGATATAAAGATATAGTTAGATATATATATACAAATATAGATGTAGACAGGAATGCAGATATGTAGATCTGTATTTAGGTTCGTAGATAGAGACGTAGATATGTATTTAGACAGTTATGTAGTCTTAATCAATGTTCTTTAAGTGCCATACACGGTACATAAGGCAGAACAATGTTCTTTAAGTGCCATACACGGCCCATAAGGCAGAAACCAGTTTGGTCTGTGTGACGTCACTCTTTTCAGCACATGAATGTTGCTCAAGCCCATAATGGAACCCTCTCTGACAATTGTTCTGCGGAGAGTTTGTTTCGGTCTTCTCCTTTCCTACTGCTATGTGGTAACCACATAAATGCTTGCAAAGGGAGTCTGTTGCTGTCCATTATAAGAACATGTTCGATGTATGACTACCGTTTTTTCCTGATGAGTGAGGAAACATATTGTTGGTTTGTGACTTCTTTAATTATTTTGTTGGTTAGGAATTCCTCCAAGCCAATGTTCATAAGTTTTCTAAGACACTTATTCTTAAATGCATTTAGCCTCTTTTTCAATGGTTTTGCTATTTTTCAACATTCACATCCTACGGTGAGCATCGGTAATACTCTAGAGTTAAACAACCTGAGCTTTGTGAACTCGCTCAGTGATTTTGATTTCCAGATGTTGGTTAGTTAGGTAAATGCAAATAGGTAGATACATGTATAATAGTTAGGTAAGCAGGAAAGAAAAGAGGTTAGATTGTTTTCTTTTGCTAGTGGATAGGAAGGTACGTATATAGATAATCGTAAGAAATATCTCACTATGAAAAAAACTGACCAGTTTGAGAAAATACCAAGCATTGGCCTTGTCAGCAATAATAAAGATGGTTTTTATGCTGATCTTCATAATAGTGTTTACTCGTATGGTTGCCTCTGTCAAGTTGCTGCTGATTTTGATGTAGATATGTTGAGCTGGAACGTTGGTGAGAACTCTTCTTGGTGTGTTTTGGATGTCTGCGAAATGTTCAGTATACGTAAAACAGCTTGGTACAGAATTACAGGAAAATATCCAAGCTAGTATATGTAGGAACAGCGATCGCTAGATCATGCAAGGATTGGCTAATGGTAAAGAATTGTTATGACGACGTTATAGCTGAGAGGTAATGCGATTGCCCATTAAGAATGAAAACGGTGGGATTTGGAATCCATGGTCACAGGCCAAATTATAGCACATTTTTTTAGGTGCAATTATAGCAAATGTATGTAATATTTAGGTAACATTGTAGCAAATGTGTGTGATATTTAATTATAATTGCACAATATATATTCAATGTAAAAGTACAATTGTAGTAAATGGATACAATAGAAAGGAAATATTGTAGCAAATGTCTGTAATATTTAGGTAAAATTGTAGTAAATGGATACAATATAAAGGTAAACTTGTAGCAAATGTATGTAATATTTAGGTAACATTGTAGGATATATATTCAATTTAAAACTAAAATTGTAGCAAATGTATGTAATATTTAGGTAAAATTGTTGAACATATATTCTTCTTCTTCTTCTTCGTTCGTTCTCAATCTTCCACTACCCCAAACACTGAAAGGGCTAAAGTAGCAGAATGTAGTCCAGAGAACGGAATGCGTTGTGCCGTAGTTTACAGCTTGGCTGTGATATTTGCACCTTTCGATCCAACACATCCGACTTCAGAAAGCATTCTTTGAGTAACGGGTTAGCATTCCCTCTTCGATCCATTCTCCTTAGCAAGTCTGCTCTGATGCAGCTTGTTATCCAGGATCACCGCGTGGAGGTGTAGAAGGTTCTTGGCAGCTATGGTTGGCTGGCCCTGACGCTAGCAGTCAGCTATGGGTCGCTGATCACTGCAGCTCTTGCGCTGCTCAGCATCTTGATCCCGAACATATATTCAATATAAAAGTAAAGTTGTAGGGCGCATTTATAACATTGCTGGGATCACTGGGAGTGAGACTAAGGAATAAAGATCGCTTATCATTGTCTTTACTACGTACTGTGCAGGATAGGTTTTTAATGTTACCTCTGATAGCAAAACAACACATTCTTTTACAACGTTTTGAATGGCGCTCATCATGTGCAGAAATGCCGCCTTTCTAACCACTAGTCAGTCAGGTATCGTCGTGTGCACCTCAAAATTGTCTGATGGCTAGCATTTTAAATAAACTAATATCAACTCAATAGAAACATAACCTGACAGACTTACCGAAGGTTTCGTCATAGACAATCGCAACATTGTTAAGGTTCTCTTTCAGGACAATATCTGCCACAACCAGCAGCATCTGGGCAGCTGGTGGTTCAATTATAGTGTCCGTGTTGGCCCTACAGAAGCACACAAAATCCATCTTTATTACATTCTTCTTCTTTGCCTTATCTCACAATGCATTTTTTCTTATTTTCTATCTTCTCTCACTATGTATTTCGTTTTCTTCGTCTTCTTCTTCTTCTTGTTCTTCCTCCTTTTTCTTCTTCTTCTTTTTCTTCTTCTTCTTCTTCTTTTTCGTCTTCTTCATCTACTTGTTCACCCGAGCTCGCTCTCTAATAATGGCACATTTATATTTTAGTTGTTGGCATCCAGTCAGTCTCAAGAGGTAATTGATTTCAGCACCCGAGAGAAAATATTGTCGCCATCGTACTGGTTTTGAGTTTGCAGACAGTAGCAGCCCGGCTTCTCATGTCTGTAGACCGTCGAAGCCCGGCTTCTCATGTCTGTAGACCGTCGAAGCCCGGCTTCTCATGTCTGTAGACCGTCACAGCCTGGCTTCTCATGTCTGTAGACCGTCTCAGCCCGGCTTCTCATGTCTATAGACCGTCGCAACCCGGCTTCTCAAATCTGCAGACCGTCGCAACCCGACTTGTCATGTCTGCAAACCGTCGCAACTCGGCTTCTCATGTCTGCAGACCAGCATGCCATGCTGTGTTAACTGTCTGCAGCGAACTGGCTTGATCTTCCTCTGACACCAGCCAGGACATGATGACATGAAGGACCGCTGTTGTCTGAGCGCTAGATCAACCCTTTCCAAGGAACGGCATGTCCTTCTGATTGACTGGTGGCGCCGCAGGAGCTATCAATTTGCCAATGAGAACAATGCCAGACTGCCTTAGGATCTCCGGCTCCTGATTTGATATCTGAGTTTTCTTTGAGTTTATTCATTGATTAATGTATATCCTTCTGCCATTATATAGAGAACTAATGTACACATAATTTAGTAAGACATGTTGAGGAAAGAAGACCATTTTTCGTTAAAATGAATGTTCACTTTTGTAAACTTTTCCTGTTTGGCTTTGATTTTACGGTTTTAGATTTGACATATTATCAATCTTCAAGTGGTGTACTGTCGCATAGTCATATTTGGATTGGAGGAATTGACAGCGAAAACATCCTAGTCTCGAATGCAGCAGTAGTATTGTCAATGCTGAGGCCGATAGATTGTTACACTTGAATCGACGAACTGGCAATACACATATTGTTAAATCGTTTAATCAGTGTATAGCGGAGCGGTTTTCATGAGTGGGTAGAGCAGGAGTGTGTACAACTAGCGAGATAAGGAAACCATATGTATCCACAATATCCACCATTTGCTAAAAGACATTGAATGCACATGGATCAGTCCCGACTGCAGCTCTTTACATAGCAGAACCGAAATGTTACAAATTAGTTTTCAGCAGTTTGAAATCACTCGTTGTATACATCTAAGAGATACTTCTAGGCATCATACATTCTAGAGTTATAGTGACAACCTATCATCGACAAGACCTCAAACAATGACAGTTAATGGTTTACCCGCACCACCAAAAGGCAGAGTGCACGTTATGCACTGCTTGGTAGTATCATTATAAACAGGGGAAAACCTTGAGGCTGGACACCCAAGTCATGTACCGTCCCCAAGCCTAGTAAGTCGCTGGAAGGACTTACTATACCAATTTGTTAGTAAACGTCTAATGTGAGTCCAAAACAGAGAAAGATGACGGCACAATCTAAGAGCTCATCTCCTGAAGGATTTGCAGAACAAAAAGGTAGCTTTCCGATATCTAGTATCAGGTACTGATCTGCGTGTTCGAATACCAGGGCATTCCAGAACGCATTTCCTTGAGGAATTTAATCAACATTCATGTTTGAAATCGCAACGTGTGACTTGATTTGAGTTGTTTGCAAAAGACGGTCTCTGTCTGTCTGTCTGTCTCTCTCTCTCACTCTCTCTCTTTCTCTCTCTCTCTCTCTCTTACACACGAACACACACACAAACACATAAACACGAAAACACACACACCCACCCCCCCCCCCCCTCACACACATACACACAAACACACACCACACACACACACAAATACACACCCCTCACACACACACGCACACGCACACCCCCCCCCCCACACACTCACACACATACGCACACACACATTTATATATATATATATATATATATATATATATATATATATATAGCAAATATATCTTATACGATCCACGTCGCTCAAGCCTATAAAACCAGATAGCAGGGTTTCGGACACACGTGTACGTGGTTGGTTGGTTGCTAATGCTCCCAATGGGTTGGTAACCCTTTTGTGCGCCATGAAAAGTGCGGAACTTGTGGCAGATTGCAGTAGCTTTCCTGACATCCGAGCGTCCTAATGGTGTGGACGCTGATTCTCCAGGCGGTTGTGCAATCCTTGGCTTCATCTGCGTGTCACTCATTACTACGGGGATCACATCGAACCTCACCTTGTTAGCCAGACTATTGTTCTCGACAACAGGCCGTTTCCAAAACGACCAATGAGGGTCACGGCCAGTATATTTGTCCTGACCCTGGGTAAAATTGTTTGATCAGTGTGTTTTAGCCTCATCGTCCCACACACTTATACATTCAATTTGATATATTTCTAAATCCGTAACATTTATTTTGTGCAAATATATAGCTAATAAATCGAATTTACAATTAAGAAGAGAAACAGACAAACAAATGAGACTTTAAAATAAAATTTAGAAAATGAAATAAATAACCCAAATAGCAAACTAACAAGAAATACAAATTATAACACTAGAAAATGGTACAGTCTATTGTTAGTCTTTAGGGCAGAAACAACAACAAGAACTAGATAATGAGATGAACTTGTTATACTAATAGCATAGGTAGTGTGACCGATCACCCCTGGTACCAGTCTGTTATTATAGATACTTGGTTTGAAACTCGATAAGACAAGCTTTGTCTATTTTGGATGTAATTTAAACCTCCTTAGCCTGCACATTGAGAAACTCTTGCCCGGGTACAAAGAATGTATTGCTTAGTATCGTGAATTTTCCAGATAAATTCACCAAAGAGGATAAATGCCGTAATGACAGTTTCTACAAGTAACGAGTATACCTGTAAGGATTCTGGAACTGTCACGCAAACTTAAGAAGTTTCTCCTAATAGTGTGAAGATATGAAATGTTTTTATTGATGAAACGGGGATGAGAAAAGTTCATATTAATAACGCATAGATCTAAATGTTTTATAGTTAGGAAACGGTGATCAGGAAGGTTTATATTAATGAGATATATACATGAAAGGTTTCTAGTAATGAAGCAAAGACTGGAAAAGTTTATATTAATGAGATATATACATGAAAGGTTTCTAGTAATGAAGCAAAGACTGGAAAAGTTTATATTATTGAGATATGTACATGAAAGGTTTCTAGTAATGAAGCAAAGACTGGAAAAGTTTATATTAATGAGATATGTACATGAAAGGTTTCTAGTAATGAAGCAAAGACTGGAAAAGTTTATATTAATGAGATATGTACATGAAAGGTTTCTAGTTATGAAGCGGAGACTAGAAAAGTTTATATTAATGGGATATGTACATGAAAGGTTTCTAGTAATGAAAAAACGGAGACCATACAAGTTTATATTAATGACACATTGACTTGAAAGGTGTCTAGTAATGCGAAGTAGAACATTTCTACTAATGACACGTACCTTTGTAGAGGATAGTTGAAGTAGCAAGTGTCCACCATTGCGATGTAAGCAATTCCGAAAGCCTGACATGCTGATTTGAACAGAGGGGCTAATCTTGGGGTTGAGATGTCCACCAGAACGAACACGCCGGTTGCCAAGAGTGAGCAAACTGTAAAACTCGTAAGTATACCCAGGGAGTTATTGGTACAAGGTTTAATTCAGTGCAAAATGTAAAATTGCATAATGAAAGTTCGTTATGGTGATGATGATTCACAGTTTGGTTGCTAATGGAGCATTGGCGTACCCCTTCAGGAAACATGTACTCTAGCATCTACAAGGGCGGTTTTATCACATATATTTTATTTTAGTCGCATTTAGCGGCTTTCTATGCCGGTTACATAGGTTCTATTTTTTAAAATTCTACGTGCAACTTAAGAGAAAAGTGTGCTAACAAAATTACTAATGTATGTTGTCAATATTGTTGATTTATTTGAGGACATTCACATGTCCAATTCGGACATTAAATGCTACAAATGTGGAAGGATTTTCCGTGCAAGAATTGAACTATACTCCGAACTCACTGGTGAGGTGCAGCACAACCTGTCTGACTGCTGTTGTCATCATCGCTTGCGATGGACGGCTTTTATAATGATTTACTTCAGGAACGTAAAAAATGCAAATCAATATAAGATGTCAGTGTACGAACGCTACAAGTAATCCATATGGCCCAGTTGGAAGTCACTTGAGTGTGCACGTTACTTGTACAAACAATCTTTAACAGTATATTCACAATTAGTAAACAAACGACAACAAAAGACAAATCATCTATTGTCTGTCATCTACACCACAATTAGTAAACAAACGACATCAAAAGACAAATCATCTATTGTCTGTCATCTACACCACAATTAGTAAACAAACGACAACAAAAGACAAATCATCTATTGTCTGTCATCTACACCACAATTAGTAAACAAACGACAACAAAAGACAAATCATCTATTGTCTGTCATCTACACCACAATTAGTAAACAAACGACAACAAAAGACAAATCATCTATTGTCTGTCATCTACACCACAATTAGTAAACAAACGACAACAAAAGACAAATCATCTATTGTCTGTCATCTACACCACAATTAGTAAACAAACGACAACAAAAGACAAATCATCTATTGTCTGTCATCTACACCACAATTAGTAAACAAACGACAACAAAAGACAAATCATCTATTGTCTGTCATCTACACCACAATTAGTAAACAAACGACAACAAAAGACGAATCATCTATTGTCTGTCATCTACACCACAATTAGTAAACAAACGACAACAAAAGACAAATCATCTATTGTCTGTCATCTACACCACAATTAGTAAACAAACGACAACAAAAGACAAATCATCTATTGTCTGTCATCTACACCACAATTATTGCACCAAATGTAAATCCCTTATTTCTATCACAGCAACCTCTTGAGTAGTTCTTGACTTATCATGTTGCATGTCCTTTATAGAACGTCGCTCCCATCACAGTCTGCCTGAAAGAAACTCTTTTCTTTGCCAAAACTCCAGCCTCCGCCACATTCATACCCATGCTGAGACAATAAACCTATTACTACCGGTTGTGGTGCACCGATGAAGCGATGGGATAAGTGTTTCAATATTGGTTCTAATGCCTGCATTCTAAGATGAATTACAACTGGTTGACATCCTTCAGTTGTTAAAAACCGAATCACTGTCGCAGATTAACTCTGGACAGATTCCATATCACAGCTGCCATGTTTTCAACGGTCTGCTGAGGAAACTATGAATCAGAGGATAATGAAAATAGGCCAACTTGACGCTTCGTATGTGATGTTTACACCAGAAGTGACTTCATCAGGTGCATCGTACGTATGTTAACTTGTTGCGGCTTGGTCAGGTTTCATTTGAACACGCTTCTTGTATATATATACAGCCTGCAGAAATTATGGCAGAGCACCAACAAAATGATAAAAGTAAAAGTCAAGAGAGCCTTTTTTTTTCTGTGGGAGCTTATGACTGCGAATCATGGACGATTACCAGAACATCCAGACAAAGAATCGAATCCTTCGAGTCAAAATGTTACAGAAAGATCTTCAGAATACAATGGACAGAGAAAAAGACAAATGTAGACATTCGGCAAGAGTTGAGCAAAGAGGAGAACTGGTTTATCAATTTCATTGTGGCTAGACATTGCAAATACTTTGGTAACATAAAGAGACACGACGGTCTCGAGAGAACAGTGATGGAAGGTATGGTGTCAGGCAAAAGAGGAAGGCACCAAGATATCCAGGAATGCCTGTGTATGACTGTGGCGGAGGCTGGAGTTTTGGCAAGGAAACGAGTTTTTTTCAGACAGAATGTGATGGGAGCGACGTTCTATAAAGGACATGCCAAATGATGATGAATATATATATATATATTTATACACGCACTAAATTAAAATTCAATTCAAACTAAGGACAAATAAAGAATCTAAAATTCAAATTAAAAAAACAAAACCAATATCCTGGATGTTAAGCCAGCCTGTTACCTTTGTCTACTGTGTCCGTTTCGTTAGCAGCTATGACTGTCTTAAACTGCATCAGTGCTACTGCGCCAGCGCCTTCAAGGAAGGCTTGTATCTTCTCGAATATGTGCGGCAGGTTTTTGTTGTTTTCAACAATTGTGTCGCTGATCACAACAACTGATCGGCAATAGACATGAATAGTTATTGGATTGAGATTTATGTGGGGCAATGGATATGTATATGCTTATGGATATGTATATGCTTATAGACTAGCATCACAACTATTTTTGCTCATAAACACTCCCACTAGATACATTGGGTTATGGTGAGGGAAGCAGGAGTTTGAGGGGTGGGGGAGGGTATGTAATATATATCTTCATTTTCTGGGATCATGTGACCACTGCAAGCGTTGGCAATCCCATATCGCGTTGATTTTCATAGATCATTTGACCACGTCAAGCGTTGACAATCCCATATCATGTTGATTCCCATAGATCACGTGGAAAATGCATCGGTTTGATTTATTTAGAAGGTATGACTACTGCAAATCATAACAATCATTCTTCGTGTTGGTTTCTCTAGATCATAGGACCAATGCAAGCCATAACATTCACACATCATGTTGATTTCTCTAGTTAGCAGGACTGCTGCAAACGATAACAAATAAATCACTAACCAATTATGGCAGCATAAATCACTAGCCATTCAAGGCAGCGTACATCACTAACCAACCAAGGTAGAATGAATCACTAACCAATAAAGGCAGCATACATCACTAACCAATCAAGGCAGCATACATCACTAACCAATCAAGGGAGCATAATTTCCTAACCAATCAAAGCAGAATAAATCACTAGCCAATCAAGACAGAATAAATCACTAGCTAATCATGGCAGCATAAATCACTAACAAATCAAATCAGCATAAATCACTAACCAATCAAGACAGATTGAATCACTAACCAATCAAGACAGAATGAATCACTAACCGATCATCAAGACAGAATAAATCACTAACCAAGCAGACAAAATGCTATAGTACCTGCTGTAGGGATTGACGTACTTGAGCCAATTCCGTGTAGAAAAACTATTTTGGTAAGTAGGACTACGCTGATCACAAAATGCTGAAGTGAGAACATGCTTTATCGTCTGAAGTTTGATTTTATGTGATACAAATATTTTCCTCGCCTTCTCTGAAAAAGAAAAAAAAAAAACACAATTGTCAGCTTTAAATGATAAAACAAGAGAAACACATCTGATTTCAGCTGGTTTGTGTGTGTCGGGTTTGCCTTCAAGTCCGCTCCCTTTCCCTTGGCCACACCACTTAAATGACTCGTGCAGCCTATTTTCATGGTGGTCACGCGGAAGCGGAATAGTGTCTTGGTCAGCTATAGTTCGCTAACGAGTCGCTGGATGATGACGGATGACGGCTCATTCAGACAATATTCAATTGCACTCATTTGAAACCCCACGAAAGAGAAAATGGACACCAACTGGTACATAATTCCGAGCCACATACTAAGATGGTCCTCACATATGCCATTTGTGCCCTGATCAGAGAAAGAAGAAATATAAGACAACAAATCGATTAATTTGAAGAAGAAAAGAAACAAAAGAAGTAGAAACATAAAAAGAAGAATGGACAAAATTGACAATTCATCACTTGAGAATCAACAATGATGTGAACCAAATATAAGATACCATCAGCATCATCAGTTGCCTGCCGGTTTGCATGGACGATCATGAACCTTCATCCACTTCCATCACGTGTGTCGTTTACCAACTCTGTAGTCGATTGTCGCCCGTGCCATTCTCTCAGGCTGTCCAACATATCCTTTTCTCTGTCTCCCTTTCCTGCTATCTTTCCCGTTGTCATGGCGTGCTCCAAGCCGCCTCTTCTCACAACATGCTGAAAAAATGGTGACTGTCTTGTTTTGATCCTTGCAATAAGTTGTCTTTGTGTTTATGCCTCTTCAAGTACTGTATCATTAATCTTCTTTGCAGTCCATGGGATCCGCAGCATTCTTCTGTAAAACCCCATCTCCGTTGCTTCCAAAAATCTTTGCGCTTGCTTACTGATTGTCAATGATTCACTGCTATATGGCAGTACTGTTTCCACGTAAGGTCTTTTTTTCTCAGTTGCAGCGACAAGGTTTTGTTGCACAATATTCCTTTCATGGTGTGAAAAACAGATTTTCTTGAGCTATTCTGCATTTTATATCGTACTTGCATCTCCCATCTAATGTTATGTATGCGCTGAGGTATTTAAACGTGTCAACTTGTCTCAATTCGGTCCCCTTAGCTTTGGCGCAGCATTTTTGAGAGTCTTCTTTCTTACTCACAACCTTCACCCGTAATTTATAAAAATTATAGGTACTATACTGACAGAAAAGTAGACATAGATAGCTGTAAAACAATTAAATTTAAAAATCAATGCACAATGTCAGCAGAAAACTTTCAGGAAAAAGTCAAGACTATGACACAGCAGAGAATAACTTAGAGTATAGATCATGAGAAATGAAGAGAAAAAGCGAAATAGCTTGATTAAATACATCCTGATTTCCATAGGTTCATACACACTGCTGATACTTACATTTTATTGTAGCGTGAAAGAGCAACAAATATGGCGTCGTACCGGCTGTGGGTATACACTGTTCTGGTGTATACGTTCTTTATGAATGCCGCCAGGCCACCGATTTGCCTGTAATTCACACTAGTCGACGTCTTAAACTTGTGTTCATGGAAACGTGTTTTTTTATTTGGACTGGTTAATTCGTTCGTTTTTTTGGTGTTTACTTCCCTCCGATTATCCTGCCCTAGACATCAGTTATATAAATTAGCCATATGGTTAACCATGTGTCGTATTTTCACGGTCTAGTGCACATGGCTGAATTTCACGAGATTGGCGTTCTTCGCCCTAGCTGCAGCCAGTGTTGGTGTTGGAGTGACTAAAATTTAGACACTATAATGGACTAGAACACGGCTCGGAAGAGATGCCCAACACATCACTCACACATTGAGTGATGTCCCTACGACATTTTTGCAATTACAGGAAAGCCACGACACACAGCGATAGATGGTCTCCCCTTTCCACTGGCTTGCGTAAGAGCTTCGAAAGTAAAACCTCAGAAAAAAACTGCATCCTGTGCTATCTCCAATCGTCTCGATAATGTCTTGTCACTGACCAAAGGTAGCTCAGGACCAGAGAGTGAGATTGACTAAAGGTGGAATTTCTATCACACTTTAATCCAAACCACCACGCAAGTCACCCATTTAATCGGACACAGCAAGAGAAAAGACTGTCCACACAGCTGAACAAAGAGAGTGGTCTTTATCACATGTGATTGGCGAAAATCATGAACAATGTAAGTTGTCTTTCTCGAGCCAAGTGTATTCCATCGGTTTGTGTAAGTCTGTGTTGTAGGATTTCTTTTAGGTAATCCATCCATCTGCAACGGGGAGGAAGACTAACGTCTGGTCAGGCAAATTATACTGATATGACATGGCAGTCAGGTTCAGGCAAAACATACTGGACAAGACCCTCAACTTGGGTTTCTTGTGGTCCTTCCTGGAAACGGTCTGTTTTCATGAACGATCGACGTGATCCCCGTAGTAGTAAGTGTCACGCAGATGAAGCCAGAGATGGTCAGGTTGGTGTCTCAAGAGAGAGGGCCAGATTAGTCGATAGGGACCAAAATAATTATGGCCAAATGGTGATATGGGTATACGTAAAGCGCCGAACTGAAAAAAAGAGGAATAGACGCAGATAGGGATCTGAGACGCTAGTCCTGCCATGAGCAACATACTTACCAAGACAACGTGTCAGGATACTGACCAAGTTCATATCTCTTTTCCATTTGGCGTTCTTTGGAAAAAAAATGTTTTCAAGGGAGTCTGGCTGATGAGATGTGGATTAATGTGATCCCGTAGTCGTGAGTGTCACGAACATAAAACCAAGCATAGCACAACCGCCTGGAGGACCCCAGTCCACCTTCATCAGCACGCTCGGGATGTTAGGAAAGCTACTGCAACCCGCCACTTAAAGTCTTTTTCGAGGAGCACACAAGAGTAAACCTACTCATTGTAGGCATTTGGAACTACAACACCAATCCATCTGCTTCGTGGCTCTTCCTCGAGACTTCTAGCCAAATTATCTTATGTTGTTGGAGTGCAATAGTAGTTGATCAGGTTGCTTTTTCATGAGATGACCAACACTTTTCGAGCCCTCATATTTTCTATATTGAAATAAATCTGCACAAGCGTTATTTCTCATCTTATGTCTAGTATTAGAGCTGTATATCTTTTGGTGACACTATGATTTTCTTAGCCATTTTATTTCAGACATTTTTCTCTCCTGTGTCTTGAATAACGACACTAGTGGTTGAAGTTTTCGCAGTCGATGCGTTAACAGCAGCCAACGTATCAAAGCTGAATTCTTGCATCGGGGCCAGTGACCTCTAGCTGACCAAAACCTTTTCCGTCTTCAAGTGGTGGCAATGAAAACAGACTGCAATCACGCAGTCTAGCTAAGAGATGAAGAATCAGAGAGGGAAGGCAAACGATTTCCCAAAAAATGGCGTGAAGAAATCGTATGTGCAGAAAGGAGCAGATATCGCAGTCTCGTTGTAAACAGCGACACTACGTCCCGAATGTCCTTTTCAGAACGAACGCCGAAAAAGAAGAAGAATAAGGACCACGCGCACATTGTTATCACAGAGTTGGAACATATATACTGTTTCTAAGTTGTTGCTTTAGTGCCAAGCTGATGCTGGAGTTTTTAAGCTGTGGTGGTATTTGATAACTAACATCATACGTTTTCTGACATCTAGTTTCAATTTCTCTATCAAGTCTTACATCTTCTGTATAAATACTTTCTGTGATTGTGGACTCTTTTGTATTCGGCTGAAGCAACAGTTGTACATACAACATCTCAGATTCGTATAAGCCAAAACACAACAGAGAAGTGATAATATAGCAGATTCCAGGAGCGTATTTCAAGCCATCTCCAACACCAAACAAGATTGGATTCTTGTAAACAAGGAGGCAGATGAGCTAGCAGAAGTCGGAAGTAGCGGCACACAGATTCGTCAGCCACAGAGCTGTCAAGAAGCAAAGACACTCATAAAACGATCCATGAGGACGGGATGGAGAGACCAGCACAAAGACACTCATCAAACGATCCACGAGGACGGGATGGAGAGACCAGCACAAAGACACTCATCAAACGATCCATGAGGACGGGATGGAGAGACCAGCACAAAGACACTCATCAAACGATCCATGAGGACGGGATGGAGAGACCAGCACAAAGACACTCATCAAACGATCCATGAGGACGGGATGGAGAGACCAGCACAAAGACACTCATCAAACGATCCACGAGGACGGGATGGAGAGACCAGCACAAAGACACTCATGAAACGATCCATGAGGACGGGATGGAGAGACCAGCACAAAGACACTCATCAAACGATCCATGAGGACGGGATGGAGAGACCAGCACAAAGACACTCATCAAACGATCCATGAGGACGGGATGGAGAGACCAGCACAAAGACACTTATCAAACGATCCATGAGAACGGGATGGAGAGACCAGCACAAAGACACTCATCAAACGATCCATGAGGACGGGATGGAGAGACCAGCACAAAGACATTCATCAAACGATCCATGAGGACGGGATGGAGAGACCAGCACAAAGACATTCATGAAACGATCCATGAGGACGGGATGGAGAGACCAGCACATAGACACTCATCAAACGATCCATGAGGACGGGATGGAGAGACCAGCATAAAGACACTCATCAAACGATCCATGAGGACGGGATGGAGAGACCAGCACAAAGACACTCATCAAACGATCCATAAGGACGGGATGGAGATACCAGCACAAAGACATTCATCAAACGATCCATGAGGACGGGATGGAGAGACCAGCACAAAGACACTCATCAAACGATCCATGAGGACGAAATGGAGAGACCAGCACAAAGACATTCATCAAACGATCCATGAGGACGGGATGGAGAGACCAGCACAAAGACATTCATCAAACGATCCATAAGGACGGGATGGAGAGAACAGCACAAAGACACTCATCAAAAGATCCATGAGGACGGGATGGAGAGACCAGCACAAAGACATTCATCAAACGATCCATGAGGACGGGATGGAGAGACCAGCACAAAGACATTCATCAAACGATCCATGAGGACGGGATGGAGAGACCAGCACAAAGACATTCATCAAACGATCCATGAGGACGGGATGGAGAGACCAGCACAAAAACACTCATCAAACGATCCACGAGGACGGGATGGAGAGACCAGCACAAAGACATTCATCAAACGATCCATGTTGACGGAATGGAGAGACCAGCACAAAGACATTCATCAAACGATCCATGAGGACGGGATGGAGAGACCAGCAGAAAGACATTCATCAAACGATCCATGAGGACGGGATGGAGAGACCAGCACAAAGACATTCATCAAACGATCCATGAGGACGGGATGGAGAGACCAGCACAAAGACATTCATCAAACGATCCATGAGGACGGGATGGAGAGACCAGCACAAAGACATTCATCAAACGATCCATGAGGACGGGATGGAGAGACCAGCACAAAGACATTCATCAAACGATCCATGAGGACGGAATGGAGAGACCAGCACAAAGACATTCATCAAACGATCCATGAGGACGGGATGGAGAGACCAGCACAAAGACATTCATCAAACGATCCATGAGGACGGGATGGAGAGACCAGCACAAAGACATTCATCAAACGATCCACGAGGACGGGATGGAGAGACCAGCACAAAGACATTCATCAAACGATCCACGAGGACGGGATGGAGAGACCAGCACAAAGACATTCATCAAACGATCCATGAGGACGGGATGGAGAGACCAGCACAAAGACATTCATCAAACGATCCATGAGGACGGGATGGAGAGACCAGCACAAAGACATTCATCAAACGATCCATGAGGACGGAATGGAGAGACCAGCACAAAGACATTCCTCAAACGATCCATGAGGACGGGATGGAGAGACCAGCACAAAGACACTCATCAAACGATCCATGAGAACGGGATGGAGAGACCAGCACAAAGACATTCATCAAACGATCCATGAGGACGGGATGGAGAGACCAGCACAAAGACACTCATCAAACGATACATGAGGACGGATGGAGAGACCAGCACAAAGACAGTCATCAAACGATCCATGAGGACGGGATGGAGAGACCAGCACAAAGACACTCATCAAACGATCCATGAGGACGGGATGGAGAGACCAGCACAAAGACACTCATCAAACGATCCATGAGGACGGGATGGAGAGACCAGCACAAAGACACTCATCAAACGATCCATGAGGACGGGATTGAGAGACCAGCACAAAGACACTCATCAAACGATCCATGAGGACGGGATGGAGAGACCAGCACAAAGACATTCATCAAACGATCCATGAGGACGGGATGGAGAGACCAGCACAAAGACACTCATGAAACGATCCATGAGGACGGGATGGAGAGACCAGCACAAAGACACTCATCAAACGATCGATGAGGACGGGATGGAGAGACCAGCACAAAGACATTCATCAAACGATCCATGAGGACGGGATGGAGAGACCAGCACAAAGACACTCATCAAACGATCCATGAGGACGGGATGGAGAGACCAGCACAAAGACATTCATCAAACGATCCATGAGGACGGGATGGAGAGACCAGCACAAAGACATTCATCAACCGATCCATGAGGACGGGATGGAGAGACCAGCACAAAGACACTCATCAAACGATCCATGAGGACGGGATGGAGAGACCAGCACAAAGACATTCATCAAACGATCCATGAGGACGGGATGGAGAGACCAGCACAAAGACATTCATCAAACGATCCATGAGGACGGGATGGAGAGACCAGCACAAAGAAAACAAGCCAGAAAATGACAGCATACACATTTGGCAGAAATGGCCAGACAAAGATCTTCAGACTCAGAATAGGACATTGCAAACTCAAGACCAACTCATATAGAATGGGTCTTAGAGACACCGTCACGTGCGATTGTGGAGCAACCAACCAAACACTAGAACTTATCCTGCAAGACTGCCACACTTATGCAGACCAAAACGAGGCAGACTGGCCCGGGGGAGCGACCATGCTTGAAAAGAAGTGTGTGGTGGGCAAAGACATAAAACGAAGTCTCATTCGTGAACCTCACCAAACTAGAAGCAGGGCACCAGTTGATCGAAGAAGAAAATACATTTGTTTGACATATTTATGTTTAATATTATTTACATGTCTGTAAAGTTGATTTAGTGTTCTGCTTATAGCTTCCGTCTTTGATGTACTTATCTTCTTGTCGTATCCCCCAGAGACTGTACCGGGTACATACATTTGATTTTACAGTTTTATCATTGTCCCCAAATATTAACATTTAATAATCCACAATGAGTAGTTTATTAAATGAATTGTGTTCCAAATTTTTTTAGTTTGAATTTCGACAAAACTAATGCATAAATGCATGTAACAACACAATCACGTAAAAAGGTGCTCATCAAAATGTCATTGCAAGTGCAGCATTTTAAAGATGTAGGACATCCCCCCCCCCCCAAGATTCCCCCCCCCCCCCACCGAAAAATGACATCAGACTATGACATTTATATAGTTTAATGTAGCATATTAAGATATTAAACGGCATTTCCTAGGAAAGGACGTTTCACAGAGAGAGAGAGAGAGAGAGAGAGAGAGAGAGAGAGAGAGAGAGAGAGTAAAAGAGAGAGAGAGAAATATATATATATATATATATATGTATATAGAGCAACTGATTAAACTGACAGGTTGAACGTAGGACAATCAACTGCGATGTAGAGGAAACAGCAAGGAATGGCAGCCGTATTGTATCCAGTAACAGTTCCCAGCAGAATACTGCTGAATGTGAGTAAGACTATTCAGACCAATAACAGCCCATAACCCCATACAAGTAGTTTTAGATTTGAGACTCATAGAACAACAAAAGTGATTTCAGATTAGAAGAACATTAATTGGCCACAGTCATCAAACGAGAGCTGCCTGCGTGGAGCACTCAAGAAGACATGATCAGCATCATAATCGGTAGACGCTGAAATGTGACGCATGTCCTAAGTAACGAACCGGACATTATCCTCATAATTGCCTTGTTATGGAGCCCAGAGAGAAGGCGAAAGAAAGGCTGTGGTAAAGCTGAAGTGAGCTAAACTTTACGAAGAACTGTTCAAGCCGAAATGAAAATCATGAATCACAGTAGGGCACTGTAAGAAGGATGGCTGCAGACCGAGGGAAGTAAAGGATGTTTTCTACTGGTCTTAAAGACGCATGAGGTGTGATGGTCACTGACCGCTTTGTGAATCACTAGCCAAGGAACTATGGGAAGTATAGATGCCATAGAAGTATTCAGGATTACCATAGATTACATCCAGGTGGTTCGCGGCGTTTAAAGAATAGATCTATTGTAACTTTGAAAAAAAAGACTGTCATACGACATTTTTCTCAATTTGCCCATCGAGGCGTTTTGAAGGCTGAGGACTGAAGGCCGCTTCACAACTGCTGTCGCCACGTCGTATGCTGGCTATGTTAGTTTATTTCACCCCCGACAGAAAAACAACATATGCCATACTCGGGATTCGAACCGCTGTTCTCCTTGTCGGCAGGCAGGCCTCGAAACCATTCGACCACACGTTCCACTTTTAAAGGATCTACAACAACTAGCAAGATTATAGTGTAAAACATTTGCTAACAAAATTGCGTCAGGAAATGCTCTGACACATGCTTCGTAAAAGAGGCGAGCTGTAGTGATAGCTTTGCGCTTCACAAGAAACAATAAATTAATTAATCGATCAAGCAATCAAACAATCAATCAATCAATACAATGAGCAAGAAACACCTCTACATTTAATCGTCATAAAAGAAAGACAATTCTTTTATACTAGTAATCGAACGGTGCAATTTGAAAAAAACAAACATAACAGCAGCGTAATAGTTAAAGGATCTTCACCTTCACGCACTCCTCATCTGCCTCACATCACCCGCCCATCTGACAACTCCCTTCCCTTTCAACCCATGTTTCTATATTGATAAGTCTGATTTTGTTTTGAAGACACAATCAAAGACTTTACGCTGTAGATACAACCAAAACCTGACATTTCAATGTTTCTATATTGATAAGTCTGATTTTGTTTTGAAGACACAATTCAATGTTGACAATTCGTGAAAGTTAGTTATGCGAGTAATCCACGATAATTGATAACATATTTGGGTCTGGTTCATCTCTGGAGATATTTATGGATCAGCAGATATATGAGATTTGATTAAAGACTGCGCTGCAGTATGGAAAAAAACACGGATTACTAGAGAAATGCATAACACATCTCAAGGACATGCTTAAGACCACGTGCAGAACAGGCCATTGCGGCAAATTGTCATACAACCTCTCACAATTCAAACTGACATGAAATTTGAATGAATTCAATCCCTATTTTTAGTTTATGTCCTGTACAAGATGAAGCATTCATTAGAAGAAGGAGTAAAACAGAAATACGATGGAATGTTATTTTCAAAGTAAAAAAAAAAACCCAACATATTAACACGTCTATGGGGCATACTGGGAATACAGTTTTAGACCCATATATTTCTTGACCAACGGCACACTAGGGGGGGGGGGGGGGGGTCAACTTCCCACTGGCCGCATTTACTTTCCCAGATTAATATGGTACCAAATGTTTTAGGGCAAGTCGGCCCCATGAACAGTTTTGTGATGGAAAAAAACCCTCAAACTGTTGAGACATTACCCTGATGGCTCTACTGGAAGGCCAGTGCACTAACAGTTATGCTAAATTTTTATAATACAGAAATTGTATGTTTTATGTCACATAATCTCTAACACATACAAAACAATGATTGACAAACAAGGACGAAAATCCGAACAAAGAATTGTTAATGCAAAACTGTAAAGGAAATAAGAATAGATTAAAGTGAACAGCCAAGTGAAGAAGGCAGAGCCAAAAATAGCAGATGAATCCAACATGTCAGTACTACGATTAACAAAGACGGATGTGCACCCGTTTCTCTCTCTCTCTCTTTCTCTATCTCTCTCTCCCCCCCCCCCCCCCCCCCATCTCTCTCTCTCTCTCTCTCTGCGCCTAGCAAGTAGCTCGTCAGCTGTCTCGCAGGAAAATCTGATTAGACTGTTAAATATAATGTAAAATCTGTCGTTTTCAATTAATCAGAAACATGTCCTATGAACTATACGTATCGTTGTCAATTACTTGGTATACCTATTCAATAAACTGAAGATAGGTGGCACTGACGAATGCACCTGTGGTACGGGGAAAATGACCGCTGAACATCTGCTGCACAATTGCCCGACATACGAGGACCAGAGGAAGCACATGTGGCCATCACCAGTGGCAACACTAGACAAGCTCTATGGCAGTGTCGACAGCCTCAGGATGACAGCTGCTTTCTTCGAACAAATTCAAGTTGACGTCTAACAGCGTACGAAGAAGAAGAAGAATTACTTGGTATAAAGCGTAATAATTAATATGGAGTAAACATTTATGGATCATCACAAAACAACAGCCAATACAGCTGGATAATCAGTTTAGTTAAGTTCAAGTGCCATCTCTGTATCTCCAGTCTTCTTTATCTCTTGCTGTAATAGTGCAATCTGAGAGGCTTTTTTCCAGCCCATCTCCTGATATTATCCACTCACTTTAAACGTTGTCTAAATCTTGAATGACTGCCATTCACCCTACCTCCACCCCTCCCCACAGTATGGTTTCAACAAGGAGGTATGCCATGTTATATAAATAACGTAACTGGTAAACCCTGATTTCGATCATTAATTTTCTTTTCACCTCCAACTTTTCCAATATCTCCAAATGTGTGTTCTTCTCTTTCCAAGAAACGCAACCTAAGCTTCTATGTACCCACATTTCGAAGGGTTCAATACTCTTTTCCAACTTGTTATTCCTTGTCTATGTTTCTGCGCCTTAAAGTAGTGACGAGTATACATAACACCTGACAATTCTCATTTTCAAATTCAGATTTATCTGCGTCGGTCGCTCACATCTGTGATCCCCTGTGATGGCGCGGCTCAAAGCCTCGTTCAGGTAGATGGTGCTAACTTCTGGAGCCATACTGTACAGGGACGGCATCTTCTGCGCTTCCAGACGGTCGGGCAAAGTCTTTGGCGCCTAGGAACGATCTGTGAAGTATATTGTGAGCCGGGTATTTATGTCCGAACAAAGAAAGTCGGTGGCGGTTAATTGGTTCCGGGATTAAATGGATGCCTGATTTAGCAGAGACCACGTTGTAGTTGTAGTTATGTCATCGGATGTCCTGGAAGACCTTTAGTCTCGACATGTCATGTTTCAGTAAAGTCCATGTTTCCGAACCGTAAAGCAGGATTGAAACCACGATAAACTAGCAGATGCGGTTTTTTGTTTCAAATGAGATCTTTCCGCTATTCTATACACGTCGGAGTTCGTGTATAGAACACGCAGTTTGTCCGATAGACCTTAGTATATCGGGGCTGCTCCACACATCGTATGATTGCATGTTGCTGAGATAAACGAATTCTTTGGTGCCCTTCGCGTGTGGGCTTGAGTTTCAATATCCCGGGGTGCTGTGCCGGAAATGAGGTACTGAATGAAGTTCTGAAGCTGTATGTTCTTCCCGAACCGAATGTAATGGATTAAATGTATTATTCAGCAGATATAGTTCTACCGTACCCCTTAAACTGAGTCGTTGTTCTTGTCGTTTGACATCATCATCATCGTCATTTATCTGTCTGGTTTCCTTCGGAACAAATGGCCGTAACAGATGCTCTCCATCTGTTCCTTTCCTGTGTTGTCTTCTTGGGATCCACCCACGAGACGCTGATTGAACTGACTTCTCTCTCGACTGTTCGTCGCCGAGTGTTTCTTTTACTTCCCATTTGTCGCTTTCCATTTTGGTTCCAGTCCAGAGTATTCATGGTTATACTATTCGGCTTCGTTCGGGGCATGTGCCCTATCCCCATTTTCTCTCCTGATCATGCTTGTTGGTTGCTGCCGTGTTCTTTCCAACAGTCTGTGTCCCCTTCCTACTCCTAATAAAACAATCAACGGCTGATACAGCTGATTCTGTTAACAAAGCCATTTCTGCGTAGTTGTTTCAGTAGCAATTTGATTTTCATCCCGATGTTGCTAGCCCCATTACACAACATAGATTATTAGTTGTACCCAACATATCATGAACTATTCGTTGTAATTACTGCTTCGTTAAGCACTTTTTGTTCTTAAAACTAAATCCATACATTTTAAAGCAGATCATTTAAATATTAAATCCAAACATAAATACACTTCAAATGTCTACACATTTATTCCTATATTACTTTAATTAATTAACCATTGAAGGCACGGCGTCTTGTACATTGAAAATATACTTACACTTTACTGCCCAATACACATATTGTTCACAGATAACAGCGACATACTTGTATGGAGATAACCATGTGAACAAACGCATGGGTTTTGTATGGCTGTGTATGATACAATACACGAGACAGTCGGGATAGCAGTAATATCGATTTCAAGGAGATCAATCATTACCAGATATACTGACCAATAGAGGACATGTTCATGTCACGTGTCTGTGATGGAGGTGGGGTGTATTGTAGCTGTGCAAGTGTTTGGTCATCATACGGGGGGAGTGTTGATGAGGTTATTTGACTGAATATTTAACTTTATGTAAGTTTCTACCAGATTGCTGTTTGATAGAGTAGGGTTGGTAGGAGAAGTCAGTTGTATGGTGTGTGGTTCACTTGGAGTACATAACAGCACCACTTCAACATTCATGTGTGCTATAAAAGACAACTGAAGAAGGTTGTACTTGGGGTTAACAGGGTGAAGGTCAAGTTAGTCGCATAGTAGACACTGGAATCGGTTGTGAAGTATTAGAGTCTTCATTGTACTAAGCCCAAGTTTTGTGAAGTGGAAAGGCCAGTTGCTTTCCTCGCTGACTTTATACTTTCATAAGCCGGCAGCCAGGTATCCATTTACAAATGAGTTGACTGGTGCTGCAGGTAGCGGGAGATCAACCTCGTACTTTTACACGAATAATGAGTTCTCAACCCCTGCGCTAATCAGTTACTTGTATCGTAATCATGTGAAAAAAAGTTGCTTGCAGAAATCAACACTCGTAAGAGACGTTTTGGAGCATTCTTCAATAAGATGTCAACAACATTGGTGTCTCTATATTGTATTAGGGCGAAAAAGATACAAGAAATGTTGTAGAAGTAGCAACAGTATAGCCTAAGTAGTGTGCGTGTTAATAGTAGCAGTAGTTGTAACCCCTTTCAGTCGTGACTGACTGACTATATGGTGATGCGACCTTAGAGTAGTATTCTCTGATGAGTTTTTGGTTATCTTTTTCATTGTGGCGTTGTCATTTCAATTCTCACTGTTGCAAAAGCTTTCTTTAATCCAGACTGAGAATGTCAGACTCATGCCCAGTGTTATCATGTCCCACTTACATAGCTCCATGAACCTTAGCTGTGATAGGCCCACTAATCTCTGGCCTTCCGCAAAAGAGAATATCTTCGGAAAAGTGAGCATCTTCCATGAAATGAACATGACCAAGGCATAGTAGTCGTCGCTGCTGTAAGAGAATTGACATGCTTGGGTGACCGGTAAAAGAATGCTTCTTCTTCTTCTTCTTCGTACGCAGTCAGACAGTAACCATTATTTTTTCGAAAAAAGCGGCGGTCATCCTGAGGCTGTCGACACTGCCATAGAGCTTGTCTTGCAGTTCCATTGGTGATGGCCACATCTGCTCTCTCTGATCCTCGTATGTCGGGCAGTTCTGCAGCAGATGTTCAGCGGTCATTTTACCGGTACCGCACGGGCATTCGTCGGTACCACCTATCTTTAATTTGTTGAATAGGCGGTGCCTCAGTCTATTGTGGCCAGTGCGACGTCTGAAGACAACGACCTGCTCTCTTCTGTTCAACTGGTAATAGGCATCGTTTTTGGTGTAACCAGTATGTTCGGTTTCCCATTTGGTCATGTATCTGGCTTTGATAAGCCGTTTTGACTCTTCTTACGTCATACTAGTATCTGTTTGTGGTAGTCTTGCACCTTCTTTTGCCAGTCTGTCTGCCTCCTCGTTGCCTTGGATGTTGCAGTGTGATGGGACCCACTGTACCACTACCGTTTTGGTGCGGACTGCTGGCACAGTTTGCAGAGTGCTGCTCTTAAGTCATTAAGCTCAGTGTTTTTCTGGCTTTTTAGCGCTGTGACTACGGCCAGAGCATCTGTAAGCAGGACTATGTGGCTTTCATTTTCTTTGTGTGTCACCATTTCTTCCACTGCCGCCCTCAGTGCCTCTGCCTCCGCTCTGAAATTGCTTGTGTACTTACCAGTAGCGAATGACAGTGTTATTTTTCTGCCATTTGGTAGGTTCAGGAATGCTCCTGCCCCTCCGTTCTGTGTAGTGTTTGTTACAGAACCGTCGGTGTATGCATGGGTCCAGTCCATGCTTGGGTAGTTTTTCGATATAAAGCTTAGGGTAGTATCTCTCCTTTCTTTTTCAGTCTCGCAGTTTTTGTTTCCAATACCTGGTATATTTTCTACCACCTCTGAAAATATATCCTGCCTCCAAGTAACATCCAAAAACTTTCTTTCTTAATTCCAGTGTTAAGTTTTTGTTGCACACGATTTGCCTCATACCCTGGAAGATCTCCATTTGCTTCATTCTGTCGAATGCCTTGGTATAGTCTATGAAGAAATGTCAGATATGGCACAGCACCGAGTGGCCAGAAGCATGGAAGAAATCAATATATATATATCCTCCTCCCCAAAAAGGTAATTTAAAGCTGTGCACAAACTACAGAAGCGCTAATTAGCCACCCTAGCCAGATACTCTTGCGAATCCTATTTAGAAAGACAGAGAACAGATTTGAATCTGAAATTCACGAAGTCCAAGCAGGTTTTAGAAAAGACAGAGGGATCAGGGACCACATATCCAATATGAGGAATATCTACGACAAACGTAGAGAGTTTAATGTAAACATGTACACATGTTTCATTGATTACACCAAGGCTTTCGATGCGGTAAAACATCAAAATCTGTGAAACATCATGATGGAAATGGGGTTTCCTGTGCACATTATACATCTCATTGAAACATTATACCATTATCTGTCCAAGCTTCTGGGCAAACATCAGATTGGTTTGTAGTACAAAAGGGAGTAAGACAGGGATGCATCCTCTCACCGTATCTATGTAGCATCTATGCAGAATGTATAATGAGAAATGTTAGAGAAGACGAGAACATTGTCAGTTTTGATGCATTTACGACTGGCGGGTACGAGATTCCAGAGTTACGATACGCACACGACACAGTTATACTATCAAAAAGTGTAGAAGTGCTAGAGCAGCTAATTTCAGCTGTGAATGGACACAGTAAAGATCAAAACCTGTTAATTAACATAAAAAACAAAGATAATGACCACCGACAAAACACAATGTCAGCATAAATTTACAGTAAATGGTCAGGAAATAGATCAGGTCACACATTTTTAATATCTGGGCTCCAGAATTAACATGAATGGCTACTGCTCAAAAGAAATCAGAAGAAGAATAGCCAATGCAATGCAGAGACTAAACAGCCTGTAAAAAATATGGCAGAACACCAACAAAACGACAAAAAATAAAAGTCTTGAGAGCCTGTGTGTTTCTGTGGCAGCGTATAGCTGCGAATCATGGACGATTACCAAAACTTATAAACAAAGAATCAAATCCTTCGAGTCAAAATGTTACAGAAAGATCCTCAGAATACCGGAGAAAAAGACAAATGTAGACATTCCGCAAGAGTCGAGCATAGAGGAGAACTGGTCTACCAATTCAATTATGGCCAGAAAATGTAAATACTTTGGTCACATCAAGAGACGCAACGGTCTTCAGAGAACAGTAATGGAAGCCGTATGGTGCTATGCAAAAGAGGCAGGAGAGACCAAGCAGACGATGGCACCATGATTTCCAGGAATGTCTGGGTATGACTGTGGTGGAGGCTGGAGTTTTGGCAAGGAAAACGTTTTTTTTGTTCAGACAGACTGCGATGGGAGCGACGATCTATAAAGGACATGCTACATGATGAGGATGAGAACTCATTGAATTGTCTTTGGGCATCATTATAAATAAGGTGGGAGGTAAACAACAAATGATATCAGACTGAAGAAAACATCAAGCGAGAGTGGTCGTTATCGCATTAGCAATTTTATTACCCTCCAGAGAAGTCAAGTTTGAAAGATCAGGTTATTCAACTCTAATGTTCAGACGGTACTATTAGGTTTCAGGGATTAGAGGTTTGGTGGTCAACAAAAGCACTAACACAGATGGTGCACACATTTACAAACAGATGCCTATTCAGAATATTGGAGGTGAAATTGAACGATATGGTTGCTAACGTGGGCTTGTGTAATAAAACTGAGCAGATGGCAGTCGGTAGGGAGATAAAAGAAAGGAAGCGACGACGGATCACATTGACCGACGCAACGCACTTGGCGCAGGATAGACGACTTAAGCTTCCCATGACGCTCAATGGCACAAGTGGAAAGAAGACTAACTAACTGACAATAGATATGACGTACTTGTGTAGAGGATAGAATGCCATTGCGAGACAGGCGCTGTTCTAGAACCCGATAGGCAAGAAACACAGGCCGTCTAAGACACATTTGGCTAAAAGAGGTTGAGAAAAGCATGAATGAGGCCGGACAGACGGGGCACATGTTGTTGATTAGAGCGAAATACGGACTGACTTATCATGTGTTAGTTGATGATCTATGCTGCGCATGGGGTGACATGCTTTTGGTAAAATGCTTGGTTGATTGATGCTGAAGAGTTCCTTTTCAGGCGAATAGAGTTGAAATATTTTTGTAGAAATCGTTCACCGAAATACACAGATTGCAGCGAAATTGATATTACCACAAGATAAAAAGTGAACTTAGTTTTTCTTTGTGTGTAAGTTATTGATTTAGTGCCGCCTTTTACCTTCCTTGATGTCTAGTCGTTCAAAACCCAAAGCAAAGTTAGGCAAACAATTCCCGTGTGAGTAAACTAGAGCGTGTCGAAAAGCAATTTCTGATTGGTTCACTTTGTGCTCTAACCGTTCAGCTTATTATTCCAGGGCAGATCTTTGGTGGTAGACTGGACGGGAGAGCGCGTTGTGTAGGGAGTGTAAGCGGGAGAGCGCGTTGTGTAGGGAGTGTAAGCGGCACGGGAGAGCGCGTTGTGTAGGGAGTGTAAGCGGGAGAGCGCGTTGTGTAGGGAGTGTAAGCGGGACGGGAGAGCGCGTTGTGTAGGGAGGGGGATCGGTACAGCTCGTTGTGTAGAGAGGGGGATCGGGAGAGCGCGTTGTGTAGGGAGGGGAATCGGTACAAGGCGTTGTGTAGGGAGGGGGATAGGTACAGCGTGTTGTATAGAGAGGGGGATCGGGAGAGCGCGTTGTGTAGGGAGGGGGATCGGTACAGCGCGTTGTGTAGGGAGGGGGATCAGTACAGTGCGTTGTGTAGGGAGTGAGATCGGTACAGCGCGTTGTGTAGGAAGTGGGATCGGTACAGCGTGTTGTGTAGGGAGGGGGATCGGTACAGCGTGTTGTGTAGGGAGTATAATCGGGACGGGAGAGCGCGTTGTGTAGGGAGGGGGATCGGTACAGCGCGTTGTGTAGAGAGGGGGATCGGTACAGCGTGTTGTGTAGGGAGTATAATCGGGACGGGAGAGCGCGTTGTGTAGGGAGGGGGATCGGTACAGCGCGTTGTGTAGAGAGGGGGATCGGTACAGCGTGTTGTGTAGGGAGTATAATCGGGACGGGAGAGCGCGTTGTGTAGGGAGTGTGATCGGTACAGCGCGTTGTGTAGAGAGGGGGATCGGTACAGCGCGCTGTGTAGGAAGTAGGATCGGTACAGCGCGTTGTGTAGAGAGGGGGATCGGTACAGCCAGTTGTGTAGGAAGTGGGATTGGTACAGCACGTTGTGTAGGAATTGAGATCGGTACAGCGTGTTGTGTAGGGAGTATAATCGGGACGGGAGAGCGCGTTGTGTAAGAGGGGGATCGGTACAGTGCGTTGTGTAGAGAGGGGGATCGGTACAGCGTGTTGTGTAGGGAGTATAATCGGGACGGGAGAGCGCGTTGTGTAGGGAGGGGGATCGGTACAGCGCGTTGTGTAGAGAGGGGGATCGGTACAGCGTGTTGTGTAGGGAGTATAATCGGGACGGGAGAGCGCGTTGTGTAGGGAGTATAATCGGGACGGGAGAGCGCATTGTGTAGGGATTGTAATCGGGACGGGAGAGCGCGTTGTGTAGGGAGTGTGATCGGTACAGCGCGTTGTGTAGAGAGGGGGATCGGTACAGCGCGCTGTGTAGGAAGTGGGATCGGTACAGTGCGTTGTGTAGAGAGGGGGATCGGTACAGCAAGTTGTGTAGGAAGTGGGATCGGTACAGCAAGTTGTGTAGGAATTGGGATTGGTACAGAGTGTTGTGTAGGAAGTGGGATCGGTACAGCGTGTTGTGTAGGAAGTGGGATCGGTACAGAGTGTTGTGTAGGAAGTGGGATCGGTACAGCGTGTTGTGTAGGAAGTGGGATCGGTACAGCGCGTTGTGTAGTAAGTGGGATAGGTACAGCGTGTTGTGTAGGAAGTGGGATCGGTACAGAGTGTTGTGAAAGAAGTGGGATCGGTACAGCGCGTTATGTAGGGAGTGGAATTGGTACATCGCGATGTGTAGGGAGTGTAATCAAGACGGGAGAGCGCGTTGTGTTGGGAGTGTAATAAGGCGGGAGAGCGCATTGTGTAGGAAGTGTAATCGAGACGGTAGAGCGTGTTGTGTAGGGAGTGTAATCGAGACGGAAGAGCGCGTTGTGTAGGGAGTATAATCGGGACGGGATAGCGCGATGTGTAGGGAGTGTAAGCGGGACGGGAGAGCGCGTTGTGTAGGGAGTGTATCCGGGAGGGAGAGCGCGTTGTGTAGGGAGTGTAATCGGGACGGGAGAGAGCGTTGTGTAGGGAGTACAATCGGGACGGGAGAGCGCGTTGTGTAGGGATTGTAATCGGGACGGGAGAGAGCGTTGTGTAGGGAGTACAATCGGGACGGGAGAGCGCGTTGTGTAGGGAGTGTAATCGGGACGGGAGAGAGCGTTGTGTAGGGAGTGTAATCGGGACGAGGGAGCACGTTGTGTAGGGAGTGTAATCGGGACGGAAGAGTGCGTTGTGTAGGGAGTGTAATCGGGACGGGAGAGCGCGTTGTGTAGGGAGTGTAATCGGGACGGGAGAGCGCGTTGTGTAGGGAGTGTAATCGGGACGGCAGTGCGCGTTGTGTAGGGAGTGTAATCGGGCACAAGTTTGGTTCGTAATCCCAATATACTCGGTTCGAAATCCCTTCATGTAGAGTTTAACTAGGCACCACTTCACTTCATGTACAGTTTAACTAGGCACCACTTCAATTCATGTACAGTTTAACTAGGCACCACTTCACTGCATGCACAGTTTATCTAGGCACCACTTCACTTCGTGTACAGTTTAACTAGGCACCACTTGACTTCGTGTACAGTTTAACTAGGCACCACTTCACTTCATGTACAGTTCAACTAGGCACCACTTCACTTCATGTACAGTTTAACTAGGCACCACTTCACTTCATGTACAGTTCAACTAGGCACCACTTCACTTCATGTACAGTTTAACTAGGTACCACTTCTCTTCGTGTACAGTTTAACTAGGCACCACTTCACTTCATGGACAGTTTAACTAGGCACCACTTCACTTCGTGTACAGTTTAACTAGGTACCACTTCACTTCATGTGCAGTTTAACTAGGCACCACGTCTCTTTATGTACGTTTAACTAGGCACCACTTCACTTCATGTACAGTTTAACTAGGTACCACTTCACTTCATGTACAGTTTATCTAGGCACCACTAGCACTTCATGTACAGTTTATCTAGGCACCACTTCACTTCATGTACAGTTTAACTAGGTACCACTTCTCTTCGTGTACAGTTTAACTAGGCACCACTTCACTTCATGTACAGTTTAACTAGCAACCACTTCTCTTCGTGTACAGTTTGACTGGTTATCTCGGGGATTTATCTCGTTATGGCCCACTCTCCACCTACCAATATGATTGGAAAAAACTATTGTACTGCACAACTGCTATACTGGAACACACATATCACACTACATACACTTCCTAATATGTCTATATATAACACAAAACTCTACTTCAGTAGAATCCAGAAAGACAAACCTTCAAACAAACAAACAACAAAAGAAAAAAAAAGGGAAAAATTGGACAGGTTGGACTCAATTAAGGCCCTTTATTTCTGGGGCCGAGCTTGCTGAAAGAAATAACAACTAATTGTGTAAATAAATGGAGTGATATTTTCAAGAAGTTCGTTCAACATGCACTCATCGAGTCCTGCGTACGCCATTGTATCTTACGCATTTTTATGTTATAATACAAAAATTCAAACCTCTCCATAGAAAATGGCTGATTGCACCAAATGTTTTTTTTTTCCGTTCTACGTGTCCGAACAAACACGGTCATTGTTTTGTTTGTCAGTGATGGAAATGTGGTTCAAGTTTAATGACGTTGTCATGGCGACGCTTCGGTCTTTACTCGGGAATAAGAACAAATCAAACATTGTTGATATCGTTGCCAGGAGATGAAGCAATGGAGATGTGTTATAGTAGCAGCAGTAAGGCACGTATGGTTAGGCAGATGATTGGTTGGGTGAGGAAGAGGGAGGAGGGTATTACAATTTGATTGGGGGAAGGGGAAGCCGGGGGGGGGGTCGGGGTGAGGTGTTTGGGTTGCAAGAGATGTGATATGTTTTTGATAATACATTAATGAAACTTGCAAATTGATGTGATCTTCGATTTTCGCTTGAGTAGTTATTATATCCAATAAGTATTTGCCAGTGGAAATGTGAAAGCGAGTTCTTAAAATGTAATAGGGCCATCAATTGCATCATACAAAACGAATTTCTACAGAAAGCCTATGCTGTATGATTAATCTTCAACGAATCCAGGTGAAGCAGTTATGTTCTTGATCAGGAATGGAAACTGGATGAAGGGAAGAAGCAGCCATATTGAAGCAATCGTTGGAGGCTCTTTAAATGTACAATTCACTCTTTAGAGACTGGATCTGTGGTTCTAAAGATTAACCAACCGTCAAAACATTTGTAGCTCCCTGTGACGCATATGTCTTCAACAAACACGTCAATATATGTGTTGATGTTTTTGAAGAGCTTAATATTCTTACAGTGTCGGGTGACCAGCCCTATGCTATATCCTCTTTAGTTCCATCTTACGACATATCTGACAGGCTACAGTTTTCCTGTTCTTTGTTCCCATTTCAGGGTGGACGCAACATTCAGAGGACGTGTTAAAGATATACATTAAGGATCTCATCCAGACTACTGTTCTGACTATTCGTTATATAATCTGGTTATAATTGTGGCTATAATTTGCCGATGGTTTTCGTCATGCGGTGCATCATGCGTGAGGGAGAGGCAGCTCTGGGGTTTGCAGCCAGCCTCCAGATTTTTCCTTTTTGACTTCTAGCCTAACGGGATTACATTACGTTCATTCTACCTTTGGCGGTGCTGTTGGTCGTAAAACGCTCAATGTCTGAGATCTTGTTGCTGACCATAAAACGCTCAATGTCTGAGATCTTGTTGCTGACCATAAAACGCTCAATGTCTGAGATCTTGCTGCTGGCCGTAAAACGCTTAATGTCTGAGATCTTGCTGCCGGCCGTAAAACGTTCATTGTCTGAGATCTTGCTGCTGGCTTTAAAACGCTAAATATCTGAGATCATGCTGCTGGCCGTAAAACGCTAAATGTCTGAGATCATGCTGCTGGCCGTAAAACGCTCAATGTCTGAGATCTTGCTGCTGAGCATAAAACGCTCAATGTCTGAGAACATAACTGGAAAAAATAAACCAGAGTGGTTACCGGGGCTTGTATTGATATACAAGAATAGTAACACTGTAACCTGTCGAACATATCATACGAGACGACTTAGGAGGGTTGGGCGTTGGGGAGGGCTACATCCTCCTGTAGACACTTGACGCCACCAAAACTTCATTATGTATGGACAGGTCAACATGTAATGAGTTGACGTGTATTTGCTGAATATATATTCTCCAATAGGAGCTGAAAAGGATTTGATTGTCTCTCTTGGAGCAAGGAGAAAGAGGAGTGTGTGGCTGAACAATTATAATTTCCCTCTATTGAACAAGAAGATTTTGGTTGAAAACACCGATAAAGCTAAGGTTTTTCTATAGGAGGTAACAATAAAAAAAAACATAGTCTGTACATTGCGTACCAACTGCACGGGTTAACGATATTTATTCCTCTCTCCTATAAACTCTTTTGGTGAACACAGCAAATGGAAAAAAAAACCATAGGTATTTCTTGTTCTTACAGATTATATACACTCATAGGTCCTCAATTTATTTCAGTGAATGTCAAATGACGTAGATAATGGCGGACCATGCAGGCTTGCGAAATCACACGCACGCACGCACGCACACACGCACACACACACGCACACACGCACACGCGCACACGCACACACGTACACACACGCACACAGACGCACACACACGCACACACGCACGCATGCACGCACGCACGCGCACACACACACACACTCACACACGCCCAAGCCCGCACATACACAAACACACACTCACACGCACGCATGCACACCTGATCCACCATATCAGGCATCCCCCATCTGTTCAGACCACCTTTCATTCCATATTCCTGAACGCTGTTCATCGATTGGAGAGTCATCAACCAGCAGGCAATAATTGAATGGCTTCAGCAGCATTTCCCTTTATACTATTATAACGTGTCTAATGCGAGTGCTTTCAAAACCAGGATGTTAGCCCGCCAAATGCTGTGAATACGGGCATCATATTTCGAATGTTCAGCTACGGGGATTGCCTTGTCGTTCCCCCTCAACATGCAACCCATTTTGCAAGCTTAATTTCTCTCATCTTTGGTTTTCGGTCATCTACTGTGCAATGAGTCTCTTGGGCCATCAGTACACATTATTTACGCCAATTGCATGTGTTTCTTTGCTGTTAGAGTCCCTGGTTATTGATTGAAATGAACAAGAAGGCTGCCGTCGTGTCATCCATGGTTCTTCGGTAGTGAAGGATTGGCCAACTAAAAAAACGTTTCCAGGTGACGCCTGATTGCTGTGTTAACTACAATAAACGTGGGTGATCCTTTCGTGCTGTGAATGAAAGTTAGTGATCTCTACATCTGCTACCCTACTAAGGCCATTCACATTCTTCATGTATTTTCCAAAGCAAGATTGTAAGAGTCCAACACATGAGGCATTCAATAGTAAGGGAGCCGTGTAACACAGTGGTTAGCGAACTGGCTTCGCATCTGAGTGGTTCTGGATTCACTCCACAGTTAAGGCGGTAATGTTTTTGTCAGACCGCAACGCCCCCCCCCCCCCCGGTCGACCCAGCCTTAAATGGGAACTAGTTCACTCCAGGAAGTAAAAGCGGCGAGGGAGAGGAGATGGCTGCCGCCCTCATATAACCGAGCCTTTGAAATGTGAGATCGCCAACACCTCAAACACCTACAGCAGTAAAGCTATGGGTTACTTTACTAATTCAATAGTTAGATCATTGTGAAAGTACCGGTAAAGTTAGTTATATATTAGACAATTCTGTCGTATATGGAGTGTAAGACATGTCATTGAATTAGGTCGCAGCTTGTTTGTGAAGTGTGGAGACTAGTATGTTCTTTGCTACTTTGTAGTTGTTGTTGTTGAATGAATGCACACAATAAGTAACTTTACTTTGTTAGGCGTTAGGTGGCATGTTGCAATCGCTTTCCTTACATCCAGATGTTGCTAATGAAGGTGAACGGGGACACTCCAGGGAGGGATGCTATACTTGACTTCATCTGCGTCGCTCACTACTACGGGAATCACGTTGATCCTCCACCTCGTTAGCCAGGCTGCCAAGAAATAACCTGTTTCCAGGGAGAACTGCGAAGAAGTAAAGTGGGGGTCTTGGTCAGTATATTTTGCCTGACCCAGACTGTCTGATCATTATATTTTTCCTGATCCTGACTGTCTGATCAGGAAATTTTTCCGGACCCTGACTCTGATCAGGAAATTTTGCCTGACCAGACTGTGGTCTCCTCTGTCCCTACTTTGCATTTAATGTAAGTTGCTATTTTCAGCTGGATACACATGGACGTGTCGATGTCCAGAAGCGAATCTAATGCCTTTGTTGCGATGTGATCTAGAAGCGTTCTAAGTAACTTGATTAAAACGCCAAATCAGAATAAAGCTATTTCCATCTAATCTGTGACTCAATTAATCAATTGAACTATTTAGAGCTCCACGTAGAGCATAAGTCTTTATCATGGACACACCAAGTCCTGTGTCATGAGTCATTCTTTCATTCTTTCTTAAAATTTTCCTTGTTTCCTTAAATTTTCTCACTTGCAATCTGCTGCGTGTGTGATTTGGTTACCCTCTACTTTTTCTGCCCAGGGAATTCAAGAACAGAGAATGCTCTGTAATTCTATCAGCTAGCGTACTTGGATGTGTCTCCTATCCACTGCCATCGTCTTCTTCCCACCTCTTGTAATTTGCTACTAATTGTTTTTGAAATAATTTGAGGAAGATGATTCACTTGTTGATGTTGTTGCTGTTGTGAATACCCACACTGAGTAAGTTTACTCTTTTGTGTACCATGGTAACAGCATTAAGTGACAGGTTGCAATGGCTTTCCTCATATTCCGATCGTGCTGATGAAGGTAAAGCGGGATCCTTTAGGCGGTCATGCTATGCTTGGTTACATCTTTGTATCGCTCACTACTACGGGAATCACGTCGATCATCACCTCGTTTGCCAGGCTGTCTAGAAGAAAACTTTACTCGGAAGGACTGCGAGAAAGTCGGGGTGGGGTCTTGGTCAATATATTTTGTCTGACCCTGACTAAAATGTCTGATCAGTATATTTTACCTACCCTGACTAAAATGTCAGATCAGTATGTTTTGCCTGATCCTGACTAACACGTCTGATCAGTATGTTTTGCCTGACCCTGACTAACATGTTTGATCAGTATGTTCTACTTGACCTGACTAACATAGCCTGATTAGTATGTTTTACGTAACCAGATGTTAGTCTCCCCTCTCAGATGCTTCACTTAATGTAAACGATCTATCAATCAGTCTTGAAAACAATGACTTTTGAATACAAGAATATATTTGTTATTTCTTGAGCAAGGAACGTTTCCAGATTGTTTTAAAACCCAAATTCGAGAGGAACTGTGTTAAAAGGCACTACTAAAAGTAAAATAAACAAAATTAATGTTACCGTAATTTTACGTATGAAAAAAAATCCAAGTGATTTATCTTTTCGATATATTAAGCTCTTTATCGAGGATATTATCAGCATCATGTGCCATATAGAATGAAGTAAGCGATCTTCGTTCTCTACAACAACCCTCTTCCCTCTTCCTCCTCCACCCCCCCCCATACCACCATCTCCCTTGTCTCGAAATCTTATTTCTAACCATGAATCAATAACAAGATAAAACACATAGATGGAGGAATCAAATTACGCTAGGAAAAAATTAGTCTAAAAACGAACCTAAGTTAATACAAGAGGAATGATATGTGATTGACAAGCCAATCCAACATGTCACTGTAATGGCTATACTGTGAGAATACATTTAGACTATAACACGTTTCTTAAGTACAACCACCTACAAGAACAAGAGGACACAGTTGCAAGTTAATTAAAGAAAGGTCTACACTAGATACTATCAATTTTTTTTTTTCGACAGAGTGGTGAATGCTAAGAATGCATTGTCACAGAAAATAGTGGAATGTTCTAAAGTAGCACACAGACGCTAAGTTAAGTTAAGTTACAACAATGAACAAGTGAAATTAAAAACAGAAAACATACTGAATGTGTTAGTGTCTGGAACATAATTGAATACCAATAGTCAGGGAATAAACGGGTTATGGGGTCGGTTACCTCATCCTGATAGAGCTATGCATCACAAGACATAGAAAAGAAGATATTTACACTGCAAGGTAGAGCTGCCTAATCGTTTAGGACTTACAAAACAAGTCATGTCTCAATATTTCTGGCTTATAGAAGAAGTCATGTCTCAATATTTCTGGCCTATAGAAGAAATCATGGCACAATATTTCTGGCATTTAGAAGAAGTCATATTTCTAAATATTGATGGCTTATAGAAGATGTCATGTCTCAATATGTCTGGCTTATAGAAGAATTCATATTTCTAAATATTGATGGCTTATAGAAGATGTCATGTCTCAATATGTCTGGCTTATAGAAGAATTCATATTTCTAAATATTGATGGCTTATAGAAGATGTCATGTCTCAATATGTCTGGCTTATAGAAGAATTCATATTTCTAAATATTGATGGCTTATAGAAGATGTCATGTCTCAATATGTCTGGCTTATAGAAGAATTCATATTTCTAAATATTTATTACTAATAGAAGAAGTAGTGATGTCTCAATATTTCTAATAAAAGAAGTCACCAGTCTCACTATTATTTCCTTATAGGAGAAGTCGTGTGTTACACTATTTCTGGACTGTAGAAGAAGTCATGTGTATCATTATTTCTGTCTAACAGAAGTAAAGTATCTAATTCAACAGAGCACGAGAGTTCGGCTTTCCCAAATTATTGTTCTTTCTTTGGTGAGGAAAGACCCTTTAGTTACTGCGTGTAATAGGGATCAAGAAGGGAGAGGAAAGACTCTTTCGTTGCTGCGTGTAATAGGGATCAAGACGCTGAGCAGTGCATGAGCTTAAGCGGTCAGTAACCCAAAACTGACTACTGGCGTCAGGTCCAGCGTTCCAGAGCTGATAAGACCCTTCTCCACTTGTGCGGGGTGAACTTGGATAACAGGATGCACCAGGGCAGAATGGTTAAAGAGAGAGGATCGAAGAAGGAAGGCTAATCCCCCCAAAATGTCTTGCTGATATCGGATGTGTCGGATCGAATGATGCAAATATCGCAGTCAAGCTGTAAACTACGACACAACGTATTCCGTCCTCATGGCTAAATCCTGCTTTTTGCAAAGCCCTTTTAAAGGCTTCGTAGCGGGTGATTGAGAACGACCGACGAAGATCTATGTGTAATCCACTTACTAGAGTCTGACGGGAGAGAAGTATAGGGTCGAGGAAGGAAGACCACTCGCCCTTATAGTCGTCACACTATGCATAGAGTAGGCTTTTATGTTTAATTCGGATAGACACACACTTAATATTTCCAGTGCTTTTAACCCAAATCCTTTTGGCTAAAATATCTGGTAACCTAACCACTCTGCCACATATTCACTCTGATTTTAGAAAAGATAATGGCCTTGAAAAGTTTACCAATGCAGCAGATAGGTTTAAATCAAATATAATATTAAATGAAAAACTTGACGCTGAGTTGAACTCACTCTGCTTGTTCCCACACCCAACTTATATACGTAAACTTCGCCTATGCACTTTACAGAACAAATTAAAAGGTGCAAAGGGACATAACCAAACAAAATAGTAGTGAATTGTATTGGTCCACCCGATTGGTTTCTCAAGACAAAGAAAATATGCAGAATGTTGTACGCTTAAGTTCACACATTTTAAAATTGGTACCGATCTCTGTTAGGAGAGGCAGAAAGAAATAAAATTGATCAGCCTTTGGAGCACGTTGAAACAACGAGAAAGATATGAAAGAGAAACAGAAGAAGGTAGCGAGAGAAAGAGAGAGCGGGAAGATCTTGTTTGTAGTTTGTCCATCACAAGTGATGAAGACCACTCTCTTTGTTCAGTGTGGGCAGTCGTATCTCTTGCTGTGTCTGCTGAAATGGGTGACTTGCGCGGAGATTTGGATTAAAGTGAGGAAGAAACTGCGTCTTTTGTCAACCTCACTCACAGAGACTAAGCTACCTTTTGCCAGTGGCAAGACATTCATCGAGACGACTGGAGATAGCATAGGATGCAGATTTTGCCTCAGGGTTACCACTGAAGCCTTTCAGTAAACATGTAACCCGCAGAGTAGAAAGGTGGAAAGGCATCTAACGCAGTTTGTCGTGCCTTTTCGATAACCACAAGAGGTCGTATGGACAACACTCAGCGTGTGAGTGAGTTTGGCATCTCTCCCCAGCTGTATTCAGTTCATCATAGTAGCATCTAAAATTCCCACACGCCATATTCGTGAAGGTGAACCGGCAGAACTAACCCGTGAGATACGACACAGGTATAACTAGTTAGTTTAAGCGTAGCGCCATTCAGCCGGCGTCCAGACCAGGATAAACGGATGGAATAAATCACAAAAACGAACGAAAAAACAAGTCCAGACGGAAAACAAGTCCACGTATCCGTGAACACAAGTGTAAGTCGTCGACTAGTGTGAATTCCAGGCAAATCCGTGGTCTGGCGGTATCCATAATGATTGAAAACAGTAGAGAAATGTAGACTCGCAGCCAGTTACGGCGCCATCTTTGCCAGATCTTGTACAGCATTAAAGAATGGTGCAGGTGACAATCAACAAAAGAATTGGTAAACAACACACATGATAGAAACAGATGAAGGTCATGATCGCCAACACCAACCGACAGGGCACCTTATGATGATGATGATACTAATAAATACTTTCCAAGGTACACATAATATTATTCCTCTACATTGTAAACTCCTGTTGCAAATTACCCATCTTGAACTACTTGGTCTTCCCTCCATTCCACTGGTATTTCTTCTCTTTATCAAACTGTATATGAGGGGACGGCGTGGCCTAGTGGTTAAGTGACACGGCTCACAACCAGAAGGTGCTGGGTTCGATCCCCATCTCAGCACCGGCCGTTACCCCGGGGAAGCAAACCTTAGAAAATGCAGGAGGAAGCAGACCCTTACATAAAATGCATGCTGAAGTCGGATGCACTGGGCTGACAGGCGCAAAATAAAAACGCAGTGCAAATGCACACCGCCTTGGGGATTAGAGAAATAAGGCGAACGCAAAAAAAAACAAAAAAAACTGTATATGTACAATATTTAAGTTGAAGTGTCAATGTCTACTTTGATTACATCTTCTAACACACTATCTGGGCTAGTTACTTTCTCATAAACATATTATATAGCTTCCTTAATTTCATCTGTTTGGTTTATTACAATGAATATCCTATTCTGTTTCTGCCGACTCAATGCATATGGGATCGCGAGGAGCTGATTTATTTACAGGTTGATTGAAATATTCTGGCTATCTCTTTATATGTTCATTTATGTTGCTAATCAAATGTAATTTCTTATTTTCTTAATTTCTGTATGTCTGTGTATTGGTGTGTTTGTGTGTCTGTGTCTGTGTGTGTGGGTGAGTGGTTGGTTTTGGGGTGAAGTGCGTGGGTGGTTTGGGGTTTTAATTGTTTGGTTGGGTGAGGGCGTGGGCGTGGGGATGGGAGCGTGCGTGGGTGTGTGTGTGTGAGTGTATGTATGTGTATGAATGTGTGTGTGTCGGTGTGTCTGTGTGTTTGTGTGCCTGTGTGTCTCTGTGTGTGTGTGTGTGGGTGGGTGGGTTTGGGGTAAAGTGGGTGGGTGGTTTTGGGTTTTAATTGTCTAGGTTTTGGGGGCGTTGGTGTGGGGGCGTGCGTGTGTGTATGTATGTATGTATGTATGTATGTATGTATGTATGTATGTGTGTATGTATATGTGTATGTATGTATGTATGTATGTGTGTATGTATATGTGTATGTATGTATGTCTGTGTGTGTATTGTGTTTAATTGGTAATGGGTATGTGTGTGGGTGTGTGTATGTGTGTGTGTAAGTGTGTGTGAATGTGTATGTATGTGTGTGGTATATGTACGTATGTAGTGTATGTATGTATATAGTGTATGTATGTGTGTAATGTATGTATGTATATATGCATGCATGTTTTCATTCATATACTAACCCATCCAGCGTCAAGACATACACATATTTCTGCCTCCTGTCTATGCCCACTGATTGTACGATATTCAATGCCAAGTTTCAGAAAATCATATACAACATTTAGCATACATCACCATGTCGACTTAATTAGAAGAGAAAATTACAGTATAAATAATACGGTCACTAGCTAGCCCCTGCACTATCCCAATGCTTCAGGAAGACGGAAGAAAGCTAATGAAGGGTGAGACAAACACAACTAAACCTTCAACAAATACTGTAAACCTCTCAATGTGTGTAGACATTTACACTGATACGTTAGTCCGTGCAAGCACAGTATACTTTTGTCCAGAGTCATAAGGGAAGGTTCGGGAGCAAGATGCTGAGCAGCGCATCAGCTGCATTGGTCAGCGACCCATAGCTGACTGCTAGCATCAGGGCTAGCGAACCAGACCTGCCAAGACCCTCCTACACCTCAACGCGGTGATCCTGGATAACAGGCTGCAACAGAGCAGATTGGCTGAGGAGAAAAGATCAAATGGGGAAGGCTAACCCGGTACTAAAAAAATGGTTTGCTGAAGTCGGATGTGTTGGACCGAGCGGTGCAAATATCGCAGTCAAGCTGTAAACTACGACACAACGCATTCCGTTCTCTGTATTACATTCTGCTACTTAAGCCCTTTCAGGGTTTGGTAGCAGGAGATTGAGAACGAACGAAGCCAAGCCATAATGGAAGGTTCAGACCGGGGTTAACACTTTATCAATTTATCTGACCACATTCTTTAAATCGTCACTACCAAGAGACAATGTCACCTGGGGATCCGTGGTTCATATTACAAGCACCTATTACCTCATTTTAATTCTGAATTCAAGTAAGTATTTATATATATATATATATATATATATATATATATATATATATATATACACTTAAATAGTTGAATCCTGGTATTCATTCAGGCAAAGTTAGCCGTATGTCAGGAACTCAAAAGCTGTTTGAATCTGTGATATATAAAATATATATATAAATAAATCCAAGTGCATGTTTTTGGGATTGTTTTGGCTACAGGCATAATTTATTTAGTTGTACTGTAATCTCTCATGCATTTAGTTTCGATCATAGTCCCACGAGCTTCTCATTAGAATTCGAGAGTTTAGCAAACATAAAGACAGAACAATAACCGTTATCGAGCCAAAAAAAAAAAAAAGATTACATAACCTTATGCGTCAAAAACGACGGCATTTCACAAGCTGGAAATTATTAGCAAATGTGGAAGGACCTTTGACAAAAATATGACCAACAACTAGCAACTAAATGCAAAATTGTTCTAAAATAAATTTGATAAAAGTATCAAAGCAATGAGTCCAGAGATGACGAATGTTTTTCTACTGTAATCATTAATGACAAAACTTGATCCCTAATATTTAACTAGCATATATCATAATCATCATACGCGTCATAGTGCCTGTAGACCATGCGCCTGGCGCCCTGTGAGTAGCCTCTCCATGGCACAAGCCTGGTCACTGACAATGGAGACTGTGGGCTGTCCCAACTGCAGAATCCCGCTCTCGGTCTCACTGGTGTATTCCAAAGGAATGCAAAGCACGACAATTTGGCGCCAGCTCAGCTGCAGGAGATGCCTGAATGAGTTTGCAATTTTGAAACCATCCGCACTAGGACCTACCACTCCGGATTTTATGTATGGGTTTACTCCCGTAGCCCTACCCTCTCCTGATGTTTCCAAAAAGGCAGTGGAGTTATTGCCCGCAGATGCTAGTTACTCAAGACATCCGATGATGCTCTTATCGTCATAGGACTAGTCATGGCACTTGGGGTTTATATCAGAGCTCCAACTCTCCTAGGTGAACTGTCTCAACAGGCTGACGAGCTTCGTCTACCCGGGATAAGAGTCAAGAGTTTATCTCCTCTTAGATATGAGGTGGTCCGTAATTATCAATACTCTGATCAATATATCTTACCTGACCGTAACTGTCATTGTATGATCAGTACGTGTTGCCTGACCATGCTAATAATAGTCTGGTCAATATATCTTACCTGACCGTAACTGTCATTGTATGATCAGTACGTGTTGCCTGACCATGCTAATAATAGTCTGGTCAATATATCTTACCTGACCGTAACTGTCATTGTATGATCAGTACGTGTTGCCTGACCATGCTAATAATAGTCTGGTCAATATATCTTACCTGACCGTAACTGTCATTGTATGATCAGTACGTGTTGCCTGACCATGCTAATAATAGTCTGGTCAATATATCTTACCTGACCGTAACTGTCATTGTATGATCAGTACGTGTTGCCTGACCATGCTAATAATAGTCTGGTCAATATATCTTACCTGACCGTAACTGTCATTGTATGATCAGTACGTGTTGCCTGACCATGCTAATAATAGTCTGGTCAATATATCTTACCTGACCGTAACTGTCATTGTATGATCAGTACGTGTTGCCTGACCATGCTAATAATAGTCTGGTCAATATATCTTACCTGACCGTAACTGTCATTGTATGATCAGTACGTGTTGCCTGACCATGCTAATAATAGTCTGGTCAATATATCTTACCTGACCGTAACTGTCATTGTATGATCAGTACGTGTTGCCTGACCATGCTAATAATAGTCTGGTCAATATATCTTACCTGACCGTAACTGTCATTGTATGATCAGTACGTGTTGCCTGACCATGCTAATAATAGTCTGGTCAATATATCTTACCTGACCGTAACTGTCATTGTATGGTCAGTACGTGTTGCCTGACCATGCTAATAATAGTCTGGTCAATATATCTTACCTGACCGTAACTGTCATTGTATGATCAGTACGTGTTGCCTGACCATGCTAATAATAGTCTGGTCAATATATCTTACCTGACCGTAACTGTCATTGTATGATCAGTACGTGTTGCCTGACCATGCTAATAATAGTCTGGTCAATATATCTTACCTGACCGTAACTGTCATTGTATGATCAGTACGTGTTGCTTGACCATGCTAATAATAGTCTGGTCAATATATCTTACCTGACCGTAACTGTCATTGTATGATCAGTACGTGTTGCCTGACCATGCTAATAATAGTCTGATCAATATATCTTACCTGACCGTAACTGTCATTGTATGGTCAGTACGTGTTGCCTGACCATGCTAATAATAGTCTGGTCAATATATCTTACCTGACCGTAACTGTCATTGTATGGTCAGTACGTGTTGCCTGACCATGCTAATAATAGTCTGATCAATATATCTTACCTGACCGTAACTGTCATTGTATGATCAGTACGTGTTGCCTGACCATGCTAATAATAGTCTGGTCAATATATCTTACCTGACCGTAACTGTCATTGTATGATCAGTACGTGTTGCCTGACCATGCTAATAATAGTCTGGTCAATATATCTTACCTGACCGTAACTGTCATTGTATGATCAGTACGTGTTGCCTGACCATGCTAATAATAGTCTGGTCAATATATCTTACCTGACCGTAACTGTCATTGTATGGTCAGTACGTGTGGCCTGACCATGCTAATAATAGTCTGGTCAATATATCTTACCTGACCGTAACTGTCATTGTATGATCAGTACGTGTTGCCTGACCATGCTAATAATAGTCTGGTCAATATATCTTACCTGACCGTAACTGTCATTGTATGATCAGTACGTGTTGCTTGACCATGCTAATAATAGTCTGGTCAATATATCTTACCTGACCGTAACTGTCATTGTATGATCAGTACGTGTTGCCTGACCATGCTAATAATAGTCTGGTCAATATATCTTACCTGACCGTAACTGTCATTGTATGATCAGTACGTGTTGCTTGACCATGCTAATAATAGTCTGGTCAATATATTTGACCATAACTATCATAGTATAGTCAGTATGTTTTGTCTGAGCAGACGTTAATCTCCTCTCCTCGTGGGAGAGGATTATGTGACAAAAGAATAAATCCTACAAGAACACAGACTAATAACAACAGACGCAGCACACTCGAACCAAGAAGGACACATTAAGTTCACCACAGCTTAATGGCATAGATGGGGGAGATTGTAAGTAAGTAAATGAAAAACAAACACAGCTGTCAGTAAACGACAATCACAGTTTTAATGTGTCCAATAGAATTACCATAACAAAGAAAAGCATGCGAAATTACTGGGAAATATATTTAGTAGAATACGTATTACATACTATTAATTGTGTCTCCAAAGGACATCATTCTTCTGTGTCATGACCTGAGATAGATTTTGGGGATGGGGGGGGGGGGGGGGGACCACTGAAACTGATCTAGTTGCAGAAAGCTTTGTATTTCATCGTTTCAGTGACTTCTATATAGCTATGTTGTTTGTGATGATAATGTATATGGGTCAAAGGTTAAAGGCGATTGGTCGACTTCATCGCCGCAGATTTCACAATATGGCTCGATCACTCTTAGGAGAATGGTAACCTGCTTGGCACGAGCATCGCATAAAGCACGAACTCCATAGCTCCAGCGATGAACCCATGGATCTCCGGTAAAAATTACCAAAATGAACCGACCGTCGTCGCTCGAATTTAAACCCCGACCGTCCGAACACGTTTTATTATACCATTGTAACAGGAGTGCGAACCGGTCATTTTGTGTGTCTTTTTTCGACATAGTCCCCATGCCTAGCAACACACGTTGTCCACCAATCCACTAGCATGTGGATGTCCACTAGGAAAAAAGTATTTTAGCGTAACCTTTAACCAACTTTAAATCGCCAACTTTACCTCGTTCTTAGCTGCATTGGGGTGCATCTGCTGCACACTTTCCTATAACCGAGGTCGTCACAGACAATTTTTTGCGCACCGCCGTGATTCATGTTATAATCTAAAGCTATTTCATCAATAGTGACTCGTCTGTTGCCACGAACTAGCTGGTCGATCTGCTGTTTTACTGCGTCAGTTGCCACGCTTGCTGGTCTCACATGTCGATGACGTTTTGTCTTTCATTTTGAAATCTTTCTACCCATTCATTCCCTCTCCTCTGACTCAAACAAATATCTCTATACTGAAGCTTCAATCGTCTGTCGTTTTCAGAAGGTTTCACACCATCTGATCACAGAAAACAACGAATTATGCCTCAATGTACTTCTACAGTGTGAGTCGGCAGTGGGGCTGCCATGTTGTACGCAATTTTTCGCACACGCATGCTACACGGACGTCACAATCCCTACAAAGAGTATTGCTAAAGAGCCATTTTATGTCCTGAAATTATATGTTCCTTTGTACTAACCCCTCCATGCCAATTGTAATAAAATTATTGTTACCTAATGACTCCCCCTTGTGTGTGTGTGTGTGTGTTTATATACATACATATGAGGATCTTATGTACTAGTTGGAGCGAGAAAAATATGATGATAACATACAACTTGTACATGTATATTAAAAACATATTTAACAAATGTAGATATATTACACATTCAATGTTCATGACATCACGAGCATTATATAAGACTAATTCTCGATTCACGAGCCGTAACTGTATGTTCACATAGCAACAATTAAACGTGTAATTGTTAGTGAAAGTACATGCGTAATAGTTTTTACAGGTATTTCTTCGTAGAATTTTGCGGTAGCCCCGATTGTGGTTCCTCACGAGCATATTTTTGCAGTAGCCCCGATAGTGGTTCCTCACAAGTATATGTTTGTGGTAGCCCCGATAGTGGTTCCTCACAAGTATATGTTTGTGGTAGCCCCGATAGTGGTTCCTCACGAATATATGTTTGTGGTAGCCCGATAGTGGTTCCTCACAAGTATATGTTTGTTGTAGGCCCGATAGTGGTTCCTCACGAATATATGTTTGTGGTAGCCCCGATAGTGGTTCCTCACAAGTATATGTTTGTGGTAGCCCCGACAGTAGTTCCTCACGAATATATGTTTGTTGTAGGCCCGATAGTGGTTCCTCACGAATATATGTTTGTGGTAGCCCCGATTGTGGTTCCTCACAAGTATATGTTTGTGGTAGCCCCGATAGTGGTTCCTCACGAATATATGTTTGTGGTAGCCCCGATAGTGGTTCCTCACGAATATATGTTTGTGGTAGCCCCGATTGTGGTTCCTCACAAGTATATGTTTGTGGTAGCCCCGATGTGGTTCCTCACGAATATATGTTTGTGGTAGGCCCGATATTGGTTCCTCACAAGTATATGTTTGTGGTAGGCCCGATAGTGGTTCCTCACGAATATATGTTTGTGGTAGCCCCGATAGCGGTTCCTCACAAGTATATGTTTGTGGTAGCCCCGATAGTGGTTCCTCACGAATATATGTTTGTGGTAGCCCCGATAGTGGTTCCTCACGAATATATGTTTGGGGTAGCCCCGATAGTGGTTCCTCACAAGTATATGTTTGTGGTAGTCTCAAATGTATATTCCTGGTGATTATATGTTTGTAACAGCATATAGGTCTTAGAAACAGTATGTGTTTCTGAGGTATGTATGTTGTGTTCTTTACAAAAAGTATGTGTTTATGGTAGTGTGTTCGCATGTTGTGTTACTTACGAATACTTTCTTGTGAAAACATTTGTTATGTGTTCATCATTGACATTTGTTTGTTGAAGTAAGTATTTGAATCGAAATGTTTAGAACGAACATATCTGTATTATCTAACGGAACGTACTGAAATGAAACCCGCTTTACTGATTTGTCTTAATGGAACAACTGCTGTTCGGTCTCACGTAACTTGCTGAGAGGTCCAGACTACATTGGAAATGATTTCAATGACAACACACCACCTGTTTGTCCCTCAGTCAATTCCAGTTAGGAAATAGAATAGTGGTATCAAGATGTTGAGAAGTGCATGAGCTGCAGTGACCCATAACAGAAGGTTAGTGTCAGGGCCAACGAACCAGAGCTGTCAATACCGTTTTAGACCTCTACGCGGTGATCCTTGGTAACATGCTGCAACAAAGCAAACTGGCTAAGGAGAAGGGATCAAAGAGGGAAGGTTAACCCGGATGCCTGTTGAAGTCGGATGCGTCGAACCGAAAGTGGCAAATATGTCAGTTAAGCTGTAAACTATACACAACACATTTCGTTCTCCTGACAAGATACTGCTATTTGCTTTCCTTGGTAGGGTGGTTTGAAAACGAAGAAGAAGAAAACGAATAATAATAATAATAATAAGAATAATAGGAAGAAGAAGAATAAAACGTAGAAGAAGAAGAAAGAGAATGGTAGATCAGTGGTTTAGTGAAAAATTAATTAATTAATGAAATTTGTTTAAACCTTAAAAAAATGTACATTAAATACTGTACCTTTTATGTCAACTTGTGAAGTTAAAGGGACACGGAAAGCTAAACGTTGCCTTCTGGGGCTAACTGTTTTGAAATCTAAAGGTCGTACCCTTGTCACCATCAAACGGGATGGAAACAGAACGAAGTAAGAGATTACCTAAAAAAGTCTTTGGCGATACTGTGGCTTCTCCAGCAATCTCAAAAGATATTTACAATTGCTATAAAATACTTAAGAAGTTTAAGAATGATACTTTTTAAGTATCTTAAAAAAATCTATCTGTAGAATAAATTAAAGGCAGTGGGGGGCAAATTGGAAAACGCAGAACAAACCCACAGAGGAAGTGCAAAAAGCAATCTATCGAGGCAAAGTTTCACTGCATGCGAGAGATGTTGTTATAAAAACTAATTTCAGTCATTGTTCAATCTTGACACTAAACTGGCAAAATCGGATTTTATATCCGCAATATGGTACACAAAAGTACTATAAAAACTTCTAGAAAGAGACACACCTTAAAGCGGAAAACGATACAGATACAAGGACACAGTCATACATCTCTACACACAGCATGTTCCATAACACAGTTTGGGAATAGTTGCATTACTATGGTAGTGGTAGTCCCATACCAGTCACTGCTGTGGTGGATGAAGTGATGGTCTTCATTGTGCTAGCCCCCAGATTGTTTATGAGGTGGACTTACGAGTGCCCTTGCTCGCTAACTTTAGTAGTACTAATAGTAAGTGCTCATCTCGAACGCCCATGGAGATATCATACTATTTGTTCGGGACATGTTGCTGCATGTGGCTGTACAGTCATATCCTGGATCTGCAAATTCAACCGCATAAGAGGCACAAGCAGAAGACGTTAGTAACCGGGCGTTTTGCATGGCAACTTTTCGTTCAAGTGGCTCGCTTCTCCCTCTCCACGTCGAATATTTTATGCTCAGACAGACGAACACCTTGTGTGATTACAGAGTGCCACATTGAGCGGTCCTTCTTCTTCTTCTTCTGCGTACACAGTCAGACAGTAACCATTATTTTCTCGAAAAAAGCGGCGGTCATCCTGAGACTCTCGCCACTACCATAGAGCTTGTCTTGCAGTTCCACTGGCAATGGCCACATCTGCTCTCTCTGATCCTCGTATGTCGGGCAGTTCTGCAGCAGATGTTCAGTGGTCATTTTACCAGTACCGCACGGGCATTCGTCGGTACACCCTATCTTCAATTTGTTGAAGAGGTGGTACCTCAGTCTGTTGTGGCCAGTGCGAAGTCTGAAGACAACGACCTGCTCTCTTCGGTTCAACTGGTAATAGGCATCGTTTTTGGTGTAACCAGTATGTTCGGTTTCCCATTTGGACATGTACCTGGCTTTGATAAGCCGTTTTGACTCTTCGTACGTCATACTGGTATCTATTTGTGGTAGCCTTGCACCTTCTTTTGCCAGTCTGTCTGCCTCCTCGTTGCCTTGGATGTTGCAGTGTGACGGAACCCACTGTACCACTACCCTTTTTGGTGCGGACTGTTGGCACAGTTTGCAGAGTGCTGCTCTTAGGTCATTAAGCTCAGTGTTTTTCTGGCTTTTTAGCGCTGTGACTACTTCGAGAGCATCTGTCAGCAGGACTATATGGCTCTCATTTTCACTGTGTGTTACCATTTCTTCCACTGCCGCCCTCAGTGCCTCTGCCTCTGCTCTGAAATTGCTCGTGTACTTACCAGTAGCGAATGACAGTGTTATTTTTCTGCCATTTGGTAGGTTCAGGAATGCTCCTGCCCCTCCGTTCTGTGTAGTGTTTGTTACAGAACCGTCGGTGTATGCATGGGTCCAGTCCATGCTTGGGTAGCTTTTCGTTATGAAGCTTAAGGTAGTGTCTCTCCTTTCTTTTTCGGTCTGGCGGTTTTTGTTTGCAATACCTGGTATATGTTCTACCACCTCTGGAAATATATCCTGCCGCCAAGTAGGTTTTCGTACAGTAGTGATGGGTTTTGGTGTTGTTAGTGCGTTTATGGGATCTTCGTGCATCTTTGCTTTGGCTATTTCTGCAAAGTTTCTCCGCTTTAGTTTCCCAGTTCCCAAATTGTTTAGCCTCTGGTACATTGGATGGTCCGTCAGTCTTCGGAGTTTCTCTGACTGCAGCTGGGCTCTGCAGTCTCTTCTGTCGGTCATGGATTGCAGTTTTGTAATCTTTTCAAGTTCTACAATTGGCGTTGACTTCATGCCACCAGTCATGATTCTCATGGCTTGGTTTTGAAGTTTGTTAACTTTATCGAAGTTCGCCTTCGCTGCTGTTGTCCATGCCGCGATGCCATACTCGAGAACTGGTCTCACTCTTCCAGTGTACAGTTTCTTTAGTATGCCTTCGTCTGCTCCCCAGCTTGTGCCAGCAAGTTTCCTCATGATCGCCATTCTTTCTCTGGCTTTCATTCGGTTTCTCTCAATCTGACTTTTCCATGTCATGCGCCGATCAAATGTGACTCCCAGATAGGTTGGGTTGTCGTTTGGCTGCAGGATTTTGCCATTTAGGCTTAATTTGGTACTTTGGGGTTTTAATGAGAGCGAGAATATTGTGCACGTGGTTTTCTCCTCGTTTATTTTGACCAGCCATGAGTTCGCCCACTCTTCCAGCGATGTTAGGGCCGTTTGCATCCGATTTCTTGCTATGGTGAGATTCTTTTCAGAGGTCCACATAGCCAGATCGTCTGCAAACATTGAGCTATGGACTCTTCTTGGTATATTCTCTGTAATATCGTTTATATATACCAGGAAGAGTGTGGGTGACAGTACTCCCCCTTGGGGTACTCCCTGCTCGAGTGTCACCTTTTTGCTCATCTGCCCTTGTACTTGGACTCTGGCCGTTCTTTGTTTGAGGTAGTGGTTGATCCACTTGTACATCTTCCCACAAACATCACTTCTTCTTAGATTGAGCGGTCCGATGCAAGCGACTTCAAATAAGCATCATCAAAATGGAGATTTGTTAAGAAGGACTTTAGCGAATCTGTGTATCTTTTAGTGTGACGCTCGATGAATACTTGCTTGGCTTGTGTACACCATAAAGGAGTTCCTTAGACAGGGGGTGGTCGAGCTTGCAAACAACATGTCCAGCCACCAAACATGGACATTATGAAAAAAAGTGTGGCTGCTAGAGAGTTCTGCATCCTTCTCCAGCTGGGTCGACGGAAGCGCTGTCAACTACGAAGATCAAACCCGGATCTATTCCCATGAGAAGCAACCGTTCTACAATTATGCTACTCATGAGTACTAAAAAAGAAATTGAAAAATAAATATAAATATATCTGTACACAACTACTAACAATATAAATGTATTTCTTGTCCTTCAGAAAAGCTCCAATTTAGTTTCCTTGCGACCTCCTCCTACAAGCTTCCAATCTTGAATACTTGAAGAGAGTTGCTATGGTAAATGTGCTTCCACAGAGAGATTGTATACGACCGTTACTTGATTGAGCAGCTGTTTGCTGGTAGTCCTTGCTGCTGGCGCCATCTCGCTAGTCTGTGTTCAAACCAACGCTGAAATGTGACACACAGAATATACATTATTAGTAACAAGAAAAAGCACACAAATATTTATATATATACATTTACACACATATACATACATGCATACACATATCCATTTATATTTATATTTATATATCCATATACTTGGGTAAGTGAGACGCTATTCGGGTCAGGCACAACATACTGATCAGGACGGGGCGTTAGGGCCAGGCCTATTATACTGATCAAGACCACTATCCGTTTTCCATTTAGCGTTTCCTGGTAACAGGCCATTTTCAATGTAGTCTGGCTGACGAGATGTGGATCGACGTCATCCCGGCAGTAGTGAACGTCACGCAGATGATGCAAACATAGCACAACCGCCTGGAGGACCACGGTTCACCTTTATCCGCACGTTCGGGATGTCAGGAAAGCTACTACAATCCACCACGAAATATCTTTTTCAGGGTGCACAAAAAAGTAAACTTACAAATTGTGGGCATACAACATGCACCCACCCACCCAACACAACAACCCAATATCAGGCAATATCGACAGAGGGTCATTACCAATAACGACATCCGAAGAATGCCATAAGTCAAAGACATTCAGAAGCATTTATACAGTATATTTTACCTGACCCCGACTAACATTTCAAATAAGTATGTTTTGCTTGACCAAACGTTAATCTCCTCTCCCCAGCTATGGAGTGTAGAAGTGTCCATCTTTTCTCATAGCCAGTTTCCACAGAACTGGGTAACCAAATGGGTGTCAAATATTAAATTTACACATTGCAAATATAACCAGAAACACTTATTTGTTTCCTTACTAAAATCAATTAGATCTTTCTCTTCTTCTTCTTGCTCTTCTTGTTCTTGTTTGTCTTCTTGTTGTTCTTGTTGTTGTTCTTCTTTTTCTTCTTCTTCTTCTTCTTCGTCGTCTTCTTTTTCTGACAAAAGCAATGATAATAATTATTATTAATCTTCTTCTCTGAGCGATTAGCTCTTCTTCTTCTTCGCTCGCTCTCAATCTCGCGCTACTAAACCCTGTAAAGGACTTTGCAAGTAGCAGGAAATTGTCTGGAGAACGGAACGCGTTGTGTCGTAGTTTACAGCTTGACTACGATATTTGCACCTTTCGGTCCGACGCATCCGACTTCAGCTGACATTATTGAGTACCGTGTTAGCCTTCCTTCTCCTTAGCCTGTCTACTCTGTTGCAGCAGTTATCCAGGGTCACTGCGTAGAGGTGTAGATGGGTCTTGGCAGCTTTGGTAGCTAGCAGTCAGCTATGGGTCGCTGACCACGGCAGCTCGTATACTGCTCAGCGCCTGGATCCCGATTAGCTCTTCAGGATTCGAATTAATAGTAAAAGGGGGTTCTGTGGCTTTCTCTCCCACCCGGGACAGAAGCTAGAAATGTAAACGGGTCCTTCCGACCAGACCGGAACTGAATATATTCGACTGTGTGCAATGTCGAACCCCGAGAAACAACAATTATAGGGAGCGCTTGGCCAGTAACCATGTCCACGACAACACAGGGCCTCGAGAGGAGTCCCTTATCGTCAGTTCTTCATGTTTCAGTTTTGCAATAGGGTAACGGACACGTTCTTTGGATTGCAATGCCGAGTTGTGCAATGCTGGGGATCCTCAGCTCAGAGCAATGCTTAGTTGATTACACACATCGTCACACACACACACACACACATGCATTTTTTTTGTCTCCTTGTTGGTCCATATGAGGCATAGACTGGCCCCTACAATTAGTCCCTTCAAAAGAAGAATGTTTTAAAGTTTACGTTTTTGCTTGCTGTGGTTGTTTCTTTAAAAATTCGTTTATATATTGATGCTGCTATCTCAATAAACAACTCTCATTAGTCGTCTTCTACGATATGCCTGGACGATTACGGTAACCTTATTCTTTAATCCCCGCATGCCAGTGGGTGACACCATTAAACGGGAAAATACATTGCAATGCTGCCAATTTTTCAACAACTTTCCAACCAAGAAAAAGCATTTGTTATTCAATAAATGTCACGGTTCGATGAAATAGTGTGATTCAATATTATAAATAGTTTCATCAAAGGCTACTTAATACATTAATTGCGCAGAGGTTCGTTTATGTCAACACCAGGTTGTCTGCTACCTGGTGTAACGATATGGGCCTCAGTGTGCAGGTAAAGGATATGACTTTTACTACTTGAGCCAACACGATTTCCTGTCTTATTTTAATGAATACACACATGGAGGTGTTTCCTTGTCAGAAGCTATAGAATACGATCAAACTGATCAACAGAAATGCAAAAACAGTCCTTCTTTATTGTTAGGAAATATGGCATTTAGCTAAGCATATTACCAGTGACAGTAAAAAAGTAACCTTTTTAACTGAACATTAATTTATATTGCTATAATAAAAGTTAAATTTTGACTCCTTCTTGTACATCAATAATTCTTTATTGGTTAATGTCTTCTAGCCGAGGTTATGTTGTGTTGATTGTATAATTTACCTGTACTTTTATTTGCCGCATGATATGTCGTGATGTATCTACAGTTGAGTTGCGTTGCACTTTTCTGATTGGCACATCCGCTTTTGACAAGTATTTTTTAGTGTTTTATTTTGTAGGGGTTGGAGAAGGGGGTGGAGGTGGAATTGGCTCTCCCGAGCAACTATTCGGAAGGAATGTGTAATGTAGTTTGAAGTAAGTATTTTTCTCCGGTATCTTCTTCTTCTTCTTCATCGTACGCAGTCAGACATCAACCTTTATTTTTTCGAAAAAAACAGCGGTCATCCTGAGGCTGTCGACACTGCCATATAGCTTGTCTAGTGTTTCTCCGGTATGATTTATCAACTATGGCTTAAAGGCGGATTTCGGTAGCAAAGAATAATGAAGGTCATGTGAAACATACTAATAAAGAACCCACCTCAAATCTTCATTCGACTTCACGGAAACGGGCTGTGCCACAACGTGTCACCGGCGAGTTGGAGATCGATACTCTAATCACTGTAGTGACCAGACCCAGGTGACGCGTATGGCACTACATCCAGGAGAAACACGACCCACCTCCTCGTCTGCACGTCGTATGTAAGAAGAGATACTGTAACCCCCTACCAAAGAAACGTCAAATGTTAACGTTGCGCTGACCTTTCCTACATAAATCAGTCTGGCTTTCGGGCATCAAATACTCGAGCCTCTACAGATGGATCGACCTGGGTGAGCAATAAACAGGGAGGCAGTATAGGTATATACAGATAACTGTATAGGTTAATAATATAACCACCGCCTTTATAGAAGATCTGTGCTTAACCAAGGACCGAACGTTTTCAGTTAATACACGCAGTATTATCCAACCTGTTTTCAGCATCGATGAATGGCTTACGTAAGAGATCAAGATTAAACAGGTAGACGCGAATTGCACCTGTTAGGGAGGAGCTGGGTGAAAAGAATTAGGTTGTTATCTGCTAACTCAGTTTAGAAGGAGACGTGCGTAAGGGAAGGGATTCTTCTTGTTCTTCTTTTTTTTTTCTTCTTCTTCTTTTTCTTCTTCTTTCTCTTCTTGTCTTGTTCTTTTTGTTCTTCTTGTTCTTGTTCTTCTTCTTGTTCTTCTTCTTCTTCTTCTTCCTCTTCTTCTTCTTCTTCTTCTTCTTCTTCTTCTTCTTCATGTTTTTGTCGTTCGCTCTCAAACTCCCGCTACCAAGCCGTGCAAAAGGCTGTGTGTAGTCCGGATTGAGGAATACGTTGTGTCTTAGTTTTTAGCTTGACTGCGATCCGACACCTTTGCACCTTTCGATCCGACACATCCGACATCAGCATATAATTTGTGGGTACCAGATTAGCCTTCCCTCTTCCATCCCTTACCCTTAGCAAGTCTGCCCTTCTGTAGCCTGTTATCCAGAATCACCACACGGAGGTGGGGAACGGTCTAGGCAGCTCTGGTTCACTGGCCCTTACACTACCAGTCAACTTTTAGTCACTGACCGCTACAGTTCATGTACTGCTCAGCATCTTGATCCCAAGGTATCCAAACTGAGAGTAAGAGTCACAGTCATAACAGTCACTCCCATCGGAGACGACATGTTAAATACGTTATTGTACGTATATTTGTTTTTAGAGAAGGTCAACAGTTTGTTAGCAATCAGTCAGGTACTCATTTGGTTGGTTGGTTATTGATCCATCAGCCTGTGGGCTCCTGTCCTATGGCCCAATGCTATATATTGGTATCTGCAATTGTTTGTGAGCTGTTTAGTTCTGTAAAAAGTGTTGCATATGGCCTCAGAGAAAGAAGCTCTTTCCTAACACCGGCAAGCGCCGGACATTCCAAAAGATGGTGCTTAGCCGTTTCATAGGGATGTGGGCACCGCTGGAGCTCTGGAGTATGTTCCGGTTGGATTCTGTTCAAGTGACTGTTACGTTGTATGTGTTGAGTGCGAAGTCGGAAAATGGTACTTTGATCTCTCTTTTTTAAGAGGTTGATGTTGTCTTTGGTATTTGTGATGGTCATGTGTTTGTAGATTTCTCTCAACGTATTCACAATTGTTTATATTTTCAGCCAAGCTTCTTTGTTCGCAGTCTTTAGTAGTTCTTTGACTCTCTGTATGGTTGTGACTGTCTGTAAGGTTATGACTCTCTGTAGGGTTGTTGGTGTGTATTGTTGTTCTTGATTTGATCCCTTCTTAACCAGTCTGTCGGCATTGTCATTGCCAGATATATTTGAGTGAGCAGAGATCGATTGCATAACTATTCAGACTTCATGTAGTTAGTTGGTATCTAGGGATATTTTGGGAAGTTCAGACTAACAATGACCACCCTCTTCCAGAGCGTGAAGGACAGATAATGAGTCTGTAAATATTACGATGCTTTGAGCTATTGACGAGAAGGCATCAAAAATTGTTCTCGTGATACCATTTAAAATGGGTAGATTAGACCATGTCGAAACTGAGGATTGCTCCCAGTGTATTTGCATGAAGAAGCAAGCAAATAAATACTTTGCTACTAATTGAAGATCGTAGCACGTTTATAGAAGACACTATGTTGATAAACGATTTTCCATTTCCAATGGGAATATAAGAGTAAAGATGGAAAACGGTTAAAATAACTGATTTTACCTGGGTGCCCCCACATGTGCTCAGTCCCTTACGCAGTTGAAAGTGCCGACGACAGAGCACGGTACGTTGGGTTGTAAACCAAGCTGACAACCACTGGACCACACAACGTCCACAGCGTTTAAGAGGAGGAAGAGATAGTAGTGGTATAAGTAGTAGTAACAGTGGTAATATTGGTAATAGCAATAGTAGTAATAGTGCTGATAGTAATTATAGTACCAGCACTGGTAACAGTTGTTGTAGTGGTGACGGTAGCTTTAGTAATAATGCTAACATCGGCAGCAGTTGTAGTAGTAGTAGTAGTAGTAGCTATAGTAATAGTGGCAGCAATAGTAGAAGTAGTAGTAATAGTAGTAGTAGTAATAGCAGTGATAGTGGTTGATATTGTAGTTGTAGAAGCAGTAATGATAGCGGAAGTAGTAATCTTAGTAGTGATGTTACAGCTACAGTAATAGTAGTAGTAGTAGTATTAGTGGTAAGAGTAGTAATAGTAGTAGTAGTAGTAGTAGTAGTAGTAATAGTGGTAATTGTAGTGGTAGTTGCAGTAGTCAGACAAACAATTAACAGAATGGTTAAATCTCTTTCTCCTCGAATGCAACACGTACCAGTCTACCAATTTCTACCAACATGTACCTTTGAGAAGGCAAATTAGTTATGCAGAGAATCATACACATTCATCTCAAAAACTATTATCTAGTAGAATGCCAAAATCTGCTGCGAACGATCATTACAAATATGGTTACAAGACAAGACAGATTCGAACCAAGCGTTACATTTTTAGACGTCCTCATTAAAAGTGAAGTCCCTGGACAGGTATTTATCTTAACAGACCAAGTTAAGGTGAACGTGTCCGCCCTAGGCCCACCAGTTATGCGCCAAGTGTTTAGGAAGCCGTAATTTAGATTACGTCATTGTTCGATACTCACGCGGTAATCCGACCAGTGGCGTAACTATATTCCGTGGGTATTAGCAATTTACCGGGGGGCCTTCCATTGCACTTTGGTTGGGCTGGGTTCTGAGAGTGCACAAACCTAGCACAGGTACATACAGACGCACACATGCATCAAAACACTGGGTTATGCGTCTCAATATCGCCCAATTGACTACAGTCTGGAGTGGAATAGGCACGCCTCCGCCAGTAGAAACTGAGGCAAACACGTGAAATAAAAAAATAAGTTACAGGGGAACAAAAAATTGAGTAAGCTATGGAAGAAATTAAGCACTTAATTATTTGCAATAACGACACTTAAATGTGAATAGTTTACAATCACAGTGTGAATTCTAGGTCCCTTACTGAGGAGGGAAGACTAGTGTAACATAATCTTGGTATGCATGCGTTCAATGACGAACTAGTGTGCGCACGACTGCGTCCGTCTGTGACAGAGGTCTGAAAGGGGAGTGAAGAATTCTATCGCTGTAACGTGATACGCATGCTGTAAGTGCAGAGACCAGCTACTTCATCCTGTAGAAGTTATAAGCTACACGAGCAACACAAGAGGACATCCAGGCAAGGTAGCAGAAAAGGGGAGACTATAACCAGTGAAAGAGACATACATCTTTATCGTGTTAAATATAATGTTAAAGAAACGTCACATAAGAATGGATTGAAATTACCGGTAAAACAATAACATTGTACTTCACCACGAGGAGAATTGATATAAGTTGACAAATTAGGTACTGATAGACAATCGTTGTTTTTTTTGTTTTTTTTCGTTCGCCTTATTTAACTATTCCCCCAAGGCGGTGTGCGTTGCACTGTAGTTTTTATTTTGAGCCTGTCGGCTCAGTGCATCCGACTTCAGCATGCATTTTATGTAAGGGTCTGCTTCTTTCTGCCTTTTCTAAGGGTTTGCTTCCTCGGGGTAACGGCCGGTGCTGTGATGAGGATCGAACCCAGCACCTTCGGTTGTGAGCCGTGTCACTTAACCACTAGCCCACGCCGTCCCCCTGACAATACAATGAGAAACACGACATTTTTCTTTCTTTCTTTTCGCTGTTTGTGCCATTCAGCGTCAGGTTATGCAGGGGTTTCTTGACTAGGCCCTACCTAGTCTGTGCTTCATACACGGGGAGCTTTACTGCTTCTGATATGTCTTCTTTCCAACTTTTACGTGGTCGGCTCCTGGCTTTGTATCCATTATATCCGTTTATCATTGCTTTCTGTGGGATATTATCACGTATCACGTTACCGAACCATTTGGTTTGCTGTCTTTTTATGAGGTCTTTCACTGGTGCTGTACCTACTTCTCTTATTATATATACGTGTCTGATTTAAATTAAATTAATTCACGACAATAATTCAAGTAATCAGTAAGCATGTAGCTATAGTTGGATATAATTCATATTAAAACAATTACGTCATGAAAGAAAATAGAGTTTATGCTATGTAAACTTGTAATGGACGAGGTTGTTGGCAAGGTTTATAACTTTAACCTTCAGTTCGTGTGCAAAAATACTTTATGGGGAAAATTGTGTGCAACTCGGGCAGTTTTGGGATAACAATTTCAAACAATTATCCCTTCCATATTGACTTTTGTTATCACATATAGACTGTAGACATTTGTTAACAAGTGTTTCCACCGTAAACTGCTTGTTAGTTTGCCAAAGCTAATGGTAAACTAAGATATGTGAGAAAGAACACGGCAACAACCAATACAGGAGGAACTTGGGGCGAGAAAGTGGGGATGTCAAGACACACTCACATCAGGAAGCCGGACAATATAGACAGACATGCACTAAATTGAAACCCACGGGGAAAGAGGCGAGTAGGAAGGCAAGAAACATATAGTCGAGGATGAAGTCAGTTAAATCGCGGTCTCGTGGACGGAACTCAAGGAGACGGCGCAAAACAGAAATAGACGAAGAGCATCTGTTGAAGCCTTATATTCCAAGGAAAACCAGGCGGGTGAATGATGATGATGCTAATTATGATGATGATGATGATCACATTCACACACAAACACACAATCACACATACTAACAGACACAGATACACACAGACAAGAATAAATTATGTTATTATTCACGAATTAATTTTGAAATTAAACTTATAATATTAATATTAACATTCAAAAGATTGCGTTAATACTTTGTATTATATAAACAACATTACATTCATTTTTTTTTACAAGAGCATATGTTGTGGCGGAAAACATAAGAAGTCGTAGACGGAGAAATATTTTCTGCGCATGAACACTTGCGCGTAGCATTAAGAGGACATCGGTTTCTAGTCCCATATACAACTCAAGGCAAAGGCCGCTGTCTATCGTAGACGATGATGGCATAATTCATTTTGCTAGCGGCGCTATTTTTAGCAAGGATTACCCTCGCTACTTGTTATCTTCACTCTCTCGTCTCGAGTCGCCCGACCCCAGTGGCAAGTCAAGGACAAAGACGACTAGGGGGCGACTTCGAGATGCAGTGGACTTCGCATCAAGCACCCGTGAAAAAGACGGCGTAGTCCGGAGTCGAACCAATACCATCTGATTACGAGGCCAATGGCTTAACCACTTCGCCACATAATTTAGATAATTCTGCAAATTTTTCCCCAAACAAACATACCTGGCACACTAAAAGGATCCTAACTCACACCATGGTGAGAGCCATGTGATGCGATGTCTTGGGACCAAAAGGACTGGGCTACACAGTTCCTAGATCCGTTCAGATTTGACCAAGGTTATACAGTCCCTTTGCTCTAGCATTCTTATTATTCTTCAGTAGATGAGTAACGACAAGGCAAGAACTCACACCTTTAGCAGTACGGTTATTCCAGGCATGACTGTGAGGTATGTAACTTAGAAAAAGCAGAAACAGAGAAGTCTCAATTTACTATAAAGACGATGCAACGAAAATCACTGACAGTCTGCCGACGGGACAGAATTTGCAACACCACAATCAAGCGCATGACCTCATTTAAGGACACTTTAGATACTTCGTCGTTAAGAAAATACTAATACGCCCGGCTTGTTGTGCGCATGGCTGACAACAGATGAACTCGAAAAGTGACGTTCTAGTGTCCAATCAATGAGGCGGAGAAAAGACTTGAGTAAAACCATTGGTCAATATGGTGCTCTAAGGTAAAACAACAAAATGAGTCTAAACAATATTTTGCTACTTGGCATCAGACACCTGTTATGGGGACAGCGTGGCCTAATGGTTAAGTGGCACGGCTCACAAGTCGAAGGTGCTTGGTTCGATCCCCATCACAGCACCGGCCGTTACCCCGGGGAAGCAAACCCTTAGAAAATGCAGGAGGAATCAGACCCTTACATAAATTGCATGCTGAAGTCGGATGCATTGGGCCGACAGGCGCAAAATAAATACCAACGTCCTACCTCGAGATCACAGTCCCTACATTACACATCACTTATTGACAACATGTTACTCTCCCAATATATGCGTCAGTTGGTGCTGAGAACTGAGAATTAATACCGAAATGACATTTTTTTAAACATATTATGTTTACTGTGCTTTTGAGAAGCAGGGGATCAAGCAGTTTGAATTTCGGTCTCTTAACCAAGTGGTACGAGTTCAGACCCTCGGTAAAGACCAATTTTCTATCTACAGGGAGTACAATTCACATTTAGCCTGTACGTTTTGTGCGACTACATAGGTTAGTTTCTTTTAATCGTAAACCCCACAATTTACCCGCTTGACTTCATCAAGTGGAATAAAGGCGACGAATGAGGATATCTTTCTACTACTGAAGTTGAGGGTCACATGGTAGCAGAGTATCGTGTACGATGTCATTGTCTTGTCCTGTTAATCTTTGAGTGCCACAGGGTTACGTGTAACTGGCCGGACGTAAGATGTTCTTCCCTTGGGCTATTAATCATTGAGCGTCACTTTGTACAGTGCAGCTGGCCGCGTGCACAATATGTTTCTCCTAGCCTGTTAATCTTTGAGCGTCATATTGTACCGCGTAGCTGATCACGTGTACAATGACTTTACTTCGGCCTGTAAAATGTCCCAGATATCTGGTCTGTTAATCTACGAGAGCCACAGTGCCGTGTAGCTGTTCCCGTGTAAAGTGTCCCGGATATCTGGTCTGTTAATCTACGAGAGCCACAGTGCCGTGTAGCTGTTCCCGTGTAAAGTGTCCCGGATATCTGGTCTGTTAATCTACGAGAGCCACAGTGCCGTGTAGCTGTTCCCGTGTAAAGTGTCCCGGATATCTGGTCTGTTAATCTACGAGAGCCACAGTGCTGTGTAGCTGTTCCCGTGTAAAGTGTCCCGGATATCTGGTCTGTTAATCTACGAGAGCCACAGTGCCGTGTAGCTGTTCCCGTGTAAAGTGTCCCGGATATCTGGTCTGTTAATCTACGAGAGCCACAGTGCTGTGTAGCTGTTCCCGTGTAAAGTGTCCCGGATATCTGGTCTGTTAATCTACGAGAGCCACAGTGCTGTGTAGCTGTTCCCGTGTAAAGTGTCCCGGATATCTGGTCTGTTAATCTACGAGAGCCACAGTGCCGTGTAGCTGTTCCCGTGTAAAGTGTCCCGGATATCTGGTCTGTTAATCTACGAGAGCCACAGTGCCGTGTAGCTCTGGCCTTCTTACAGGAAGCCTGAAAACGAATATTTGCAGTGGCGGATTTAAAATACATGGTTTTACATCACAACATTGCTAGCCTTATGCACGACAATCTGTAGCTGCCTTTTACGACATAATTAGAGGGTTACAGTGGTCTTTTAAAAATTGTCTGACACGAATGGAGTGAACCTGTTTTTTCTTCAATTAAATTATGGTTTCATGCAGTAGTGGCCAACTCACAACCGCGACCCCATTTAGGGATCGAGAGGTTTCTAAGGGATCGCCGACCTAAATTAGGGTCGAAGGGTTACTAAGTGATCGCCGACCTAAATTAGGGTCGAAGGGTTACTAAGTGATCGCCGACACCAATTAGGGTCGAGAGGTTACTAAGGGACAGCAGGTCCAATTCAGGGACCGATAAGTTGCTAGGGATCGCCAACCCCATTCAGAGACGGTAGACTGCTACGGGACAGCCGACTCCATTTTGGGGACGATAGGTTACTGGGGATCACGACCCCATATAATAGGTTTCTAAGGGATAGCCGCCATTTTCTTTTATGATGATGATCAAACGGAAATACTAGATTTGATAAGATGCCATTAGTTTATTTTATCGAAGGAGATTCCCAAGTTCTGGCAATCTGATCATGCAATACGGCCCCTACAGAACAATTTAACCCTGATAACCTCTTAATGTGCTTTTAGGGGTACTTTAAAGTACACCGATTTTGTTATTATTGTTTTAATGTCCACAATGAGCAAGTTTACTCTATTGTGCGCCCTTAAATAGACGTTAAGTCGCGGGTTGTAGTTGCTGTCCTGCCATCCCGAGCGTGATGATGAAGTTGGACTACAGTCCTCCTGACGATTGTGACATGATTGGCTTCATCTTTTATCGTGACGCTCACTACCACATGGATTACGTCAATCCACATCTCTTCAGCAGCCAGACTGCCTTAAAAACAGCTTGCACACAGAACACGTCCTTTTCAGAGTGATATATATATATATTATTTATATTTTGCTTTTTATTTATATTTTGTTCTCCATTTTTGTTTTCTTTATTGAATTACCAGCATCCATAACTACTACCGATGTTGTTTCCCGAATAAGTGCCGAAGATGCAGGGTCAGCGAATCAGAACTGACCAAAACTATATTCGGTCTCCAAGAGACGGCCCTGCAAACAGGCAGTACTAATGTAATTTGTGATTATCGATTACATTGGTAAAGCAAACACCGTACTTAAAAAAAGGGTAGCTGAAATCAGCTGTGACGGGCCGTAAGGCGCAGATATTGCAGTCTCGGTGGAAACTACGACACAAAGTCACAACGTTTCACAAACAAAGGAGAGATTAAAATATGAAATTATGTCTGGCACCAAATTGGGGGCAAGGGGGGGGGGGGAGAGGGGGGGGGGGGGTACGGCAGAGTTTGATTGACACTTTATATTGATATTCATTGAATTTGTTCATTGTTTTCGTTTGTCCATTCCACGAAAAACATATATTTTGTTCTCATATTCAGGTAGAAGAGTGTAATTCTTCTCATATTTAGGTAGAAAAGTCTCTTGTAGTCACTCAATGCTCTCATAGTGTGATGGTAGAGTCTCCTATTTTCTTGTACTGTTCTCATATTTAGGTAGAAGAGTCTCTTACCGTCTGTACTGTTCGGATGTAGAGCTGCTTGTTAATCTTGCTTGTATAACAGCTTTTCATTCTGTACATACATGGAATGTGAAATATAATTCAGCGTCAGAGCAGCACATCGGATGAGAAGACAGTTCTTACGGTAAAGGTACCGCGTTACACCCCCCTCTATCGACACGCTCCATTCCACCCAGTTTTAATTCGACGTCTGGGTTACTGTTGGGTGACGGAACACCCACACACCTGATAAAACGTTGAGGTCTAGTTCAATGAAGTCTCTAACACTTTATGTCCAACAGCAGTGTCTATATATTAAAGCATATACTCGGAATATAATTACTTTCCACGCAACAGCTTTACAAATGTTTATTTGACATCTGAATAATATGTCGATACAGTGAGGAGAAGTACTGACATAGTTTGGAGAGCATTGTCCATTCCTTGTATTTTTCTTTGTGTTTATCACATTGGAGTGGATAGGCCATCAACAAACCTTCTCCAAGTAGACCTGTGCTGTCCTAATTTTTCAAGATCTTTCCAGCTTCTAAACATTTTTACTGTAACATCATATGTATGTCTTCTCCATTATGCTCCTTAGCCTTCCTATGTCTCTTTTTCCTTGGAGGTTCCGTGACAGAGAATGTATGGTGATTCTGTCTTAGGGTGTTTTGAGTCTGTGGCCTATCCAGCTCCACTTTCCTAACAAATTCTGTCTCAACCGTATTTTTCGGGTTTTCTTCCGTAAGCTTTCTTTTGTAGACCTGTCGAGCTACTGCTGGCCCAGAACCTTTGTCATGGATTATCTGCGCCTCTAAATCAAAGTGACAGCTAAGGCGGGCCGAGCAACGGTTTGTACTGCCTGCAACTAACTGACTGTAAAGTACATGTCTTTGTGAAAGTGTGAATTACGCTTTTCTGTAGCCTAGGGGTTACAGTATTTATCATTGCAAAGGTTATGTATTCTATACTCTGTATTTACACGCACCAGTTTACCAAGTTATTAGCTGGTACGTGAATTTCAGTTAAGAAAGAACAGATTTCGAGGAAAGCAACTGGTTATTGTATATAAAACACAAAGAGACCTAGTAAAATGGAGTGTTAAACAATTCATCTTTGACGGGCAGTCTCTGTTAGGAGACCACTTTGATCTTGTTGTTTCATTTAAGTATAGTTATGTTTACCATTTATTTAACGTATATGGTAGCAGCGGGTCTTCTTTCCAACCCCAAACGGTCGTGACAGGCGATCAGGGAAGGCTGTGCATCGGGCTAGCAACCTCACCACGTAAATCCGTTGCTGCTGAGACCGCCTTACAAGAAACATGGCTCAAATTTCCCTAAAGACTGGTACAGAACAGCCAATGATAATATTTAATTTATATTCCACTCTCTGGATTTGTATAGACAGATGGCTTTGCTACCAGTGCTACCACCAGCACTGGATACGACGCAGTGATTAGATACACTAACCTGCACAAAGAAGACCACAGTTGTATTTACTTCACTTGCGGAAAGACATGTTCTAGCTACGATTAAGAAATAATCGGAATATAAAACGCTATGCGCCGAATAATCTTAGATTTTGAAAGTGTCACATAAGGAAATCGCTATATTCTTATATACAAATTTGCAATTTAAAATTTAGAAAACAGATCTTATCGTCTCCCAATGATAAAACATTTACAAATTATTTGACCAATTGTCCACCTCTGTTTGAGCGTAAATGGTGATACAGTGGATACCTGGCTGTGTCGGTGTCCCCAGAAAAATGAGAAGCCTGATGAGCTAGCCATGACGCGGTGCAACACTGCCACATCCCCTACCTAGTATCACACTACATACCTGCGGGCAGGACCCGAGTAAACTGTAGGCAGGAATGGCTAAACAGTGGGCTACAATTCAGACATGCCGAACATATTTTAGACACCAAGCAAAACCAGATCCACAGGACCCAGCCAAGAAATTGAGTTTTATCTTCAAACTGAAAACAAGCGACACCCCTCTGAATGAATATTTAAAAAAATTAAACCTACTGCGTGCAACAAACTGCAGACTCTATAACCACCACCAGGAATTAGTCGAACACTGCATGACAATATGGTCAGGGCTAAAGAACCTGCAAGATCAGCTGCTGCCAACACCTCCACACCAACATTCACAACACACTATACACACATCCACAACGACTGAGAACACCATGTACTATTGTGCGAGAGAGGTTAGCTTGCCAATGACTTCCAGCTATTGTGCGAGAGGGGTTAGCTTGCCAATATCTTCCAGCTATTGTGAGAGAGGGGTTAGCTTGCCAATAACTTCCAGCTATTGTGCGAGAGGGGCTAGCTTGCCAATAACTTCCAGCTCACAGTTAAAGGAATTACACAATCCTCCTCCTCCTCCTTCTCATCATCATCCTCCTCATCATCGCCATCTGGATTGACAGGTACGTTATGATGAAGAAGCTGATAATGATGATGGCGATGATGTGAAGGTGAAGGTCAGTTTCATAGCAATAATTGCCATTGGTGATGAAGATAACTATAAATGCACCAAGTCGCAGCCTATGTGAGGGGTAGTGGCCAGTTTCCTTCCTTTCTATTTTTACTTCTGCAACTCATAAGTCAGGCACCCAATAACAGCTGGGTCGACTGGAGGACCGGCTGAAGCAGGCGCGAGCTACTGCCCGGATTTTTTTCAGTCAGTCTCTGACGTCGAATCCTGGCACGCTGTAATCACAGTCTAGTCAGCCAGCTCATTGCTAACTAGCCTACACACTACACGGCGATGTTGATATTGTATTCTCATCAGACTCATATCTGGGTTGAAAAGAAGAGGACAAATGAAACCTTCCAAACAAGTCGTAAAAGGCAATTAAAGAAGTGGTGCATGAGGCTAGCAAACTCATCATCTAATACCGTTTCTACGAAACCACTACTGTACATTCTTCGACACAAGCCTTATTCAAAAAGGCTAGCTGTAGAAGTGACCATATACTTCACCTGGAGCGAAAAGACGAATCCAAGTCAAGGAACGATAAATAAAACAATGCTTAAAGAACGGTTCCCTATCACTGTATTAAGTCAATAATGTGAATGCCTATGATTGTTTTCAATGTCATGAAAAGTTCACAGCAATCTTACCCTGACCGCAGACTCAATCAACCCAACCTCGGCAGCAACAATCGTGATGTCCAGATCAGATGGATTCCTGTTTCTCTGGAAGCTGTTTTCTAGCGACTTCAACTGGTCCTCAGTCAAACTTGGCAGCTTACTCGCCGGACTCAGGAAAGCCTCAATTCCAGTCAGTTTGCCAGTGCTCGGACTTGGTGGTCCGTAATCCATTTTATCACGAAGCTTAAATTCGGAACACAAAGATTGTCTTGTTGAGCGTGAATATTAATATGTCTGATCCGTAGTGAGAACTAAGGACACGTATACTTGATTCTTGATACGTAAATTATATATGCTTAATCCTTGATACGTATTAGACATTTACTATATGAACTAAATCCTTGAAAAGTACTAAAAACTCGTAATATATATATGTATACTAGATCCTTGAAAAGCACTAAAGACACGTATACCAAAGGTACTTGTTTCTTGATACGTAAATTATACGTATTTAATCCTTGATAAGTATTGGACACATTTACTATGTGAACTAGATCCTTGAAAAGTACCAAAACACGAACAAAATCATATACTAAATCATTGAAAAGTACTAAAAACACGTAATATATGTATAAACTAAATCTTTGAAAAGCACTAAAAACACACATGATGTATGTACTAATTTAACGTATTAAAATTGGTTTACAAGACTCTCCGCTTTCTTTGAGAGGGGTTAAGCAATGTGTGAGTCCATCTTAATAGACTCAAACACTAGAGCAAAGTAGACCCGCAGCCTGTTAGTCGCCATCTATGCTGCTCTTAACAAACCACCTAACCAAGCTGGTGTAATGCCATGTCACACAGTTAGTCACCTCTTACGACATGCTCTCTGTGGGGCAGTGGTGCTATTATTGTCTTTGTCATACACAACGTCCGCTACGGACCACTCTGGACTACACCTTTGATATGCACAAAAGACGAAAATTACATATGTACTAGATTTTTGATAAGTACTTGTTTCTTATACTTTGTGCACTAGACGGTTGATAAAGTACTTAATCACGTCCTTGGAAAAATTGACGATTTTAAAACGTACTATGGTTCGGTTCGTGCGACATATCCACACTACACACGAGTTAAACAACACAAATACTGAACTGACTTAACAGAACACGGAAACAATGCGAGAGTTATCAAATTACCATAATCTGTACGCTGTGTTTCCCGCTAATTGTCCAATTTAAGGTCATCTGGGCACACAAGTTGAAAGCGCAGAACAGTTAAGCTTAATAGTGTCGCTTATCGTTACTTTCATAGCACAAGCAATGAATACACAACTCGACAGAGCTAACTTTTATTATCATCTTATATAGCGCCAAAGAAATTGAAGTGGTTATGGTGTCGTTTCATTTATATATTATTTAGTTTACTTGAGTATAATTTAGTCGAAGAATCAACGTCATTGCAAATGGTTTAGCCCACAAGTGCTCTCTTCTTCTCTATATTTTGTGGAGAATCACAGCACAATGCACGAACTCCGTAGCCCCGACGAGGATTCTGTAATAGATTGGCTTGATTTTTTAAACATAGTTTTGAATTTTGCCTGGGCAGCGGTCGTTAAGCCTAGTCTTTTCAAATTCCTACCGCCGAGCGATTTTTAGCGTGTGCGACACTGTACACGGCTGCCCGATGTCTACTATCCAGGAGGTCTAAGAAAATACCAAGAAGACCACGAGAAAAAAATCTCGAACTCCACCGTGATTTGAACCCGCGACCCCCAGAAACCGAGGCCGACGTCTTATCTCGAGACCACTCAGTCCCCATATATATCCCATATATATCATTTAACGACAATTTATGTGAATAAAGGGAAATAATAACAGAATTTGATGTCCATAATTTCTAACAAACTTCCAGACCAGGGTGATTATACGAGTAAATGTGAAACTACCGCTTGGTTTGAGTGTCGATTATGTTTTAATGTCTAATGCCTCATAATATAGCCAGGTATATTGGGGTCTAATGTGACTGTCCGCCAGAAGGTCTGAACACGTACATGACCTAAAGTGGCTCTCCACTAGAAGGTCTGAATACTTACATGATTAAAAATGGCTCTCCACTAGAATGTCTGTACACTTATATGATCTAAAGTGGCTCTCCACTAGAAGGTCTGAATACTTACATGATTAAAAATGGCTCTCCACTAGAAGATCTGAATACTTACATGATTAAAAATGGCTCTCCACTAGAATGTCTGTACACTTATATGATCTAAAGTGGCTCTCCACTAGAAGGTCTGAATACTTACATGATTAAAAGTGGCTCTGCACTAGAAGGTCTGAATGCTTACATGATTAAAAGTGGCTCTCCACTAGAAGGTCTGAATGCTTACATGATTAAAAGTGGCTTTCCACTAGAAGGTCTGACCACTTACATGACCTAAAGTGGCTCTCCACTTGAAGGTCTGACCACTCACATGACCTAAAGTGGCTCTCCACTAGAAGGTCTGACCCCTCACATGACCTAAAGTGGCTCTCCACTAGAAGGTATGACCATTTATATGATCTAAGGTACCTCTCCACTCGAAGGTCTGGCCTTTTATATCGACAAAGGTCTCTCTCCACTCGAAGGTCTGACCATTTATATATTCTAAGGTAGCTCTCCACTAGAAGGTCTGATCACTTATATAGTCTAAAGTGGTTCTCCACTAGATAGTTAGACAGTCTGACGAATTATAAGATCTAAAGTGGCTTTCTGCTATAAGATCTTAGCACTTATATGGTCAACGGTGGCTCTTCACTAGAAAGTCTGACAACTTACATGGTCTAAGATAGTTCTCAAGCAGACGACCTGACAAGTAACATGGTCTAAGATAGTTCTCAAGCAGACGACCTGACAAGTAACATGGTCTAAAGTGGATGTAACATGGTCTAAAGTGGATGTAACATGGTCTAAAGTGGATCTCTAATAGAATGTCTAACTACGAACATGATCCAAGGTCTCTGTCCACTAGAAGGTCTTATCACCTACAAGGTGTAGGTCTGAAGTCTCTCTCGGCAATACGGTTGTATCACGTATAAGAAATATATTGTGTTACTTAACTATCAACAATATGTGTCAGCATTTGATCCCTGCACCCTTGTCTTTATTTAATGCAGCTAAAGTTAATCTTTCTACTTTTAAAAGCGGAAGTAATTTGTTGTATGTTGACAAGAGTATGAAAATTTAAAGGTTAAACATACAAAATGCCTCTGATTTATTTATGTGTATGTTACGTAATCAAGGTTACAACGTGACTATAGGAAATATCTAAGACCATATGATAACATTATCAGTACTAGACAATTTAACATATAGTTGTGGAAGACAGCCAACAGCACACTTCGTAGATAGCATTATGTGCGTGAACAACCATATTCGCTTAAAACCGTTGGAATGGCGACATAATCATTTGGATGTTTACAACTGACGAATAATTGCGACACAATTAAAAAACAAAACTGATGGGAGCCACATGTTTGGCCAAACAAATTTCACCTGTCACTGCTATGCACGCCAAAACTAGTATTTTCCATAACTCATGCTCCTTTTGAGCCCTGAAACGAAAGCCAACTTTAAATAAATATTTTGGCCTTTATATCCAAGGAACAACACACGCACATTACATGATTCTGACTGACTGTGTCACACGTAATGTGACACGGGAAATATGTCTTAGATCTGGGACTTTTACCATTTGTGCGTGTCAAAAACCGGTTTAACAGACTGGTATAGCTTTTGGACCCATTTGCCAGTCGGGGGGGGGGGGGGGGGGGGATTCGCTAGTTACTTGATATAGTCAGTTTGGTAACGCCTATGGGCACATACGCCCAACCTATTGAAGATTATGGATCCATTTCACAACCTAGCTAAGATTATTAGTCCATTTCACAGCTCAATGTAGATTATGGACCCATTTCACAGCTCAATGTAGATTATGGACCCATTTCACAGCTCAATGTAGATTATGTACCCATTTCACAACCCAATGAAGATTATGGACCCATTTCCCAACCCAAGTATTAAGATTATGGACTCATTTCACAGCACATTGGACAGTATGGACCCATTTAATAACCAATACAAATTATAGATCCATTTTAGAGCTTAAATGAAGATTATGGATCTATTTCACAACCCAATGGAGATTTTGGGCCTATTTACAACCCTGTAAAGATTATGGGTCTATCTCACAACCATATAAAGACTATGAATACATTTTACAACCCTGTGAAGGCTATGGACACACTTTACAGTCTGGGACACCAGTTAATTCACTAGTTAGTCTGATTATACCTATAAACCCGTGTCACAGTCGGATGAAGTCAGTAGGATAATTTCAGAGTCTTGTCGAACATGCATAGTCATTTCCCAGTCTGATGAAGGCTGTGTACCCATTTCAAAATCTAGCAAAAACACACGAACCAATTTCACAGTGTGATGAAGCCTACGACACTAGCAGCCTGGTAATATATATTATCTCGTGTTGCATTCGATGGAAGATCACGGGTTATGTTAGCAGCATTGTTATGCCCATGAATACTTTTGGAAGAGTAGTGAAGCTCATAGTTTAAAAAAAGTTCGTTGCCATTCGTAAGCGATGATGGCGGTATTATTTGTCTTGGTCATGTAACTTGCGCCGTATCTGGATTATAGTGAGGAATAACTGCGCTGATCATCAACCTCATACTCTGGTCCTAAGCTACCTTAGACCAGTAGCAAGATATGACAAGCCAATTGGAGGTAACTCAGGATGCAGACACTTTGGTCTCACTTCCCTTGAGACCATTGGTCGCTTGAAACATGCGAGATTCGATAGTCCACTATTTGTGATTATTGGCTGAAGCCTACGTGCTCTTCCGACAATTAAGTGGGGAGAATATACTACTAAGACAGTCTGGAGAGAAACATGGACACCTCTGGCCGTATGATAAAACCCATGGATCCATATGGTAGTCAAATAAAACCCGTGGACGCGTTTAACAAACCAGTGAAATCTATGTAGTCCTTTAGAAAAATAATGAGCGCTAGGAAGCACTTGTCAAAATTATATTTTTAAAAGTTACTTATAAAGATGAGCTGTTAACACGAGTTCTATTGCAAACACTGCTACTGTTTGCTGGGTAGACATAATAATTGAAAGAAATGTTGCATATTAGTAAAGAGGTTTCACATTTATTCCATTCTAATGGCTACATGACGACATTTGTGAAGACAAAAGTGCCGTATGGAGACAATATCGAGGCCCGGTAGACACACAATGGTTAACTGTTGGCGCTTACATTGTCATGGACCGAGTTCGTAATGTGCGAATCTGTGTAAGAAAGTTCTTTTTCAATTTGCAAGAGCCTGTAACTGTTGTTGTTCTTCTTTTGTCGTCTCACTTTCAACCAGGTTGTCGTCCAGTGGTACATATTTGTCTTTCGTCTTTCTCCTGACCCTAGTGACACTTATCCCCATTTTAGGGCAGATCTCGTTTACGCCATCTATCCCCCTTTTCCTCGGTCTACCTCTCGCCCTTCTTCCTTATGTTTTCATGTTGAGTGTTCCTTGGACAACGTGGTCTAGTTGCATTCTCACAATTGTGGTCAAACCGTTTCATTCTCTGTTGTTCGATGTAATTTAGACAGGGAATTGTTCCAACCTTCTCGGGAATATTTATATGGTTGATTCTGTCTCGTCTCGTACTGTTAGTGACCTTTCGTAGGCACCGCATTTTGCAGGTGGCTAACTTTCGTTCCTGAGCCCTATTCAATGTCTATTTCTGGGATTGGTAGCACAGAGTTGGGATGAAGATACTTTTTATCATCTGCTTTTTTGGTTTGGAAGACAATCTTGGGGCGTCTTAGTAGTGGAGACAGCTGGTAAGTGATATTGTTTGCCCTCTGCACTCTCGTAAAAACAGTTCCCAAGTACCTAAATTCTTATTCCTGCTTTATTTTTCATGTCGTACTTTTTACAGTTTAAGTAGAGTGAGCCAATACGATGTTGTAGGTCATGCTCGAAGGTGTGGGGACCAAACATTGATCGTTTGCAAAGATCAATTCGTTGGTACTTTCCTATTTTGTATTTGCCTTCATCATCATCATCATCTAGCATGTCCTTTATAGAACGTCGCTCTCATCACTACCAGCCGAAATGAATCTCGGTCTGAAGTCCATCTTCCCACCTGCTCCATGTTCATGTTCAGAATATCCTTGATGTCTGGTATCCACCTTCACATTGGTCGACCCCTACGTCGCCATCCAGGTATCATGCCCTCCAAGACCGTTCTTTCCAGTCTGTCATGACGTTTGACATGGCCGAAAAAATTCAATTTCCGAAACATAACATTGTTTATGAGCCAGTTTTCTTCAACATTCAAGTCTTCTAAGACGGTTTTATTTGTCACTTTCTTCATCCAAGGAATTTTTAGGATTTTTCTATAACGTTTTGATTCGAATTTGTGTCCAGGGAAATTTGTTTCATATATGTGACAAAGTAATTGTTATATTCCTTTTAAATAACAGTCTTTTACGTTATGTTAGTTTTAGAATAAATGTTGCAGTTAATTCTACTTTGTTCTTCTTCTTCTTCTGCGTACACAGTCAGACAGTAACCATTATTTTTTCGAGAAAAGCGGCGGTCATCCTGAGGCTCTCGCCACTGCCATAGAGCTTGTCTTGCAGTTCCACTGGTAATGGCCACATCTGCTCTCTCTGATCCTCGTATGTCGGGCAGTTCTGCAGCAGATGTTCAGTGGTCATTTTACCAGTACCGCACGGGCATTCGTCGGTACACCCTATCTTCAATTTGTTGAATAGGTGGTACCTCAGTCTGTTGTGGCCAGTGCGAAGTCTGAAGACAACTACCTGCTCTCTTCGGTTCAACTGGTAATAGGCATCGTTTTTGGTGTAACCAGTATGTTCGGTTTCCCATTTGGTCATGTATCTGGCTTTGATAAGCCGTTTTGACTCTTCGTACGTCATACTGGTATCTGTTTGTGGTAGTCTTGCACCTTCTTTTGCCAGTCTACCGGACAAGATCGGCACATGGCTTCAACCTTCTCGTCAATCGCACCAGAAATGTGGCGGCTTCTTAACTGGCATCGTCCGCGTCAGCTAGCGACCAACAGTCAACTCAGCATTGTTACGGATCAGAGGAAAGCGACCGTCTAATGAAAACAAAACATTGCCACGGCCGTAAGACTTACCTTCTAATTAGTAATACACTTGATTGTATGAAAAACATTGACCCCGTCTTGACTGAGATTTCTCGCTGTTAGTGAGCTAAGGAACGGCAAAATGAACGGCCCACGAAATTTATTTGCTAAAACATACGCATTACATCTCCTACATCCCTTGTCCAGCAGTAGAAATGTAAAATTAGTATATTAAAATCGCTGATACCGGAATACCAACGATGTTAAAGAAAGGACGTGAGTTAACGCAACAGTATGCGCATGATCTGGTCTCGGAAGATCTATTGTTAACTCACGTCCTTCATTAAACATCGTTGTCCAGTTCTTCAATGTTGTCTTCGACACACTTTTGTTACCATACACTGCCAACATTCTGCGATGAATGTCAACTGGTCGACATCCTTCAGCTGTTATAAACCGCTGATCAACTTTGAACGGATTCCGTATCACACCCGCCATGTTTTCAACGGTCTGCCGAGGAAACTATGAGTAGGAGTATAATGACATTTTGCAAATTTGACGGTTGATATGTGCTGTTTACACCAGAAGTGACGTCATCATGTAGATCGTACGTATGTTCCCTTGTTGTAGTCTTGGTCCGGTTTCATTTGAACACGCCTCGTAGAAAGTTGATGCGAGCCATTGGGAATAGGTTAGGAATGTAAGATTTGTTCCCACAGTAGACACTCAACATCTCCGTCGTCCGCTGGTGGTCGTACCTTGACATGTAAGGGATTCCAGCGCAAAACATAAGGTGCCGTCGTTTCCTTCCAGGAAGATCGAGGACAGCGAGTAGGCAATGTCCTTCATACAATTAGCAATGTCGTCCTGTAACATCCATAGCTACCGAAACCATGTTACAAACATGTTACAAACATGTTACAAACAAATGGATTCAGTAGGAATCGCTATGGGAAGGCTAGCCTGGAACTCCCCAAAAATCCGACTGAAAGACTCAGATATTTCAGCCTCCATGTAAACTAAGACACATCGTCCCAGCGTACTTTTCAGGCCGACACTGAAAAAAAGAAGAAGAAGAATGAGAAGCAGATGAACATGAATAAGAAGAAGATAAGAAAAAGAAGAAGAAATTAAGAAACCGCCATTTGGATCATGACTGTAAATCATAGAGACAAAAAACTAGTTAGTTATACCCTTCCAGTTTATAAAAGACAAACTTCCATAAAACTATCTAGGACCCTCATCTGGTCAAGAGACCTCAGGTTGAGAGCCGCTGCCTTGTTATATAGCACGCTTAGTCACTGACGAGCGCACGTTTCGGTCATAGAATTATACATAGCTGGTGGAATGAATGTGTGGCATTGACACAAGGCGGTTCACGATATAAAAGCCACGTTATGCAGTTTTGGAAACATGGTCTGGAAAGATGAGTCTATGAATATCTTGGGATTTCGAAGTACAGATAGACATGTTTTAGCGAGATGTTTACAGAAAGTTGAGCAGGAAAAGCAAGATTGATATATACGACACTTTATATATATATATAAATCATCATCATCATCAGCAGGTGCCTTGCCGGTTGGTGTTTTAGATTGTGGACCTCCATTTCCTCTATCACATGTGTCGTTTATTAGTTCTGCCGTTGATAGCCTCCCATGTGAGGTCTTCTAGCGGTCCGACATTTTCTCTCTACGCCTCAATCTGTATCTATTCCGTGCGACTCTCCAAGTTGTCATTGTTTGTTGCAGCCCGGCTTTCGTCATGACATGACCGAACAGGAGAAATACCTTGTCTTGATTTTTGCTATAAGCTGTTTTTGTGTCTATGCCTCCCAAAGAACCACGTCATTATATTTCTCGGCAGTCTATTGAACTTACAACATTTCTCTTCAAAACCCCATTTCCATTGCTTCCAATGATCCAAATACTTGTCTGCTGATTGTCCATGCCTCTCTGCCGTATGTCAGTACTGGTTCCACATAGCATCCAAGAACTCTCTTCATTAATTGCATCCATAAACTGTTGTCGCACACAATTTTCCTCACATTGTAAAACTAATTTTGCCCTGGCTATTCTGTTTTTAATTTCATAAATGCATCTCCCATAAGAACTGAATATATTGAAATGAGTGGGAAGAAAGACTAACGTCTGGTCAGGCAAAATATACTGGAAAAGAACCACACTTTGGCTTCCTCGTAGCCATGCCTGAAAATTGGCTGTTTTCATGGTAGCCCGGCTGACATAGTGAGGGATTGACGTGATCTCCGTAGTAGTGAGCCACACGTAGATGACGCGAAGCATATCACAACTTCCTGGAGGACTCCGGTCCACCTTCATTAGCACGCTCGGGATGTGAGTTAAGCTACGACAACCTGCCACTTAACGTCATTTTCAGGGCTCACAAAAGAGTAGTCCTACTCATTTATACAACATTTATACATTGCCTCTTTTTACCTTTTGATTTTTGTCATTTATATTTTTTTTTAAATCTGGTAATTGTTCTTGTTTTTTTTTTCTTTCGCATTATTTCTCTAGGCGATGTGCGTTACGCTGTGGTTTTTTATTTTGCCCCTGTCGGAGCAGTGCATCCGACTTCAGCATGCATTTTATGTAAGGGTCTGCTTCCTCTTGCTTTTTCTAAGGCTTTGTTTCCCCGGGGTAACGGCCGGTGTCTGGTTGTGAGCCGTTTTACTTAACCACTAGTTCACGCCGTCACCCTGTTAATTGTTCTTTCCGTCTGTCTGTTTAATTTTACTACATATATATATATATATCGCTATCACGTTTTCGATATCTCTCTCTACACCTCTTTCTATCTATCTCATTCTCTCTATCAGTCTTGCTAACTCTCAACCCATCACTCGTTCGCTGTCCTTCCTTATTTCTTTCCCTCTTTCTTCTCCCTGTTTACCTCCCTCCTTTTCCTCTCTCTCTTCCCTATCTTCCTCTTCTTTATTCTTCTTGATCTCAGTATTCCCTACGTTCAGTCCCGTTTACCAAGTCCTCCGAGAAAAACGTGAAATATTTTGTCAGCTTCGACAATCTAGGACATTCCAAAGTCATGCGTCCAAAGTCATGCGTCCGATTCTAGTTAAAGAATAATATGACATTTACAGACGAATTAATCTCGCGAGTAACAACAGACCTGATGACTTGACCTGAGATGCCATGACATGCTACCAGTCGTAACGACTGCATACCCAACAAATAACTACTGATTATATAAAAAATTATTTCATGAAACATATTGTCAGAATGTAAACCATGTCTTATTCTTAGTCTTAGTTGACCTATACTTCTGCAGGGGCATAAGCCCATGTGCAGATCCCATCTCTGGTGTGAGCTGAATGTAGCCGGAAGGAGGATTTCCTGCTTAGCGGGCTAGGCTCGAGCAGATTACTACTCCACTATGAAGGATGGTTAACTGAAATTCGAGTCCATAGTAAAAGACTCAAACACTAAAGCAAAGTAGAGCTGCGGCCTGTTAGGCGCCATCTACGCTGCTCTTAACAAACCACCTAACGATGGCCGGTGTTATGCCATGTCACACAGTTAGTCGCCTCTTACGACATGCTCTATGTGGGGCAGTGGTGCTATTATTGTCCTTGTCCTACACATAGTCCCCAGCGAACCACTCGTAAACCATGTATTTTTTCTAAAATTGATGCAACCAAATATGGGTAATGACAGAACTGATCTGTTGTAAGGGGTCTTCTTCTTCGGCTTTCGTCCTGAAAACGACCTTTGTGACTTTGTGTCGTAGTTCATAGCTAGACTGCGATATCTACGCTTCTCAGCTCGACACATCCGGTTTTTGGAACCGGATTTTCCTTCCCTCTTTGATCCATAATCTCTTAGCCAAATTAAATAGTCCAGCATGCTTCAGGGGTCGCCATTGGCAAGCGTGATGTGGTCTTGGTCATCTGTGATTCGCTGACCCTGATTTTCAGTCTTTCTCTGCAGCCAGAACGCCTCTAAGAGCGTCAGCAGCTACTATGCTCCCTTCAACTGACAGTCTCCAAACAGCTCGATACTCAGCAATGTTTTCACAGTCCTCGGATGGGATGTTGTAGCATGACTTCATGTCACTCTTGCATACGTCCTTGAACCCCAGTGTGGAACGGCACATTCTTCTAACACCAATGGCGAGCAGTCCATAGAGGATATCCTTTGATAGCCTCTCATCTTCCCCTGTTGCTACTTATAACACACAATTAAAAACCAATGTCTGTGCCATTTAACTTTTGAAATATTTTCTCCTTGAACGTGGAGTTGTTCGTTTATGTTTTTCATCCGTTATGCTTATTTGTTAATTGGCGTGTAATGGAAGATTAATGATCTACAACATGGGTTGCCAATAAACTATCATATTGCAGACAGGATTAATGTAATAGAGCTGTGATTGTCTGGCTGCTGTCAACTCATTAACTGCTCCATCTTAGACCCTTAATCAGGGATGCAGTTCAAAACCTCATTGTTCCCTTGTTCTGTGAGGCAGATGCGACCAGTTGCCATCCTTGCTGCCTTCACCTCAGTAACTCAGAAGGTAAACATAGTCCAATGCCAGACACTACCGGCTGGGATACATTGATAGAGGCTCCATTCCTCCAAATATCAGTTTTTGACAGACGGGTTGACAAGACCTTTTCCTCGATGCGAGAAAATCAGGAAATCAGGTACCCATTTACAGTTAAGAGAACTGGATCGTGTCACTATCGAAGTGCAACACCTGCCTCTCCCCTGTTGTATGTCAATCAACCGCCCTAAGAACGCTGCAGCCTCGTGTCTCTATATACATATACTGTTCTCTTTTAACCCATCTTGTTGGTATTTGTGTTGTACATTTATTTTCTAGTATATTGCGATGTCTCCAGGAGAATAACATTATCCTGCTTCTTATCGTAGGGAACAATTATTCTATAATAAAATCACTCGAAGGATCAAATTCATCCTGTTCTTCTAAGCACAAGATGTTAGTTGTAGGCACAATAATTTGAAGACCAGGTCTGTAGTAAATGGAACGAAAATGAGATATATATTTGAAACTGCGTAAATGATGCGCAAAATGAAAATACGAATCAGTTTTTCTAACTTAAATAATTTATTTCGGAAAATGTTTAAACCTAAAACTTATAACTACGACACTTATTTTACTGTTTAGTAAGGGACACAACCAAATAAAACTATAATTAATTTATAAAAACAGTTATCTCCCTCGAAAATGTGCGGTGTAATCTGCGTAACAAAACGTCATCAGGCGGTTGGGTCCTGTATTGCGCCACAGTCACACGTGTCCTCATCTGTCTATCCCCATCGTTTCATATTCCTCTTTCACCGTGATAATTCTTCTTCTTCTTCTTCGTTCGTTCTCAATTTCCCACTACCAAGCCCTGAAAGGGCGTACGTAGCAGAATGTAGTCCAGAGAACGGAATGCGTTGTGTCGTAGTTTACAGATTGGCTGCGATATTGGCCCCTTTCGGTCCAACACATCCGACTTCAGCAAGCATTTTTTGAGTACCGGGTTAGCATTCCCTCTTCGATCCCTTCTCCTTATCCAGTCTGCCCTGCTGCAGCCAGTTATCCAGGATCACCGCGTGGAGGTGTAGAAGGGTTTTGGCAGCTATGGTTCGCTGGACCTGACGCTAGCAGTCAGCTATGGGTCGCTGACCACTGCAGCTCATGCGCTGCTCGGCGTCTTGATCCCTCACCGTGATACACCAGTTCGGAGTCTGTTCATATTGCATTGAAAAAAATTATTCTTAAAATATATATTAAAATGCTGCTTAGTGTTAATCTCAATCTTAGTCCACCTGTACTTCTACAGGCTTGATGCTCTTGTGCAGGTCCCAGCTCTAGCGTGAGCTGCATGTAGGCGGGAAGAGGATTTCCTGCTTAGCAGGCTAGGTTCGAGCAGCTTATTACTCCGCTGTGTTGGGACGAGTGTTGCCTTGGGTGGTTAACCGATGAAAACGCCCATCTTAGTTGTATCAAACACTAGGGAGAAGTAGATTCGCAGCCTGGTTGGTGCCATTTATGCTGCTCTTAACAAACCACTTAACCAAAGCCAATGTATGCCATGTCACACAGTTTGTCTCCTCTTACGATATGCTTTCTGTTTGGCAGTGGTGCTTTTCTTGTCGGTGTCATACACAAAGACAGTGGCGCACCAAATACTACTAAATTTTACAAATAATTCGCATTTGACTTTTTCAATAAATTAAAACACGTTTATTATAAAATCTGCAAATAGACAGTCACTTTGAAGAACAAATTTAGCAATTTTTAGGTATCTGAACGATGTATTATCACTCTTTAATTTACGAAAGGAGACACCTTTCTAATTTCTAAACTACGCGAAGAAACATAATTTGAAGCACACAGAAAATCGCATATTCGTTTCAAATTGAAATATTTATGTATGTAAAATACATACATTTTTAACAAGATAGTTAAACATGTATTTTAATACTGGAGAAAACAACAATTTGCATTAGTCTCCCCTTACTAGACTTCACACCAGATAAAATGGCAAGTCTACTCATACATCTCAAGTATTCTACACATCTCGTTTAATATTAATAAATGAAAGTAACAATTCAATAATGTATTATTAAAATTAATTACCAATTGGTTGTTCTGTAGTCTGTTGCTGGAGTCAGTAATTGAACACTGTAAATTATATATGACTTCATAGATTTATGTATGATCGTCAACCCTCAACTGACTTTTCGAAGAACAACATTATTTCATGAGCCACCACGTGACTATTACTAGACGCACAGATGTTCGTGGACTCCGAGATGTTTCATCGTAAACGCAGATCTGTATGTGGACCCCCAGATGTCTTCTCGCAATTGCATAGATATTTAGGACCTCGGCACGACTTTTCAGATTCTTGGTTGTTCTTGAATACCTGGATGGGAGTCCCTGGCCACACAGTTGCAGAGAGACTTCTTAAATAGTTCACGAGATTAACACGGCTTCCTATTTATAAGCTTTTATTTAACTTGACATAGCCGCTGCCTGTTTACGTGAACTTCTATTTCTCCTATATTAACCATCTTCCCCATAACACAGATTGTTAAATTATCCACACATCCTCTACCAGTAGGAACTGTTAACCAATCAAACGTACACTATTGTAGTTAAACACACCGACAAATAAATCTTTGTCTAAATAAGGGTTCGTGCGTAGGAAGACTAACGCCTGGTCAGGCACAATATACTGATCAGACGTGTAAGTCAGAGTCAGGCACAATATACTGATCAGACATGTTAGTCAGGGTCAGACAAAATATACTGATCAGACATGTTAGTCAGGGTCAGGCAAAATATACTGATCAGACATATTAGTCAGGGTCAGGCACAATATACTTCCCCTTTGGCTATCGTCGCAGCTGGAGTGACGTGTCCGATTGTTGTCTCAGCCTGTGCCATCCATGACGACCCTCTCTTGATTCTTGATCCCTTGATATCTGAGATACTACTGTGCAGAGGTTGTCGAAGACTGGTGACACGCATATAGGCTTTGACTTGTGCCAGTTTATGTCTGGATGTCAACGATAACAATCCCAACATGTACAGCATCATCACAATCAGGGTATCTCTAATGCAGCCCAGCACCTGTCGCACACCTTCATTCTGGATGCATTCCAACCTTGCACACTGTGTTCTTGATAGTGTGATGATGCCTAGTCCGTAATCGATGACAGACAACACGACCTGACGAAATAGGATGAACAGGAGGCGTTGTTCCAAGTCGGTAGCAGCCATGGTCTTGAGTGCTCCTAACCCTCTCTTGCATCTTTGTACGATCTGGTCAACATGGCAGTTATAGGAAAGACTGCGATCAAAAGTCACCCCGAGGTATTTAAACCTGTCGCACCTGTCAATGGTGCAACCATTAAAAGTGATGCCCGGTAGCTCAGCCTCATCATCATCATCATCATCATCATCACCATCATCATCATCATCTTCATCATCGTCACGAGGAATGTCTTTGCAGAACCTTGCTCCCATGACACCCTGTCTGAATGAAACTCGATCTCTTGCCAGATCTCCAGACTGCTCCAGAGTCATGCGTGATCATTCCGTGACATCTTATGCCATCGCTTTCTTGGCTTGTCTTTTCCTTTCTTGACAGGCACTATACCTTCTATTACCGACCTCTCAACACCGTTGCCTTCTGATATGATTTATGAATCAGTTCTCCTCTATTCCCAACTCTTGTCTAATGTCTGCATTCATATTTTTTTTGGTCATGATATTCTGAGAACCTTTCTGTAACATTTCGACTGGAAGAACTCGACTCTTTTACGTGAAGTTTGGATAACTGTACATGTTTCACAGCCGTATGCTGCCACGGGTAAAACACAGATTCCCAAAATGTTCACATTTGGTGATTTGCTGTATTCTGCGATAGTTTTACCAGGCTCTGTAGTCTCTGTATTACCATAATAATAATAATAATAATAATAACATGTTTTTAATACAGAATGTAATTATTCTTCTACCGCCCACATAAAAGCTACAATCACACACTAGTGGGCTCCAGCGCCGAGTTTGAAGAGCACTAGTTTAAATTCAATCTTGCGCCTAAAACCGTAGTTTCTTAAATATATACTTGTTTCAATGTTTTAAAAAGCACGACAAACTCAAATATGAACGGCTATTCAAAGCAGCCAGAGCTGACTGATGTAATATAGCTCGAACAGGATCAAGTAGCTACGTTTGTGATCGTTTTTTTTGGGTGTAAATTTGTTTTCTTCGTTCCTTCTATCCGCGATCGGTAGATTACTAAGAAACGTTGTGTTTATTGGAGAAGAGAATACTGGTATCAACGTTCTGAAGGTGTTCCACGAGTAGATCTTGGGCGAAATGGGTTCTATTCTTTCAAACCTCTCAATGTCGACTGAAGATTGTTGTGCATAGGGCAAGCCACGTTATCATATAAAATCTATCTATCTATCTATCTATCTATCTATCTATCTATCTATCTATCTATCTATCTATCTATCTATCTATCTATCTATCTATCTATCTATCTATCTATCTATCTATCTATATCTATCTATCTATCTATCTATCTATCTATCTATCTATCTATCTATCTATCTATCTATCTATCAATCTATCTATCTATCTATCTATCTATCTATCTATCAATCTAACTATCTATCTATCTATCTCTCTCTCTATCCATCCATCCATCCATCTATCCATCCATCTATCCATCTATCTATCTATCTATCTATCTATCTATCTATCTATCTATCTATCTATCTATCTATCTATCTATCTATCTATCTATCTATCTATCTATCTATCTGTCCGGCTGGTCTGTCTGTCTATCTATCTATCTCTTTCTTTTCTCTCCCCATCTTGTATTCTTTTGTTCTTTCTTTCTTTCTTTCTTTTTTTATACTTTTCTTTTTCCTTTCCACCTTTTTGTCTCTTTTTTCTTATCTTTCCTTCTTTTTTAATTTTAATTTTTTTTCTTAACTTTTTTTCTTTATTTCTTCTTTTCTAACATATCTTTCGTTCTTTCTTCCTATCTTTCTTTCTGCATTTCTATCGTTTTATTTTTTTTATTTCTTTCGTTTTTCAATCATCTGCTAATTTTTGTTCTTTCGATATCATTCTATCTTTCTGGCTTCCTTTCTGTCTTTCTTTCTTCTTTTTCGTCTATCATTCTTTCTTTTTGTCTGTCTTTCGTCCTTTCTATTGTTCCTTCTGTCTTTATATCTGCCACTTTTACTTTCTATCTTTCTTTCAACATGTCTATATGTTTTTGCTTTCTTTCTATCTTTCGTTCTTTCTTGTTGTCTTACTGTCTTGCTTCTCTTTTTCTATTTCCTTCTTTCTTTCTTTCTTTCTTTCTTTCTTTCTTTCCATCTAACTTTTTCTTTTCTTTTTGTATTTATTCTTTGTATTTTTCTTTCTGTTTTTATTACTTCGTTTTTCTACTTTCTGTATATTTTTCATTGTAATTCTTTCTTCCTCCTGTTTATTTTTCTTAATAATTGTATAATGTTTCTTTCTTCCTTGTTCGACTCCGTCCTCCATGACGCACTTCTTTTCTATCATTTTATTTATTGAACATTGTTCTAACATCCTTGTTCAATTTCTCGCTTCTGGATTTTGAACATATTTCCAAATATCTTTTTCTTTCTTTGTTTCCGAATGCATTTCTATGTTTCTTTCACTCCTTATTCATTCACATAGCCGACACACACTCAATTCAGCCTCCGCCTTTCCACAATCATTTAAATTGACAGTGTTCCTGCATCTGGTGATAGCTCCTCACTGACAGAGGAAACCGTAATATCTTGAGCATCCCAGGGAATTGATGTTACGGACCCATCGTTCTCGTGAGATTCTCGCGGGGACCAGATGGTGTTAATATTTGAAGTGCGACACTGGTGTTGTTCAATCGCCTTATGGAGTGTATCACTTGTTTGAATGATAACAAGTCTGAAAGACATTTTCAATTCTGTTGATGATATCGATGAAGAGCAATGGTTTTATACATTGTGGATGGAACGTTTATATATTGGTTTGTGTACACTTGAAACTATTGTTTCGTCTTCATGCAAACGTTATTAATAATTAGTAATATGTATATATGCATATACACACACCCTCTCTCTCTCTCTCTCTCTCTCTCTCTCTCTCTCACTCTCTCTCTCTCTCACATAAACACACACACACACACACGATGCGCGTACGAATGAAACCCGGGCCAGACAGTTTTATTACAAACATATGAAAAGGAACATCAGCAGGTGTTGTAGAATTAAACAAAACAATTATTATGAAGCAAGCATACACTTGGATTAGTTAGAAAAAGTCGCCATAGGCATTCAGACACGCATCCCACTGCTTGGGTAGATATCGGATGTCGACCGAGCAAAATTACTTTGGTTGCTCATTGAACCATTTGGTCACCGAGGCCATGACGTCTGCATGGGAGTCGAATCGTTGCCCCTCTAGAATTGTGTTCAAGGTTTCCAATAAATGAGTCACATGGAGACAGATCGGGTCTATATGCTGGGTGTGGTTCAACTTCCGACCTTTTCCGTGCTAACGCTTCCTGCATAATTCATCACCCTCTGCTTCGTAACGCAGCAAGTGGTTCAAACTCCACACCATGTGTTCTTCCTTATGGTCGTCGGTCAACATTGGTGGGATCCATTGTGAAAACACCTTCCGATACTTTAGTTTCTTCCTAACCCGTCAATTGAATTGTCCCAAGCGACACAGCGAATTTCTCTGCTAGCGAACGTAAGATCCGTCGTCGATCCACCCGTATTAGATCATCAATATCCGCGATGGCTTCTTCTGTCGCAAAAAATATGCGCCTACCATGGTCGCGGAAGATCGTTCATTCTCACGTCCTTCACTCGACTTCGCGCCAAGTCCTTCACTATTGTCTTTGATACACTTTTGGGACCATACGCTGTCTGCATTCTGCGATGAATGTCGACTGGTCGACATCCTTCAGCTGTTAGGAACTCAATCGCCGCTCGCTGGTCAACCCTGGACGGATTCCGTATCACACTGGCCATTTTCTTAACTGTCTGCAGCAGAACCAATGAATGCTAGAACAATGAACAGTGCACACTTGACATTAGTATGTGATTATTACGTCACATGTGACATCATTAAGTTCCTTGGGCGAATGTCCACGTGGTGCAGCACGGGCGAAATAGTTGTAGAGTGCTCGTTTCTAACGGTGAAGGTATTTTCTTCAATCTCTGTTATGTATATGTTCTAGTCGACGCAGTTGTAATTGGGAACCAGACTTAATGGTGGGCATGAGACTGTAAAGATGCCTACTACAATGAAGTATCAAACACTTCTTCCTGGATAATAATATCTGCTATTGGATTTCTTTTACATTTATCCCTATCTGCAATATGACAGTTAATTGGCAAACGTTGTTGTAGATCAGGCATCATTAAACTTCCATTTTGCGCTAATTAACAAGACACAAACAAGCATAACGGATGAACGACATAAACGAACAATTCCAACGTTGAACCTTTAGTTCAAGGAGGAAATAAATCACAAGTGAAATGGCTTACATATTGGTTATTAATTGTGTGTTATAAGCTTACATAGGGGAAGATGAGAGGCTGTCAAAGGATATCATCTATGCACAGCTCCCCATTGTCTTCTTCTTCTTCTTCGTACGCAGTCAGACAGTAACCATTATTTTTTCGAAAAAAGCGGCGGTCATCCTGAAGCTGTCGCCGCTGCCATAGAGCTTATCTTGCAGTTCCACTGGGGATGGCCACATCTGCTCTCTCTGATCCTCGTATGTCGGGCAGTTCTGCAGCAGATGTTCAGCGGTCATTTTACCGGTACCGCACGGGCATTCGTCGGTACCACCTATCTTCAATTTGTTGAATAGGTGGTACCTCAGTCTATTGTGGCCAGTGCGAAGTCTGAAGACAACGACCTGCTCTCTTCGGTTCAACTGGTAATAGGCATCGTTTTTGGTGTAACCAGTATGTTCGGTTTCCCATTTGGTCATGTATCTGGCTTTGATAAGCCGTTTTGACTATTCGTACGTCATACTAGTATCTGTTTGTGGTAGTCTTGCACCTTCTTTTGCCAGTCTGTCTGCCTCCTCGTTGCCTTGGATGTTGCAGTGTGATGGGACCCACTGTACCACTACCCTTTTTGGTGCGGACTGCTGGCACAGTTTGCAGAGTGCTGCTCTTAAGTCATTAAGCTCAGTGTTTTTTTGTGGCTTTTTAGCGCTGTGACTACGGCGAGAGCATCTGTAAGCAGGACTATATGGCTTTCATTTTCTTTACGTGTCACCATTTCTTCCACTGCCGCCCTCAGTGCCTCTGCCTCCGCTCTGAAATTGCTTGTGTACTTACCAGTAGCGAATGACAGTGTTATTTGTCTGCCATTTGGTAGGTTCAGGAATGCTCCTGCCCCTCCGTTCTGTGCAGTGTTTGTTACAGAACCGTCGGTATATGCATGGGTCCAGTCCATGCTTGGGTGGCTTTTCGATATAAAGCTTAGGGTAGTATCTCTCCTTTCTTTTTGAGTCTGGCAGTTTTTGTTTCCAATACCTGGTAAATTTTCTACCACCTCTGGAAATATATCCTGCCTCCAGGTAGGTTTTCGTACAGTAGTGATGGGTTTTGGTGTTGTTAGTGCGTTTATGGGATCTTCGTGCATCTTTGCTTTGGCTATTTCTGCAGAGTTTCTCCGCTTTAGTTTCCCCTTTCCCAAATTGTTTAGTCTCTGGTGCATTGGATGGTCAGTCAGTCTTCGGAGTTTCTCTGACTGCAGCTGGGCTCTGCAGTCTCTTCTATCGGTCATGGATTGCAGTTTTGTAATCTTTTCAAGTTCTACAATTGAGCTCCCCATTGGAGTTAGAAGAATTGGCCGTTCCACACTGCCATTCAAGGACGTATGCAAGAGGGACATAAAGTTAAGGGACATCCCATCCGAGGGCTGGGAACAAAATTGCTGAGGATCGAGCTGTTTGGAGGCAGTCAGTTGAAGGGAGCATAGTGGCTGCTGACGCACTAGAGGCCTTCTGGCTGCAGAGAAATGAGAGACACTGAAAAGATGAAGGAACACACCGGCAAGCCAACCTCCTCAGCATGGTTGTACGATCTGTCGCAGCTTTACCAGGATTGGCAGCTTTTACACAATTAACAGACAGTATCGAAATACAGGAGACAGAGCTGGACAAAAGTCACAAGGGCCACGCATGGTCTACAGAGACTGAAACGCCTTTGATGATGAAGTAACTTCACAATGAAAAGCTTATTACAAATTTGGAGATAGGAAAGTAGATCTTGTTTTTAATTGTACTAAATAAATCGAAGCTAGAGCGAAACTGAAGTTTAATATCGACACAAACACACACAGGTAAATGACTCAGGAAACACAACATGATAAAAATAAATCATCAACCATGTTACAACCACTAGGCCTTAGTTTTGTTGTGATTTGTTGCTTGTTTTAGTTTGTTTTTTGTGTCCCTAACGAAGGTCTTGTGATTGTAATGTCGGTGTCGTTTTGTTTTTGTCCTGTGCGCCCACTAAGCCATTATCTATATGTATTTTTTATGGACGTAATTGTAATGACTGCGTTATGTACATTACACATACCATGGCCCATTTTACTGCAGAGTAAATATATGATCGAACGCGATACGGGGCTGTTGGTATAACGGTTCTAGAGGAACATTTTCGGATCACAGCGAACCGAACTTTGATTCAATAGATGAGGGAGTGTGAGGGTGGTGTTCTGAAGATGATTCGACATCGGCTCTAAGTCTTCTTCTTCTTCTTTTTCTTCTTCTTCTTCTTCTTCTTCTTCTTCTCATCCTTCTTCTTTTTCTTCTTCTTCTTCTTCTACTCCTCTTTCTTCTTTTTCTTCTTCTTTTTCTTCTTTTTCTTCTTCTTTTTCTTCTCCTTCTTCTTCTGTTTTCGCTCTCAATCTACCGCTAGCAAGCCCCGAACAGGGCTTTGCAGGTATCAGGGTGTAGTCCGTAGAACCGAATGCGTCGTGTCGCTAATTTACTGCGACATTTGCACCCTTCCTTCGGACATATCGGTCTTCGGCATCAAAAACATTCACTGTATACCATAGAGCAGATGCTTAAAATGATCACATCCTGTAAATGAAGAAATGCCAACAACGACGGATACCAATTCGAAAACATATAAGACCCCCCAAGTAGCACATCACTTCATTAAATGAGATAGAAGCAAAGACAGAAACTTCAAATTGAAAGCTGTATAAAACGTAATAAAACAATAACATGTCTCTTAGGACTGTCAATGGATGTAAGTTCAAGGGCGATGATAAGGTCCAGTAGAGTGAACCAGAGAACGTATGGAAAGTGGAACACAGGAAACAAATGAAATACCGAGAAGAAGGGAATACAAATCATAGCGGAAGAGCACTAACAATGAGCACTAATTCTTTCTCCAAGTGGCGATGGTCGAAACAGGCTGCACTACTGCAGTATGGCTAAGAAAACAGAGATCTCAGAGAGGAGGCAAATCTGGTCGCAGACATGTAATACTGAAACCGGCTGTGTCGTGTCGGAAAACGCATATAATGGAAATCCCCTGCATGGGTTGCCTCCAACCATATGGCATTAATATCTTTCATTTCTTTTCTGAAATCCTAATATCTTACCGGCGCCCCCCCCCCCCCCTTTTCCATCTTCCGTCCTCTGTTCCCTCTGTTACCAATATCACCATTTTGGCATTACGTATCTGACTGCTACCGGCTTAGCCGACCCTTTCCTATTCCTTACGCCCTTCTAGCCATCTCACCCTTGTCTGTCAATTGGGATCGTCCACGTAACTTGAAAGCAGTGATTTGATGATTTCTCAGTTAAGTACCATATTTTTGCCTTATATATTGACACTTCATTTATTCTTTCCTTCTTTTAAAGATGCGCTAGTTCATTATTGTTGTTGCTCGTTGTCCCTGACGAAGGCCTATTGGTCGTAACGAAGGTTTCGTTTATGTTTTTGTTCCAGTGCGGTAACTGACCCTACCTATTGATTTATTTGTCACTTTATGTTTCTTACTTATATATTGGAGCTTCGTTGTTAACTGCAACTGAACGTCTGTTCAAAAATGTAAGGGAAGAACAGGATTCCGAAACTTTAATTGAAGAAATGAACATGAGTCCTCTAGACATCCGTTGGAATTTATAGGATTCTCAGGAAATTCACAGATTTATTGATTTAAATGTCGATTCCCATCTCGTTGGCCAGACTGCTGTGACATATCCTGTTTCCGGGACGCCCGACAATGACGTGAGTTTGGGGGTCTTGATCAGCACTTATCACCTGGCCTTGAGGTTACTATCCGCTCTCACCTTGATCAGCACTTATCACCTGGCCCTGGGGTTACTCTTCGCTCACCATCTTTATCAGTATATTTTTCACCAGGCCCTGATGTTATTCTGCGCTCCCACCCTAATCAGTATGTTGCCCCTGGCCAAGATGTTATTGTCAGCTCCCATATAGCTAAAATATCTACCTAATACTTAATACTCAAACTAAACCGGAGATCTGTCAACAGAAATCCCTTTTATACTAATACACATTGCTACAGAAGCCGCTGTTAAGTGAGCACGTAAAGCGTTGCTGTTTGAGACCAATTTCATAAACCAGAGGTGCGGATTGGGAAAGAGAGATGGTGAGTTTGAGTTGTAACTCTTTGCATGGTCGCTGGGTGTTGCTGTAGTCAAGAGTTTAAGGCACTCCCCCATACAGTGATGAACGGAAACAAGTTTCAAGCGACTTTGGTCTCACGGGAGGTAAGACAAGAGTGCCTGCATCCTGAGTTACCTCCAGTTGTCTCGACCAACAGTCTTGCCACTGATGCTCGGTAACTCGGGATAAGAGTGAGATGGATGACCAGCGCATATTCTTCACTATAATCTAAATACAGCGCACATCACATTATTAAAACAAAGGCGTCTGATATTGTGGCCATCATCTCTTCGCAATGGGGAATAACTTTATGCTTGGCAAGGTGCAATAAAGGTAGAAGCTACCAAGATGTACGTCAATATTTTTATAAAACAGAAAAAACACTTTCATTTAAGATATGGTGAAAGTTGAGAAAGTGTAGTAGATCCTTTCAGACATGACTGACTAAAGGATGTTATGACTTGGAGTGATGATTAAAAAACAATATTAAAGTAATTAAAACAAACTTATTTGCTAAAAAATACTTATATTGTATTCTTGACGTTCTCCTTGCGTTGTTGTCTTTTTACTTCTCTGTGTTCCGAGGGCTTCTCTTCACCAAGAGCGAGGTGACCCTTCAGGGTACATGGCCACTTGGATCGGTCTTCTTCTTCTCAGGATGTCAAACTCATTTCCAAGGCTTTCATATCCGGCTTACTCATGCTTTTGAACCTCAACTGTGGTTGGTCGACCACTCTTTTGCCATCCGTCAACTGTCCATAGAAAATATCTTTGGTAATGCAACCATCTTCCATGTAACGGACATGACCAAACCAAAGTAGAGTTCACTGCCTAAGGAGAGTGTACTTGCTTGAGAGACCGGTGCGAGAGTGAATCTCTGCATTTGTTGAGAAAGACAATACAATTAAAAGCCAAAGCGAAGGAAAAAGTAAATTTGATAGGAAAGCTATGGGCATGAGACTGTAGGGTTAAGCTAAACTGGTTTAATTAAGAGGGACAATGAGAACAAGAGATAATATACGCTTGAGTTATAATGGCACAGATGAAGATATATATTTATATATATATATATATATATTTAAATAGATAGATAGATATATAGATAAATAGATAGATAGATAGATATATAGATAGATAGATATATATAGATAGATAGATAGATCGATATATAGATAGATAGATAGATAGATATTTAGATAGATAGAAAGAAAGATAGGCATATAGATAAATAGATAGATAGATACTATAAAAATAAAAAACCGAAGCAAGAGAACAAGTTTGAATGATCTGAAACAGAGATATTATAAAGATGAATGAAACAGTTAATGTGGAAGTGCATGCAAAGGGACATCTAATGGGAGAGATAAAGAAGCGATAGATGATGTGGAAAATAAACAGGGATAAAACTAAACAAATATATTAAAGAATAAAACAATATGAGAGGAACGCAAATATAGTAAGAGGACACAGAACATGCAAGGATGTGATAAGGAGGAGAGGAGACGAATGACAGACAATCTGCGAGTGGGCGATAAAGACGCAGATCTGGAACAATGAGAGAGTAGGAAAAAAAGGTGATAGAAAACTCGGAAAAATTGAGCATGTTAAGAACTCGGACGATGTAACAACGAGGAAGATCGAAAGTGAGAATAGAAACGTATAGGAGGAGCAGACAGGGACATCTAAAGTACTGTTTGCTGAACGATCAAACGTCTATCAAGTGTCTGGTTCTCTCTCTTGTACTAGACACGAGCTCTAAAGCGTTGATCTAGCGGTCTGTTGATTGGGATATTTTGTGTGGACTTTACTGAAAGAGGGATGCACAAAGAAGAGAGCGTTTTGAAAATATTTCTGAAATATTCTTCTGAAATAAAATGTTGGCATTTAGGGAGAGACCGAGAAAAAGAGCGAGAGAGAGAGAGAGAGAGAGAGAGAGAGAGAGAGAGAGAGAGAGAGCGGGGATTACAGTAAACGTTCGATTATCAGACCCTGAATTGGCAATGTTGCAGTTCATTATTTGTTCTTTCATTATTATATTTATTGGTATCAACATTAAAACGAATGTGTAGCAGAGTGGTAGAGAGTTTGCTTTCCACGGCTAAGAGGCCGGGTTCAATCAATACTATTGATACGCTCCAGTCTACACAACTGTAAATATATATCCACCCTTGTGCATGACGGTCCCCTATACCTCTCTGCCAAAGGACAACGCCCATGCTTCATTTTTTTCCTCCAGAAAAAAAAAATGAAGGTCGGATACTTTTTGAACACAACTCGTATCGTATTCTTGGATCTTTGACAACTCAGTTGACCAGCGAAGATGTCTGCAGGCGTCTTGAATGGCAGCAGCAGCAGTCCACGCACTACCATCTGTCTCTGGTCAAATTTCTACTACATATAGACTTTAATTGCTGTTTGTATATACGTACATGAAGGTCACTAACACAACCATCGGAATAACTCTCTACCTAGAGAGCCTACACAACTCTGGTGGCTCTCTCTTCTCACCTCACTCTGTTTCATTTGACTCTGTCGTCCAGTCACCCTCTTGCACATCTTTCACACGCTCTCTCAGGGTGAGATCCTTCAATTGCACTTTGGTTGGGCTGGCTTCTGAGAGCACACAAACCTAACATAGGTACATACAGATGCACACATACATCCAAGCACTGGTTTATGCGTCTTAATATCGCCCAGGTTGACTAGGGTCTACGGCAGAATAGGCGCGCCTCTGCCAGTAGAAACTAGTGACGCAAACACATAAAATAAAAAAAAAGAAATAAAAACAGGTGGCACTGACGAATGTACTTGTGGTACCAGGAAAATGATCGCTAAACATCTGCTGAAAAACTGCCCCACATACGAGGATCAGAGAAAGCACATGTGGCCATCACCTGTGGCAACACTAGACAAGCTCTATGGCAGTGTCGACAGCCTCAGGATGACCGCTGCTTTCTTCGAGCAAATACAGGTTAACGTTTGACAGCGTACGAAGAAGGAGAAGAAGGGTGGAATAGGCGCGCCTCTGCCAGTAGAAACTAGTGAGGCAAACACATAAAATAAAAGAAAACAATTAAAAACATCGACATTAAGCGTTAGAGACTTCATTGAACTAAATATCTTTTTTGTTTTCAAGTTAAGGTTATAGAGATTTCTTCTTTACCTGTCATGCCTTCCACAGCTGTAAATCAGGAACCAATTTATAACTGAATAGACGTAGCATTTGATGAGCGTTGTGGTAGAACACTCACTTTTTTTCTTTATCTTCTGCGTTGGTCCTGGAAGGGGCGTTTTGTTACGCTGTATTGTAGTTCTTTGCCAGGTTATGATATTTGCACCTTCCAGCCCGATACATCCGGTTTCAGCACAACATTTTGGGACTGGGTTTGTCTTTCCTCTTCAACCCATACTCTCTAAGCAAGGATGTTTCCAAGGGCGCCAATTGCAAGTGGAATATGGTCTTGGTGTGATATGATTCACTGACCCTGACGCCAATTGCAAGTGGAATATGGTCTTGGTTTGATATGATTCACTGACCCTGACTAAGCAGCAAGCTATGAGTCTCTGGCTGCTGTCATTTCATTCTTCGGTCCTGGCACATGAGGTGCAACTCCCGTTACAAGTACGCTAATGTCAAACCAGCTGTAAATTGCAACCTGATTTACTGTTAAGGAAGTAAATGCAGCGGTAACTGTCCAACCTACCTCATAAATAGGCTGCGTCCTAGTTCAATGCTATCTCTCATCCTCTACACCAGTTTCTGCTTTGAGACAACCTTTATCTTAATACTAAAGCATGTGACTAAACAGGTCAGGTTAGGTCAAGTCATCCCGTAACAGGTGAGGTCGTTGTGGCACGCATGAAGACATCCTCACAACCCTACGCCACCCTTCTCTGTCAGCCGCCGCTGTCTGTGCCTCTTCTGGTTGGAGACTGATCCATTCTTTTATGTTGTCCTCCTACCTCTTTTTGGGCTGGTCTCTTCGTCGTCTCCTTTACACCTTTCCGTGGAGGATCATATTTGCAAGACCATTGACTAAACACGTTACACCAAATTACCACTCCACAAATCACTCTCAAAAACACAAACAACTGTAAGATTATAATATTTTATTGTTTAAAAAAACCACGACTGTCTACGTAGACACAGGAATAAACATTAGAGTCATGATTTAGTTACTTACAAAAATTGTGTGTATACAGTAATGACGAACACGATTGAAAAGAACTAGACAAACAAACCAATGTGTAACTACGTTCTACTATAATTTGATAACATCAGAGATATAAAAGTACAACAATGTAGAGAGGTAGTCTAGTTATTTACACTATGATATACATTGAAATATAAAAACGTATATATTTTACAAGGAAACGACTGCTGGGCTAAAACTGACAATGTGAAACAACAGCATGTATACTGTAGTCACATGTCTCTCAAAAGTTATGTTTTAGCGGGAGCGACTAAATGAAAATCTATTCCGTACAAAAAAGTGCCGTTGGTAAATATAAAAGTGTGGAGGCTGCTGTAGCCTAGGCGTGAAGTGTCCCGGTTCGCACCGGGTTCGAATTACTCTCGTGTCCAAGTTTGGCAGAGATTTTTTTTTTTCACTCCTACACTTACTGAAAGCAATGACAACTTACTGGACTGCACACTTGAAAAAAGAACTTATAACAGCTAAATAGGTTGAAGCGACGTTCTGCAAAGGACATGCTAGTTAGTTTTCTTTCGAATTGTGCCGTTGAGCGTCGTGAGGAGCTTAAGTCGTCTATCCTCCGCCAAGCGCGTTGCGACGGTCAATGTGAGCACGATCGCTCTGTCATATATCCACCTGCCTCGGGGCCGACCCCTTGTCATACAGCCAGATTTACCAACGTTGTAATTTATCAGTAGTAGCTCATGATAGTGTATTCTCATGAGATGTCCAAACCAAGGAAATACTACTTACATTAAATGTGAAAGTCGGCTGTAGTAGATAAGCGTTTCAGATGAAGGGGATGAAGCGTTTGAGAGTTCTTTTTACTAGATTAAAATTGTGAATGAAATTAGGTAAATTGTTCCCTTCTTCGGTATATTTTCTTAGGCATGTAAGTCTAAGGCTGCGTTCAGTTATGATGATGTCATTCCGATTTGACCCAGCCAGGTATTGCGAGTACTGTCACGATGCTGGAACCACAATGGACAAAGTCGTTTTCAATCCCTGTCGTTCGTAGACTATTTTACAAGCTAATGGACGGGGTCGTACTCGGCAAGGTCAGCCACGTGTGCAAATGAGGTTAGTCTGCGGCAGTTGATCATAGAGTAGGTGCTTTTCAGGACTGATCTTCCCGTGTCTCTGTCGTTTCCTTACCTTGTTTAAGTCTGTAATCCATTTCATTTTAGTAGACTAGAGAAATGGACAAGAACCCCAATCTGTTTGTTACAAAACTAAAATCTACATAATAATTTTCTTGACACAAACAATCCTTAATCCTTAAGCACTATGGTATTATTAGCGTATTATCGAATTGCTAATTGGCTAGTATAATCTTGTTTTAACTTATTGAAAGCAGTGTTTAAGATTATCCGAACTTTTGTTAAAATATATAATGGTTTCACTTAATAATGAAAGTCCTGCACACTCCCGGTGGTGAATATACATGCATGCTACATATCTATCAATTAACATATAGCAAGCAATATATATATTGATAAATATGAACAGTGACCCCATGACCCAATTTCATTGGCTCGTAGTGTCATGCGCAATGCATTTGGTTGCGAGATTTCTAGCGGTATTCTCTGCATCGCCTCATTGATTTGCTTGACATAGAAGAGCTCATTCTTTTTCAATGGTAGATATTAACAAGGTTGGGGGGGGGGGGGGGGGGAAGATGGGTTAACTTGGTGATGCGCTTGAAGTAGCAAAATATGTTTACTCGAAAATGTTAGTCAAGGTCAGGTAAAATAAATTAATTGGACAATGTTAATCAAGATCAGGAAAAATATATTAATAGGACAATGTTAGTCAATGTCAAGTGAAATATACTAATTGGACGATGCTAGTCAAGGTCAGGCAAAACATACTGATTTGACAACGTTAGTCAAAGTTAGATATAACATACTGATTTGACAATGTTAGTCATCGTCTGGCAAAATATACTGATTAGAAAATGTTACTCAAGGTGAAGCAAAAAATGCTGACAAGGACCCTTACCGCATTCCCACGTAGTTCTCCTTGCAAAAGGGCTGTTCTTCTTGACAGTAATCCATGTAATATTCGTGGTAGTGATAGACATGCAGATGAAGATAAGCATAGAACAATTACCTATTAATAGTTGCCCATCGCAAGCGATAATGGCTACATCAACAGACGGTTTTGGCTTGATGATGTAACTTGCGCTGTATTTGGATTATAGTGAGGAAGAAACTGCGCCTGTCATCGACCTCACGCTCTGGTACATTGGACCAGTGGCAAGACATGAGTCAAGACGACTGGAGGCAACTCAGAATGCTGTCACTCTAGTCGCACCTGCAGTGAGACCAGGGGTCACTATAAAATTTGTGAGGTTCGATAGTCCACCCTTTATGTTCATCGCTTTGGGAGACAAGTGCCTGACCTCTTGACCACAGCAACCCCAGAAGACTCTGCAGAGTCTGTAGACAGCACGTGTTACACTCCAGTCGTGTATTTTGGGACCAGAGAACGATTGGGATGTTCATGCCCCCCGAAGTCACCCCTGTGCAGTCATGCTGGCGCTGTAGGGGTCTGGGCTGATGGATCTGATGTTATCATTGGCCAGCTCTTCCCTGATCAGAGGACCAGTACTGATCAGGGATAATGGTTTCACTATTTCCACCCGGCTGCATACCACTCCGTACGTCTCCATTTTGTGTTGTTTACTTGGAACAACTACCTAGAGGATCGCTGTCTACCTTCATAAGCACCCTCGGGATGTGAGGATAACTACTACAACTCGCCACTTAACGCCCTATTCAGGGCGTACATAAAGAGTAAACTTGCTCATTGTGGGCACTGACAACAACAACAACAACAACTACAACAACAACTCTGAATTTTAGATGCGCGTAAAGTGCACTTTTCTGGATTCACACGCATTAAAATGTTTAAATACATTTGAATTAAACGATTGTTCTGTTTGTGCATTTATGTACTTTAACAAAACGTTTAAGAACGTGTGGTAAAAAGATTGTGAATTTGGCTTACAACCACACAACTCCAGGTTCAAATCACCTTGCGCTGAGTTATCTATGATCGGACATGCCGTGACTTGTGTATATCGGCTTATCCCAGTCGACCCATATGTAAATGGGTACATGACGAGGTCAAAGGAAACTCCTGTGCCGCAGATGGAGCTACGGAGTTCGTGTCTTCTTGTCAACACTTTCAGCAATGAAAGACATTGATCACATATAGATGCGCCCAGGTGTACGTCCGTTCTATGAGCGGTTTTCCATTTCCCAATAAAATGTTGTTTTGCAAAATGTAACGAAAGATTCATAGCAGTAACTGACATTGGGGATAACGTGTTAGAGAAGTTAAAGCAGAAGGCAATAGTTTTTTTTTTCTGACGTGGGGTTCCTTTCTTGTTCTTTTATCTACTTAAGAATAAAAAGTGAACACATTATAACTTAATCTTAACTTAACTAAAGGTAACGTAATTTAACTAAACTCACCTAAAATAAGCGTCTTTATACTAGGTTAGAAGACTCTGCAAAGTCTGCACGCAACCAGTTTCTTTTGCATGCACTTGTTCTAAAAATAGCTTTGCTCATCCAATATATTATTAAATGGATTAATTGACCCTGCTTCCACTATTTCTCGTGGCAATGCATTCCATGCATTCACCACTCTCTGACTAAAAGAAATATATATTTGTATTTAATCTGGAACTTTCTTTGATTAATTTGTAGCTATGGCCTATTGTTTTGCAGCCATCTGTACTTTGAAAAAACATTTTAAAACAATTTTTTCCTTCACCAGATTATCTTATAAAGCTGTATTAAATCACTTCCTTTTAAATCTTCTCTTTTCTAGACACTTAAGTCTAGTTTTTCTAAGTCTGTCCTCATAACTATAATTCCGGAATCCATTATCGGGTTTGTCGCTCTTCTTTGTATCCTTTCCAGCATGTTTATATCTCCTCTACGATAATGATTCCCCACCTGTACACATTACTCCAATCTAGGTCTAACTAATGCATTATACAGTTTGACTATCACTTCCATGCCACTATGTTAAATATTTCTCATTATCACACCTAACACTGCCATATGCCTTTATCACTGCTGCCTGGACTTGCTCACTCACTTTACCTGTTTGATCTACTATTACCATTATGTTTATTTCCTTTTCTATTTTTCTAATATTGTTATCTCTCATTCTGTAATTATGTTCCATATTGGATCTACCCATGTGGAATGAATGTTCATTTATTTACATAAACTTTATTTGTCAGCTCTCAGACTATTTCCGAATTTTAGCTAAATATTTATAATAATCCATCTAGGTAGTCTGAAACATGTACTCCATGAAACGCAACACCCGGTATTTTCACCGCCTTGGAAGTCTGAATGTGGAGAACTTTACTTTAAATGAATTTAGGTAATTTAGCTTCAGAATTTACCTTCTGGTATGCTCCATTGTTGATAATTAATCTCTTTTTTATCTTCGAGAAATAGAGATGCTTTCTTCGATTTTCCTGTTTCATACAAATTGTACATGTATGGTTTTTTTTTTTATCTTTCATCCAAATCCAAAATGTTATTCGACACTCAGTAGGATGTGGGTTTACGTAAGTGCAAGAGTGAACACAAACAACACAATTCAGAAATGTAGGAACCATTATAGTAGATAACGATAGAAGTGTAATAGAAATAAAGAATAGAATTGCACGCGCTGAAGCTAAAAGGCAGATGTATGGGTTCGAAATTAACGTTGAGAAAACGAGAACTTTGAATATTAGCAAAGTTGATTCGATATCTACTCTACAGATATACAATTAGAAAGTCAAATACTGAAACAGGTCAAGAGCTTTTACTGTCTAGGCAATGTACGAGGTAAAACTTGATAATGGGAGATACGAAAGGGAAATTAGAAAAAGTATAGTGATAGACAAATCTGTTATCACTAAAATGAATCATATATTGCCTTTCCAAGTAAGTTCCTCACAAATTAAAAATGAGATTGATCCGTTGTTATGCATTCTCGTTATTACTGTAAGGTGTAGGGAAATGGACAATAATGAAACCAGTGCATGCTTTTGAAATGTATACAAATAAATATTAACATTAGGCTTATCTACTGAAAAGAAAGCAAAGTTGGAAGTCTCGAAGAAATTGCAGGTTCAAAGAAAATTGATGAAGGGAATCAAGAGTCCGGCAGTCAATATGTGCTGATCACATAAAACGACATAACAACATGCTGAAAATAATAACATATGAACAGTTTGCTGGCAAACGTGCCACAGGTAAACGACGCTAATAGCGGAACAATAACATCAAGAAGTGGATGGAGAAAAGCATGGACGATTGTATCTTTAAGGCAAGAGACAGAGGACTTTGGAGATCCAATGTAGCCGACCTCCGATGTGACACCTGAACTGAACTGAACTGAACTGGAAGCTAGCTTTCAGAGATATTCTAACAGGTACATGACAATGTAAGTTATGAAAATAGTATTGATGGGTTGTATAGAACCAACTCCCATTTAAGGATATAATTCCTTGGCAATGAATAAACATAGAAAACAATGGTCGCATGTGTAATATGGTTCATGAGAAGAATGCTACATATCCCAAAAGACAGATATAAAATATAATGAAGATATATTATATAAAGACAACAATATTAAAAAGAGTATGTCTATTAGTAAAACAAAAACAAAAAACCCACACCAATCACGGTTCATTAGACACATACTCCAGACGGTGAGATAATGGGTCGGGGTGCTGGTGGCTCTGACGAATCTTGTTTCAACGGAAATGATTAAGGGCTAGGTTGACCAAGTGAAGCAGAGGAAAGAGTTTTGTAAGGCTATGACAAAATGCATTGGAAACAAAATGAATTCGCATTGCTGATGTGCTCAAAAGATAGACGGATACAGAAGCAATTTATCGGCCATAGCACTTAGCAAGATACTTGATGATGATGCATTAAGGATGTACAAAACTAATAGCTGAAAAGTGAGGACTTTTGATGGACACTACATTCTGAACGGGCATTGTATATTCAAACGTTTGAGTAGCAGAGAAGCTAAGTAAACGTCGCATCACATGACATGTTTTTGTGTGTGTCTAGGACCTATCCTTGGTTACGGAATCATTGAAGACATCTCGATGTCTAGGACCTATCCTTGGTTACGGAATCATTGAAGACATCCTTGTATGTCCGACAGCGCCATACACGGACATCTTCAGACTGCCAGTAATATGTCCATGCCATATTCCTCATGGTCAACCTCTTGTCCATCACTGTGTCTTCCCCTATCATCCTCTCAAGATCAGTGTCTTTTCATGTGATGAAACATCTTAGCTTTCAAGTGTAATCATTTTTACAAGTTAATTTGCTTTTATACTTGGTGATTACGTGATGTCTTTATTTCTCCTCTTGTCTGACCACATTCATAATCCTTGTAAAGTACTTTATTTCGAATGATGTGTCTTTTTAAAAATTATTTTGCTAAATGTCAATGTTTCGCAACCACATGTTTCCACAATTATTTTGCTAAAAGTCAATGTTTCACAACCACATGTTTCCACAATTATTTTGCTAAATGTCAATGTTTCACATCCACATGTTTCCACAATTATTTTGCTAAAAGTCAATGTTTCGCAACCACATGTTTCCACAATTATTTTGCTAAAAGTCAATGTTTCGCAACCACATGTTTCCACAATTATTTTGCTAAAAGTCAATGTTTCACAACCACATGTTTCCACAATTATTTTGCTAAATGTCAATGTTTCACATCCACATGTTTCCACAATTATTTTGCTAAAAGTCAATGTTTCACATCCACATGTTTCCACAATTATTTTGCTAAATGTCAATGTTTCGCAACCACATGTTTCAAAAGAGAAAATGTGTGATGTTGAACTTTAGGTGCTAAACCCTTTTAATAATATCATCAACTAAAAAGCTGTAAAACCGTAAATAGTTTAACAAATCTACTTTACAAGAATATAAAATATACGAGCATTTAAAAAAAACAACTACACATTCAGTACAAACGTTGATCAATTAACTAATAAATATGGCAACGTTTGCATGATTAGGTTAATGGGAAATATATGTTTACCTATTGATTTTAGTCTTGTGCATTCCACTTGTTACAGGCGCGTGGAAAACAAAACTGTCAAACTGAGAGCATTTCGCTAGAGACAACTAACCGTGTTCTGGCTTGTCTTGGGTAGATGTAGATGTAAAGCGCGGTATCAGTATCGAAGGTTGGTTGCAATTGGCCTCCAATGTCAGAGCGGTGGAGTGAGATTGTGGGGTTGTCTTCAGGGGTGACGCAAAGTCTTTACCTTTTATGGGATGACCTGACCGGACATGACTGAATTTTAATTTCTCTCATTAATTTCGACTTTTTCAATGTCTTCATGGCCTCCCTTTTTGTTTGCTTTTACTTCCATAAAATGCTGTCAATCTTTCTGTATTCCCACATGTCATTACCTTCTGCGTCATCCACGTAGGAAGAATAAAAGACGCTTCAATGCATTCAAGTTGTACGCTACATCATCCAACAAGCCCCCCCCCCCCTCCCCCCCCCCAACAATCACGAACCCACAACAGGCAGACTACTATCACACTGGACGACATGCACCCGAGACAGAAACGACTGCACCTTGAGTTGGGACCCGCTCAATGGTAACCACCCCTTGACGAAGAACGGGTGGAACTAAGAACTAAGAACAACACAATAAATGTACGTTTTTTTCTTTGGAGTAGAATAAGAATACGTTTATGCAGTAAGGAACCGTATTACATCTATCAAAACTAGTAAACTTCCCTTATTATGTGTACATTTTATGATAAAGGCGGAAAATAACACTGAAAAGTAAAGTAAATGTATGGCCCTTTGCAGCTGAACCAGTGTTAGGTAATGAAATTGCGTGAAACTTTCAGTATACTAAGTCACAGCTTGTATGAGGTTTTGCACAGTTCCTTTTCTCGCTGCCTTTTACGTCTCTAGTCATATGCCAGGCATCCATAAACAGCTGGGTCAACTAGAACGTGACGGTCGTGGGAGTTGAACCACGTACCTTTGCCGTGAAAAACGAGTACTGTGCCCATAGACATATCTGCTGAGCCAAGAAACAGAAAATAAAATATATATGGAAAATGATATTTGAACTTCATGATATTTATGCGACCTGCATTTTGACATACCTAAGTTAAGCTCCCAACTACGTCAATTGGAAATGCCTTTATTTTCGTCTTTTACACTGTACACGATGTGTCCAAAGCAATCATCAATTTATAAACATCTTGTAGGCTCCATATAGAGTATAGTTTTCAACAAATTCACACGACGTCATCAAATCGTACCCTGCCTATATACATTTTGAAGTTTGTTGAGCATTAACATCTCTAGGGCATGTGGTAGCAAGTCCTATGTTCAACCCTCCTTAGTCGCGTCTTACGACATATATCCATTTATTGTACATTAAACAGTAATAATATCCCCACATCACTAATGGAAATTTAGAAAAAGGAAAGAATTTGAATATTCATCTACAGATTAGTCCACGGGGAGCGAAAACAATGGATTGAGTGGAATTTATCGCACACTCCAAAGGCGACATAAAAAACGACCCTACATGCCAGCAGGAGAGATCTGTAGCAATTTCAGAGTTGAAGCAACAGCTGTCTTTGGAGTAACTCGCATTCTTATAAGCCAAAACACAACTACAAGATGTACGGTTATAATGACAGACTCCAGGAGCGTACTACAAGTCATCTCAAGCCCCAAACGATATAGAATCTCACACGAAATGAAATGCAACATCTATTTGTTGTCAAAACAAACAACAGATTTAGCCATACAATGGGTTCCGGTCTACTGTCGGGTTCTTGGAAAAGAGAATACAGATAAGCTCGCATAATCCGAAAGTGGCGACATGCAGGCTTGCCATCCACCAAGCTATAAAGAAACAAATACACCCATAAAACGATCCATGAGGACGGAGTGGAGAACCCAACACACAGAATACAAGCCAAAAAATGACAGCATTGACATATTTGGCATAGATTATCAGACAAGATCTTCAGAACGGAACATTGTAGGTTCGAGGACGACCTCCACAGAATGAATTTAACAGACACCACCACATGCGCCTGCGGAGTACCCAAGCAAGCACCAGATCATACCCCCTGCAGGATTACTCCACTTATCCTCCAGTTTACAGAGAGGTTGTCTGGCATGCGGGAAAGGGGGGGGGGGAAGCGATCTTGCTGGAAAAGTTGATAGTGGGACGTATAAAGACCTGAAAAGCAATCGCCTTCGTGAACCTCACCTGGTAGTGGGACGTATAAAAATCTGAAACGCAATCCCCTTCGTGAACCTCACCGGAGTAGTGAGACGTATAAAGACCTGAAACGCAATCTCCTTCGTGAACCTCACCTGGTAGTGAGACGTATAAAGACCTGAAACGCAATCTCCTTCGTGAACCTCACCGGGTAGTGAGACGTATAAAGACCTGAAAAGCAATCTCCTTCGTGAACCTTACCGGGCTAGAAGCATAACATCAGTTGATCGAAAAAGAAAAAGAAGAAAAAGACGATTATTCATCAGGGTATTGGGTAGAGACCACGACGAACGTCACAATAGACGGATATTATAAAATTGACACTTAAATGTTACAACTGACCGAGTCATTAACACCATATAATAGCGACATAAATGCACTTAATCGTATGTTCACGTATTGTGTACTTAAGTCATTAAGAAGCTCAAAAGAATACAGCTGTACTGTTTACATTTTACTATATTTAACTACATTTCTACTGTTAATTAACCCGTGTTAATAATAACGGTCCTCTTTAGATGTCAATAACAATTTATTGAAACGGTTTTAATCAGATAACTTTCAAAAAAAAAAATCAAAAAAAAAATGTTGGATTACATTTTCTACTACCAAGTGAGTTTTCGCCGGTCATTCCATTTTTTTCTGAATTTACTATACTAAAATATTTAGGGTATAAATCCATTGTTTTTAGGTTTAAAGTTTTCATGATTTGTTCCTCGGGTGTGGGCAACATAGAACTGGTCATGTATAGTAAAGTAAAGTAACCCATTTCATTACTGCCGTAGGGCTGTGAGGTGTTAGCGATCTCACATTTCAATATCAGAGCGGTAGCCATCTCCTCTCCCTCGTCACTTTTACTTCTCAGGCTGAACCGGTACCCATTTAAGGCTGGGTTGACCCGGGAGTCGTTGTGGTCTGAAAAAACATTACCGCCTCAACTGGGGAATGAACCCAGGACCACTCAGATGCGAAGCCAGCGCGCTGACCACTGCGCTACGTGGCTTCCACATATATAGAAACAGTGTTTAATTAGTGAGAATGCTTGATTGTTCTAAAATGCAAACAAGAAACGCTCAATTTATTAGATGAACATACATTTGCACAATTCACCAAATATACATAACAATTGCTGCGTAAAATATTCAGTATGTTACAATTCAGTTCTGAAATTTAGAAATAAACTGTACTTTTTCAAAAATGGTTTCCAAAATATAATAACAGATTGAAACGTTTTTATAAAACAACTTTGAAAGAAAAAAAATGAATCACGCGCTGGATTATAACCAGCGACCTCACGTAGGAAAACTTTTACGTGGTCAAAAGATTGTCACGTTTTGAAAATATCCAATATCGTGAAATGGGTTATCGATCCTATGACGTCAGGAATTCCCCTTTGGCCTTGATTTAACGGACACATCCCGTTTATGTTGACCTTGTTTTGAACAACACAATTCATGTTACACCTGACATCCAGAAGCGATGAATGGGTATACATATGATTGGGGTGGAGTGTCACGTTGCACAGTGTGACAAGACAAATGGATTTGTCAAAAGCGAAAATTATGAGACTTGAAAAACCAATTTGTTTTGTATGCTGACAAACTTATGGATCCTTAACGAGGCAATCTTACAAATTTAACGCATACTTTTATTAGATTTCCTGTGTACCTCGAACGATTTAATGATACGCTTTGGCATCGGTTTTACTGTGACGAAATGTAAATCATAAGGAATAAATCAATAAATAATATTAAAATCGACCTACTGCTCAGATCATAAAAATAGACTAGCGGCTAATAGGTTATGCAGTCGTTCTCAATTTGGACCTAGCGGAACTCACGTGCTTCACCAAAGGTTAGCTAGGGGTTCAGCACGCAATGGCGATTGATAAAATACAAGTTATAAAAAATACTTAGCTCCAAGATATGTTTTGAAAATGATTTTCTTGTAAATTAGTGCACAATTAATATGACATTTGTCTTACTGTTTGCATAGTTTAATTTATTGTTTTGCTACGCTGATTATGGGGAATATTTTTCCAGTTGAAGTAGGCTTTAGGCAACCTGTAACTTTCAGGCCAGTCTCATTTGCGTATCTCTAACTTTCCATCCATTCTGATATGAGTATCTCTAACTTTCTATCCATTCTGATATGAGTATCTCTAACTTTCCATCCATTCTGATATGAGTATCTCTAACTTTCCATCCATTCTGATATGAGTATCTCTAACTTTCTATCCATTCTGATATGAGTATCTCTAACTTTCCATCTAATCAGATGTGCTTATCTGTAACTTTCCGGTCAGTCTGATGTGCTTATCTGTAACTTTCCGGTGACTGATGTGCTTATCTGTAACTTTCCGCCCATTCTGATGTAAAGTAAAGTATCCGATATCATTACTGCCGTAGGAGTGTGAGGTGTTAGCGATCTCACATTTCAAAGGCTCGGCTATATGAGGGCGGTAGCCATCTCCTCTCCCTTCGTCGCTTTTACTTCCCGGACTGAACAGGTACCCATTTAAGGCTGGGTCGACCCGGGAGCCATTGCGGTCTGAAATAAACATTACCGCCTCAACTGGGGAATGAACCCAGGACCACTCAGATGCGAAGCCAGTGCGCTAACCACTGCGTTACGCGGCTCCCTCTGATGTGCTTATCTGTAAATTTCCGGCCCTTCTGATGTGCTTATCTGTAACTGTCCATCTAATCTGATGTGCGTATCTGTAACGTCCAGCCCAGTCCGGTGTGCTTTTTTTGCTGTTCAATTAATCACAAGTGCAGATGCACATTTTTTTAGATTCCTTTTTTAGTGGTATAGCACATGGTTTTCACGACAATAGTACTGGGTTCAACCTAAATATCGGTACGCTCCAGTCGACCCAGTTGTAAATTGTTTCTGACTTTACATTAAGAAAGGAAAGGGCAGCGAAAAAAAGAACTGACCACTCGGCCTCATAAACAATATGTGACTAAAGACAATGATGTCTCTAACATATCATTACATGAAAAACTAAAAGATTACCTTTGTAATTATTCACCACTAATGTGGCTCAGTAGTCTCGAGGAAAGGTGTTCCCCTCGGGTTCCGGAGGTTGCGGGTTCAAATTCACGGTGGAGACCGAGATTTTTTCGTGTAAATCTTATGGTAAAAATTCCCCTGATCTCCGGGGAGTGAGATCGGACTCCCGTGTTCCGTGTCGAGCACGTTAAAAATCCCTTGACAGTTGAAAATTGAAAAGAGCACGGGTAACGGCCGTTGCCCAGACAAAATAACACAAATTCTAGTTACAAATCTGCCCACAATATTTGTACCTTCCTCCCAGGCCTAGTAAGCCGCAGGAAGTTTAAAATACCTACTACGTAGAGCCGAAACCTTCGGCTGCCTGGCAACATACACTAACATGCTTGTTTGATTACCAGGATTCCAAATATTGCGAGTCCCAAGTACTTGTATCTATATATGCAGTAATATTTTCGCAGATGTTTCTGAGACCAGACATTTATTTCACAGATTCCTTCGAAATAAAAAAGTTGTGAAAGTCTGAATCGACGAATCATCAAAGTTCTATTTTATAGCGTGCATTAACGACGCTATTGTAACTTTAAAAACATATTTAAAAAAAATCAAATTTAATCTTTAATATGGAAATCTTCTTCTTCTTCTTCGTACGCTGTCAGACGTCAACTTGTATTTGTTCGAAGAAAGCAGCTGTCATCCTGAGGCTGTCGACACTGCCATAGAGCTTGTCTAGTGTTGGCACTGGTGATGGCCACATGTGCTTTCTCTGGTCCTCGTATCTCGGGCAATTTTACAGCAGATTTTCAGCGTTCATTTTCCCTGTACCACAGGTGCATTCGTCAGTGCCACCTATCTTCAGTTTATTGAATAGATGGTACCTCAGTCTGTCGTGGCCTGTGCGGAGTCTGAAGACCACGACCTGCTCTCTTCTGCTCAACTGGTAATAGGCATTTTTGTGTGTGTAGCCAGTATGTTCTGTTTCCCATTTGGCCATGTATCTGGCCCTAATAAACCTTTTGGACTCTTCGTAGGTCACACTAGAATCTGGTTGTGGTAATCTTGCACCTTCTTCTGCCAGTCTGTCTGCCTCCTCGTTTCCTTGAATGTTACAGTTGGATGGAACCCACCGTACCACTACTCTTTTTGGTGTGGACTGCTGGCATAGTTAACAGAGTACTGCTCCTAAATCATTAAGTTCTGTGATATGGAAATCGGGACAAGAGAACAATTGTGCTGGAACAAATAAAAACTACGAATTTATTTAAAGTCAAACACCTTGCGCAAAAAAAGAAAATCGATCTTCACGCAAGAAAGTTTACCGTGCCCTACAACGGGAGAAATACACCCAAACAAATTTATGAAATGTTCACCAAGAATTGGCATGGAATTATTTACACGAACCAAAAAATAAATATATACAACACGTTTTCAATAAACGTATGAATTATTGTCCAACAATAAATAATCAATATTTAGACTGAGCGCTACATAGCGCGGGCGGTTTTTATTCGTCCTATTTTGCCTCCTCTCATGCAGAGCAAAACGGACGATTGCTTCTTCGGATGTGAAAGCGTGAAAAAGTTAGCGTTTCGAGTACCACACATTTCAATGGGTCCCTGCTCTCAAAAAAGGTATGCCCTTCGCTTAGTCCTGTTAGACATAGACGATAAAACAATGAGATCCCGCGTAAACGCTGTGTTAGTAAAATAACCGTCGGCATTTGACAATCGATGAGAGTAGACGGCTCTTAGCCGCTGTCCGAGATATTTTCTAAAATTAATAAAATGCCAACCCAATACGCAACATAACTATCGCCAGTTCTAGTAAGTTACAAGAAGTAACAATTGCAAAAACAGCGTCATTCGGATAGCCTGTGGCTACCTGGCAGCAGGAATACACCTGAATTTGTACAGCTTTAAGTATTACTGACGTCACTTAGTAACGCATAGTCGCAATACGGCATGTGAGAAGTCATTTGCAGTCAGCTTAGTTGTTTCCAACAGAGGTTTAATAATTAGTGAACTCAGCGTTCTTAGAGTCTCAACATATTAACACAGCTTCTTCCTTTAGACCGTTATCCATGGCACATTGATATTAAAATGTAAGTTTGGGACTGCGGCTTTAATGGCAGTATATGAGTGTATCTCAAGACAAAATTTGACTTATTACTATGGAGGCAGGGGTTCAAGAGGGGGGATGGGGTCAATCGGGAGGTGAGTGGTGGGTGGGAGATGTGACACAGACCAGGGGTGTGGGGAGGAGTATCTTCTATTTGCAAAACTGCTATTCTTTCTTTCATATTGTATAGTTTGAAGGACATGCCAATCTTCTGCACAAGCATTATCAGTGGGCGCGCGCACACACATACACAATAAATAATACTTATATATATATATACATGTACGTGTGTGTATATATATATATATATATATATATATATATATATATATATATATATATATATATATGTATACTAGGGACAGTCATCTAGTAAAATTATTAATAACATTATTACAAAAGTGTGAATCAAAAGAAATGTCTGGCCTTATTTCTTGACATAGTTCCTGTACTGACATTTATCAAATTGTGCACCGTCTGCACTACCTCGTTGTCAGCTCTCATGGGACCCATCGGCTGCACACTTTTCTATAACCGGAGTCATCATGAACAATTTTGCGCAGAGCCGTGACTCATGTTGATATCTACATCTATTTCATCAATAGGGACTAGCCAGTTGCCACGGACTAGCTGATCGTTCTGGTGTTTCTCTATGTTAGTTGCCAAGCTTGCAGGTCTTCCACGTCACGGTTCATCAATGCCGTTTTGTCTTCCGTTTTGAAATCGTTCTACCCATTTATACAATTTTCTCAAATTCAAACATCTGTCTGAATACTAAACCTGCATTATTCTTTAAATTTCAGAATGTTTCACACACTCTGATCACAAAAAACAAAAACATATAACTCCTCATTATCCTTCCGTGCTGCACGTCGACACAGGAGGGGGGGGGGGGCATGTTGTACACTATATTTCGCATGCACATACTGCTCGATCGTCACACTTCCTACATCTAGTATTGCACAGAGCCATTGTGTGCTTTGAAATACGTTTATTTCCAGTTATGAACACGCACATTCTGTTATCAAGTATTATCATATGTATATTCAAATTATTGCACTAAAACATAACAATTGTGATTGAGAAAGATAACAAGCTTTAGTCTATGATCAGACCATCGTGACAGTTTTTTTGTTCTCCATTTGTTGAAGTTTACCGAACTAGCTGGCTATAGTGATAAAGAAAGTGTTTAGCGAGCAGAGTGTGGCATGCACCACATCCTCCTCCAGCAAGAGACGAGAGATTGAGGAAGTTACTTTCTCTCTGAAGTGACAATCTGAGGCAATATTATTCAGGTCTGTTATAGAGTCAAAGGAAAGGTCCAAATGTGATGGCGTTGCATGCATACTTATAAAACGGGCAAAGCGACCTTGACATTCTACGGATTTTTTGATCCTGTCCGAGTTCACATAATCGAATGAGTTAACTTGCCAGGTTCACTAGCACGTGAAGTGGATACGTTACATATGGACAAAGGGAACATTAGGAATTCTCTCAACAAGTAATGACATTTTATGATAAATGGGCGTTTTTAACTCACTTTGAGGGACGATGAGGCTAACGTCTGGTCAAGCAAAACACACTGATCAGAGAATGTTAGCCAGGGTCAGAAGAAATATACTGGCTACGACTCTCACCTGACTTCCTCGTTGGTCGTCCTGGAAACGGGCTGTTGTCGAGGATGACAGTCTGGTAACAAGGTGAAGTTCGACGTGATCTCCGTAATAGTGAGCGACACGCTGATGAAGCCAATCATAGCAGAACTGACTGGCGGACCCCGGTTCACCTTCATCGGCACGCTCGGGATGTGAGGAAAGCTACTGCAACCCGTCACTTAACGCCTTTTTCAAGGCGTACATAAGAGTAACCTACTCACTGTGGGCATTCGCAAACAACAACAACAACTCACTTTGAGGAAAGAGCGGAGCTTGAAAAACATGGAGTAGTACTGAAAGTAATCAGCACGTGAGCAACAAGTTATTACGATGAGGTGAAACATACTGATCGAGGCCTCGCTCGTACTATCAGAATAAGGCTGTGCTACAGCAGTTTGATCAACGAGGTGGAGATTAACGCTGTAATCTCTATATTGGAAAGCTTACTGAAGAGTCTCTTATTGCAATACAGCCAGGAGTAACCCCTCCCCCCTCCCCTGTCTCCTTCTTACGTACACGACGCGATGTAGAAATCATAACGTTTTCCTGGTAAGCACTGGACACATTTGACTCAGTGACGCTGTTTCTCCTTACATATACTAATTAACATAAATAAAGCGCGCTTAATAAATATCAGCACAATTAAAATTTAAAAAAATAAGAAATAAATCACATGGAATCATTTAGTTGTTCAAATACTTGAAGATTAGCGTGTCACAGTTTCAAGTAAACACAGACCTTACATTGGAACACAGGCAAAGGCCGCCGTCCATCGTAAGCCACGAAGGCATAATTTATTTGCTAGCACAATTTTTTAGTAAGGATTAACTGCGCTACTTTTTATCCTCACTCTCTCGTCTTGAGCCACCCGTCCCTAGTGGCAAGTCAAGGACAAGACGACTAGCGGGCGACTACAAGATGCAGGGGACTCCGCATCATGCACCCGTGAAAAAGACGACGGAGTCCGGAGTTGAGTCCACGCCACCTGATCACGAGGACAACGGCTTAACCACTTCACCACGGAATATTGGAACAGTTGCTGGTTAAATTGGATACACCCGTCTTTTAAAAATGTAGGCATGTCGGTTGTTAAAATGAATATGTCCGTTTGAGGTAAATCTCCAGACAAGACCTCCTTATGTACGCCCCCGTTTTACACGTTCAACACACTCCTCGTCTTGCTTTGCCTCGATTTCATCTGGCAAGAGCCTGCATGAGTGGTCCATTGAACTCTTTACAGATGAGTCAAGATTTACAATGTCGTTTAAAAAGACATAATTCGTGCGTGGAGACGGTCCAGAGAGCATCTCCAGGATGCCACAGTTAGAGTGCGTGACACCTGCTGAAATTAGATGTGCCGGACCAAAAGGTACACATATCGCAGTCACGCTGTAAACTACGACACAAAGCATTTCCTTCTTCGGACGACATCATGCTACCTACAAAGTCTTTTTCAGGACTTCGTAGTGAGAGTTTGAGAACGAATGAAGAAGAAGTAGATAGCGTGACCCAATCATGCTGGATCCCAATCAGGTGGCCCAATCATGCTATATGTGATTTTGGCATGAACCGCAGAACACCGCTGCATTATATCGAAGGGAATCTTGACACGTATTATCTATAGAGCTAAATATTTCAGGTAATGAGGCAAGGTAATGTGATCAAAGATGTCAACGTTCGTGTGTCCATGCGAGATGAAGTCGACACCAATCAAACGTCTTGAGTGAAGATTTAGCTACAGATGCCATCTTTATTTAAAGACAAGCGTTCAATTAACCAGAAATGCCTCCGAGTGGTGCGCCGGGGTCTTTGTATAGGATAAAGACTAATATAGCACAACTGCCCCACAGAGAGTATGTCATAAGAAGGGACTAACTGTGTGATATAGCATACCACCGACCATGGATAGGTGGTATATTAAGAGCAACATAGATGGCCCAAAACAGACTGCAGGTCAAATTTCCTCTAGTGTTTTAGTCTATTAAGATAGACTCGTACGTCGGTTAACCACCCTTCAAGAAACTGGTTGTATACACTCTGCAGAGTCTTCTAAACCAGTATAACGAGATTACGTTAAGTTGTCTATCTTACAAGTTAGTTGTTTGAAACTGTCCCACTCTGATTGACCAAAAATGAGATTAAATTTGTTTTTTTCTTTTAATTTTTTGATATTTGTATATGGTGAGATTTGACAAGTGTCCCTTTAACTATTATAAGGAGTATAGCATGACATAAGTTAGTTTTGGTTTAGTTTATTCTAAGAATCAACGTGATTGTACGCTGTTTTGCCATTGTCCTATATTCTTCTCCATATTTTTGAACTATCTCAGCACAATGCACGTTCTCCGTAGCATATTATCAATGGACAATAATCGAATGAAATAAAAAACCGATAAACATGAAACAAAACAGAACATATGTGATGGACAGACACGTAGGTAAGTTTTACAATTCTAACCAACAAAAGAAGCTTTGTCACTAAGTACATGAGAGTGACAAGCAGGCCATGACACATTCGATTACTGACATATAAGATAATGCTCAGAAATGTAGTTCTTTGTTTTCTCACTGAGACGAGACTATTGATTGCTGCAGTGGACATTTGCTAGTGCATATATTATCTTTTAGATGTGCTTTTGAACTAAAGGAAGCTGCGTGGCCTAGAGGTGAAACTCGCTCGGTTTTCCCAATCTCAACGTTCCGGGTTTGATTCCCACTTGTGTCCAGTTTGGCAGACACTGGGTTTTTTCTCGGGTTAACGCTCCCCAACGTACGGAAAGAAAGTAATGGCCACCTACCGTACTGCACAATTGCCAAGAAACTTATAACAGCCAAGTAGGTGCCGGATGTAAGAAGCTTCGTTCTGTAAAAAAAAAATGCTATTTACTTTTTGGAACTAAAGACATTTAAGCGGCCACACGCAGAGCTACCAGATAGATGAGTAGAGAGATAACCATGCAGATAAAATGGATGAAAGAAAAGTTAGACATTTATTTATCTATATAGAGACATACAATTTGTATGTACACGAATAACAGGTGAGTACGCATTCATTTACTTGGATGTAAAACGGACATTCAAACTTTAGCAGTGTTTAGAAAGTACTTCTCAAAATGAAATGTACGGTCCCATCACAATCAATTGCAATCATGTTATTAAAATATAAATCTTACGTTAATTTAAATGTTTTCGCGATATATGCGATATGTATGTATATATATATATATATATATATATATATATATATATATATATATATATATATATATATATATATATAACGACGAACTGTAGAAACATCAACCACGGTTAGGTGGTTTGTTAAGAGCGGTATAGATGGTGTCTAACATGCTGCGGGTCTACTTTTCTCTAGTGTTTGAGTTTATTGAGATGGACTCGCACATCAGTTCACCACCCTCCAAAGTGGAGTGACAAGCTGCTCAAGCCTAGCCCTCTACGCAGGAAAACCTCATCCTGGCTACGTCCAGCTCACGCTAAAGATGAGACAGAGCAGGGGCTTTTACCCATGTAGATGCACAGGTCAACTAAGACTAAGCAAGATATATATAAATATATCAGAACATGACTCTCAATAGAACCCTTTTCCTTTGCAGCTCTTATCATTTCAGCATAGCCTCTCACTTTCAAGTCTGCATTCCTGAGATGTAAATGTGAGTCTTGGTTGTGCTCTCAATTTTTCACCTAAATTGTGCTTTCTAGTAAAGTTTCATGCTGCATATTGTGTTCTGCCAAATTAATCTTAGTTTCTGTATAATTTTCAATAATTATCTTTATGCGACTACCCCTTTCAGTATATTTTCACTGGATCATCTTATTGCAGCCAACTCATTCGGTCCATTCTATCATAGAACTACATTTAAAAATCATACAGGCTTTTTTTCTCTTACTTTGCTAGTGTTATACAAATGTGTATATTTATTTGTGTGTATGTATGTGTGAATGTGTGTATATGTTTGTGTGCGTACGTATGTACGTTTGAAGGAACGTGCGTACGTACGTTTGTACTAAGTATATGTGTATGTGTATATGTGTGTATGTATGTATGTGTGTATGTATGTATGTATATATGTGTGTATGTGTGTATGCATGTGTGTATGTATGTGTGCATGTATGTATGTATATGTGTGTGTATGTGTAATTATGCATATGTGTATGTGTGTATGTTTGTGCATGCGTGTATGTGTATGTGTGTGCATGTATGCATGTGTACATGTATGCATGCATGTATGTATGTATGTATGTATGTATGTTTGTATGTTTGTGTGTATGTATGTATGCATGTATGCATGCATGTATGTGTATGTATGTATGTATGTATGTGTGTGTGTGTATGTATGTGTATGTATGTATGATGTATGTAGTATTTACGTATGTACGTGTGTATGTATATATGTATGTAGTGGTCTTTCACGAAGAAACAGATGTTCTAGTACCAATCGAGAAGGAGTGAAACACAGAAAACAAATCCTGACAGCCCAATAAGCCTATTTAAGAACCAGTGTACAGCTAAGATCTTCTAATGAATTCACGAGAATAATCCGGAAAAGTCTGTATAAGGTTCTTAAGTTGTCTGTGGTACAACATGACAACCGTAAATGTATCTATTTCTGAATTGTCAGCGTGCAATGTCGCAAACTACAATGTCGCAAACTACAATGTCGCAACTACAATGTCGTAACATCGATGTCGTAACAAAACTTACAGATCTGCTTAAGACTCTCTTTTCGTCAGACAGGTTGTCAAAAAAAGAATTATATACATATGCACCTTCCAGAATTATAGAAATCATGTTGTAAATGGACCTACACAAAGGTGTTTGTGGGTGCATACATAAATACATATATGCATGGATACATTTGCATGATGTATACATACATGAATACATTCATACATACCTACATACATACATACGTCCATACATACATACTTACATATATACATACATACATACATACATACATACATATTATAGTAGCATATTTCAGTCATGGCTGGCCATAGGAGGAAAAGACCTTGTAGTGGTAAACAAAAATATCTATTTTTTTTCCTTGTGGCGTTGTTGTGTCTTTTCTTCATTTTGCAGAAGATTTATTTCACTTAATCTGAGGCTGAACATTAGGGTACATCTCCACTTGGATTCGTTTGCAATTTTGTTTACCCAGGATGACATTCTGTTCTGCGGGGCCTTCAAGTCAAATTTACACACATCTTTGAACCTTAACTGTAGACCGCTGACTGTTATCGTTTAGTCTGCCGACTATTTATAGAAGATATCTTTGGAAAGGCATTTTCAATGCGACGAACATGACCAAACAATCTTTTTCTTATTCTTCATTTGTTCTCAATCTCCCACTACCAAGCCCTGAACAGGGCTTTGGAAATAGCATGATGTAGTCCAGAGAACGGAATAGGTTGTGTCGCTAGTTTACAGATTGACTGCGATATTTTCACATTTCGATCCGACACATCCGTCTTCGGCCAGGGACCAAACCATGATATTCTTTGCGAGTATACGTGATTGGGAGATCGGTGCGATAGTCTGTCTCTACGTGTATTCCAAAGAATGGATCGTATGCGCCATAGATAGACGGCGTTAAGTCTGTGCTTTTATTTGGTATTACGTTGTCCAAGTTTCTCCACCATAAAGGAGAGGGCTTACGACACATGCATTGCACATTAATGTCTTGCTTCTAATTGTGGGTTTCTGATTTTCTCAAATCCTCGCTGGGAAGCGAGCAAATGTAGCAGCAGCTTAGCCAAAGCGACTGCATCCTCCTGAATCTGGACATGTATTTGAATTGATGCTAAACTGCTAGTTCATAATTATCAATGCTAAGAGTTGGTGTGGTATCTACGTTCTGTCCCAGCACTTTTGTTTTGTTAAGGCCTATAGTGATACCATCATTTCTGCACAACTAGGATAAGCGTTCTATCACGTTCTGAAGTTTCTGCTGACTGTGGGTGACAAATGCATCATCATCATCATCATCATCATCGTCATCATTATCATCGACAAGCACGTACCAAATGGTGATCTCCTTGATCTTCGTTTAGGTCTTGCAAGGTTAAACAGCCGGCCATCCTACCCAGTGTGAAGGTAGATTCCTTCATTTGCGTCACCACATGCATGCTTCAGTAACACAGCAAAGAAGATTCCGAACAGTGTTCGACCAGGACTCAGCCATGAGTAACACCTCTGCGAATACCAAATGGCTGTGATATGCTACCATCAATTTGGACTGTTTCTGTCATCTCCTCATGAAACGATGTTATTAGTCGTAGAAGTTTGCTTGGGCAGCCTGTTTAATAGATGCTTTCTAAGAGTCCGCCCCAACTAACTCAATCAAATGCCTTTGTCAGAACATTGAAGGGGTCATAAAAGGGCTGATTCTGCTCAATTGACTTTTCTTGAAGTTGGGGACGAGAAAAAAAAACATGTCGTTTGTTAATCGTTCAGATCTGAACTCACATTGTGGCTTCAGATACACACATTCAGTCAATTTTTGAAGCCGTTCTAAGATTTTACGTACATCACTGAGCAGAGGGACACATTGATAGTTATTTTGGTCACTTCTATCACCTTTGTTTATGTATAATGTAACACTCTGTGCATCTCTCATTTGTTTATGTATAATGTAACACTCTGTGCATCTCTCATTTCTGGAGATTTAAAGGCCTCTTTCCAGAACTGACATAACAACATATACAACGTTTGCAAGAAAGCACCTTTACCGTGTTTGATCAAACCAGATGGGATTATGTTGCTGCCTGATGCTCTTCCTTGGGAGGGGGGGGGGGGGAAATCTGTCAATGGTTTTATTACGATCTTGCGAAATACATACATTCAAACGCACGCACGCACACACACACACATACATACGCACACACCTGCATACATAAAAGTACATACGCATGCACACACGTACGAATACATACATACTCACATAACAAACATACATACGTACATATCTATAATGTGTTTCCTAAATGGTGGGGCGCGTTAGCTCAGTTCATAGCCAGTAATTCGTTATTTTCTGTGGTACAGTGTGCTTCGGTTCGAATCGCGCCCGGAGACTAAACAAATCCGGGTGGTGATTTTAATCGGGGACCGCTTTTTCAGTCAACCCAGCTGTAAATTGTTAACTGGCGCATTCGTTAGGGAAAGTAAAAACAGCAAGAGAGGGCAATGGCCACCCTGCCTCTCACAAACTACGGCTTAGTACAATGGAGTCTTCAAAAAACTCCATTTCCAACCAGTGGTTAATTCTGCTGAATTTCCACTTTACTTCACTTTACTTCACTTTACTTTACTTTACTTTATTTTACTTTACTTCACTTTACTTTACTTCACTTTACTTCACTTTATTTTACTTTACTTCACTTTACTTTACTTCACTTTATTTTACTTTACTTCACTTTACTTCACTTTACTCCACTTTGCTTTATTTTACTTTACTTCACTTTATTTTCCTTTACTTTACTTTACTTTACATTACTTTATTTTACTTTACCTTACTTTACTTTACTTTACTTAACTTTACTTTACTTCACTTTACTTTACTTTACTTTAGGTTCTTAAATGCATTCAAGAGATGTTTGTCAATGAGCAGGACTCTGATGTCAAGCAAGATGGAGCGCCTCCCCGTTACTATAGTGATGCACTGACAATTTGCCGAGCAGATGAACTGAACTCAGATGTAACATTGCTTATCCCCTCTTTCACCAGGTTCTATGCCATTAAACTTTTTCAAAAGAACTATATGGAAAGGGTATCAGAAGTAAATACCCTATGTATTCGATGAGGAGTGTTTCTCGTGTAAAACGATGCATAGCTGGGCGGATACTTTCTCAAGGCGCTCAAAGATTGTTGATGAAACCCTACCTGGCCCTCTTGCCCAGATTGCAACAGATTAGAGCTGTCAGGCGAGTAGCGATAGACAGTGTAGCAGCTACAATATGGTGTTCGCATGGCTTAGTCTACAGCGTAATGCAAGATGGATTTAAATTCAGGCAAGTATCATCATATTGGACGTTCAGACAACTGAATGACGAATACAAAATGAACCCAAATGACCAAATGGGAAACCGAACATACTGGTTACACCAAAAACGATGCCTATTACCAGTTGAACCGAAGAGAGCAGGTCGTTGTCTTCAGACTTCGCACTGGCCACAATAGACTGAGGTACCACCTATTCAACAAATTGAAGATAGGGTGTACCGACGAATGCCCGTGCGGTACTGGTAAAATGACCGCTGAACATCTGCTGCAGAACTGCCCGACATACGAGGATCAGAGAGAGCAGATGTGGCCATCACCAGTGGAACTGCAAGACAAGCTCTATGGCAGTGGCGACAGCCTCAGGATGACCGCCACTTTTTTCGAAAAAATAATGGTTACTGTCTGACTGCGTACGAAGAAGAACCCAAATGGACCTGTCCTTGCAGCATCAATTTCGCTTAGCCAATAATAGAGAAGGCATGGTGAACAGAATCATGGATGCATCACTAACAATCCGAATGAAAGAGTGCTTGAATGCAATGGAAACATCCTTCATCACCTTTTGGACAAAAGTTCAAGGTTATACCATCGGCAGGGCAGGTTATCCTTACCGTGTTTTAGGATTCTCACTGAGTACTGTCAACAAGTTTCCAGAAGAAAAGAGACGCTATGAATGCTGTACCGTACTGTGAAGTTCTATTGATGCTACGGGATCCAATTCAAAGAAAACGTCCAGGCCTACTGATTGGAGCAGCACTACGCATGCTAATGCCAAACCACATACGGTTCGATTAACCCAGAAGAAAATTTCCTAATTAAGGTGGACACTTCTTGAACACCCACCGTACATCCCCAATTTAGCCTCGAACCATTTCCACCTGGCTGGTACATCAAAATCCCACCTTGACGAGAGACACTTCACGAATTACAAATAAAATGAAAGCGAAGTGCACAAAAAAAAATGTGGAAACGGTCCTCCTGGTTGTAGTGCAATGCACGTCCTGTCATCAAACTCATCACTACGGGGATCAAGGTGTAAATGTTCATCGCGTCGCTTCATGTTGAACCGAAACGAGACAAGATAAAGGGGAAACACAATTTACTTATGTTATACTCCCTTGATATTGTTTTTGTTACTCAGTCAGCATGTCCTGAAAATATAAGGAAGACGAAACAAGGATGGATGGACGGTGTAAACGTACACTACAGAGACGTGGATATCAAATATAAAAAGGCCACACAGAAAGAACACAAAAGAAGATTTCGCTTACACTTGGGACTAAACAATAGAGGCATATATAGCTCATAATGACATGCACTAATAGTAAACAATTATCATAGCAATCATGAATGCTATTAATAATCAATCCATCAATCAAAACATGTCACCTAATTGTGCAGCATACAACTTCGACATTTATGCGCCAAAAATGCTCATGTCCTGTGCCATCGGTTTCATGTCTTGTCACAGTTTGCATGTTTCCTTCATGTTTTTCTTTAGCTTTAGCTCATTGTGTGTTTTGGTTCTAATAGTAAACATGTAATCTTAATACAATGATTCTATCTATCTATCTCTCTTCAGTCTACTTGTGTCGTTAGACGTCGACCTCCTTTTTTCATATTTTTGGTCTGGTAAAAATCAGCTGGTGACTTGCCATGTCCATCCCAGTGTAGCTCCTCGAATATGCGATAGTCAATTTTTGAGACTGTTGATGGTGGAAGCGTAAATTAGAGCAGGATTGACCCACAACCTGTTAGATACCATCTAGGCCACTGACTCCGCTAACTACATAATCAAGACCTGATGTTTTAGCCATACAATTCCATTTTTTACATATTTTTTGTGAGAGCCAGAATCTCCAGAATAATTTGAGTAGGTTTTTAACTTGAATTTAGCCTGAGAAGTACCGTTAAGCCTACTCTTTTCGATTTACAACTGCCAATTGATTTTTAACATGCGCGCTACTGCACACGGAAGTCTGGTCTTATTACTCAGAGATCAAGTGACATTTTTAGCGGAAGATCCACGTGAAAAAATATCTACACCACGATTTGAACCACTAGCACCCGAGTCAATGATTTCAAACACAGATTTATAATCTTCATATAATGCCAATATGTGACCTATGAATGCACGCCTCCCCTACTTTTCTGCAGATCTCGACTGTATTTGATTGATACCAATACCAGCGTAACTTTGCCATTAAGTAAACCATTAGACGACATCGAAGAGCAAAACGAAGCTGTAGGGAAATCATGCCTCAATGGTGATTTATTGTATATTATAAGTTTGTAATTATACGATATCACTGCACTACGTTGTTCATGTGGTTAATTGGTTAAGGGCTGGACATGTTTGCTCGGGGTAATGATAATTTCGAGAAAAAAAACAGTCCATCAATCATATAAGGGTACATTGTCAGCGATTGAGCCAGGCGTACAATCGTTACTGACATTGGACCGGATGGTCCGTGAGAAGAAGCAAAGTCATTTGCATCAGTCATGTGAAATGTAAAGATCAACCACTCCGCTCCTAACCCCCCGCCGCCCCACCTTACGTCCACGACGTGCAACTGTAAACATGTTTTAGTCAACGCGGTAGACATGCAGACCAAAATCCCCGTAGTGTTGAGCCTGTTGGAAAGCGGTACATTACACTACAGCTAGGAGCACCCTGATCTACCTTTTTTTCCAGTACATCTCAACATGTAAGAAGAGCCACAGCAATCAGGGATACTTTGTCATGAATGAAAACCTCTGACACTTGTAGTTTAAAATACAAACAAACACATTACAGAGAAGAATCTGAGATGCACTGAAGACCTGTACACAGAGAATGTCAGAATGCTACACTGGAGTGATTGCGTCTTGTTGTCCATTGGGAACCTTGGTTTGATCGGTGTCGTGCATTTCATGATCCAGAGGTGGCATCTCGTCCACGGAGTAGTGGTTGACAATCCCCGCACCAAGGCTGTCTCCCAATACGTTTGTCATCGTACGGAACCGGTCCCTGAGTTAGAAAAAATAGAAATATTAAGAATGAATGTTAATGCTGTATGGATGTTTGGATGATTAGTGCTTTTCGCCTTAACAGTTTAAATTCCACCTCTGGTAGCTAGCTACACGCTCCGGTTTACCTAGTTGTAGTATTTTCTGTTATTGTTATTTTCCACGTGTATGTGATTTGGGTACTCTTGAAGACTTTCTTTGGTGGCGGTTTACAGTGGCTATCCTGACATCCAGAGGCATACTTGAGAAGGTGAACGGTGATCTTTCTAGACATAGTGCAATGCGAGGCTCCTCAGTAAGCTCACCACCACAGGGATCATAGTGCCGGCCGCCATCTCGCTAGCCCGACTGCTGTGAAACAATCTGTTTCCAGGGAGAATTGTTACGAAGTCAGGTGACGTCTTGATCAGTATGTTCCACCTGGCACTGACTAATATAGTCTCATCAGTATGTTTTACCTGACCCTGACTAATGTGAACTATTCAGTGTGTTTTACATGACACTGACTAACATAGTTTGATCAGTATGTTTCACCTGGCCCTGACTAATATAGTCTGATCAGTATGTCTCAGATGACCTGGACTTACATTGCTAACATTGTCAGTATTTTGTATCTGACCCAGACTAACATAGTCGAATCAAAATGTTTCACCATAGACTAACATAGTCTGATCAGTAGGCTTCATCTGGCACTGACTAAGATTGTTTGATCAGCTTGATTTACCTGATTCCGACTAACATAGCCTGATCAGCACGTTTCCCATGACCCTGACTAACATAGTCTGATCAATATGTTTCCCCTGACCCTGACTAACATAGTCTGATCAATACGTTTCCACTGACCCTGACTAACATAGTCTGATCAGCATGTTTTCCATGACCCTGATTAACATAGTCTGATCAGCATGTTTCCCCTGACCATGATTAACATAGTCTGATCAGCATATTTCCACTGACCCTGACTAGCATAGTCGGATCAATATGTTTCCCCTGACCCTGACTAATATAGTTTGATCAATATGTATCCCCTGACTAACTGACTCAGTCTGATCAACTTATAAGTTGTTAATTACAGTTCATTTCTTTCTTATTTTTTCTTTTTTTCCTCCTCTTTCTTCTTCTTCTTTTTTTTCTTCTTCTTCGTTCGATCTCAAACTCGTGAAAAAGGCTTTGCAAGTAACAGGGTGTTGTCTGGAAAACGGAATACGTTGTATGGTCGTTTACAACTTGACTGCGATATTTGCACCTTTCGGTTCGATACATCCTACTTCAGCAGGCATATGTGGGTACCTTGTAAGCCCTTCCCTCTTCGATCCTTTCTTTTTTTCCAGTCTGCCCTGTTGCAACCTGTTATCAGTGATCACTACGTGGAGGTGTAGAATGGTCTTGTCAGCTCTGGTTCCCTGATCCTGACGCTAGAATTCAATTTCAGGTCGCTAACCCCTACAGCTCATGCACTGCTCAGCATATTGCTTCATCTAATTACAGTAAAATCTCTACTTATAGTGAGTTATCTAATTACAGCAAAGTTTATAATTGCAGCGCAGTGTCTAAGTACATTGTAGTCTCTAGGCACAGTGCACTCTATTTACACAATAAAAATATCCTTGCAGTGCAGTATCGAAGTACAATGTAGTACCTAATTACCAAGAAGTCAATATTATAGTGAAGTCTCTAATCACAGCTACATTTCTGATTTACAGTGAAGTCTACAATTATGGTAAAAGTACTAATTACAATAAAGTCTCTAGATATAGGAAAGTCTATATGCCCAGCGAAATCTCTAAGTAGAGAAAAGGTAAACGTAGTTGCATAGCAGACACTGTCGTCAAGGATTACCTGCTTGTGTCTTTGTTGTACTAAGCCATAGCTTTGTGAGGGGGGAGGGGGTGGACAGTTCCCTTACTGTCTGCCTTGTTCATTCCCTAGCTGTCTAACAAGTACCCATTTACAACTGGGTCGACTGAAGCTGCGAATAAGGTGAATTGAACACCGTATCTTTGCCTTCAAAAACGAGTGTTCTACCACATCGCTAATCATCCGCTCTTAAGTACAGAAACGTCTCTAATTACAGTAAATTCTCTAATTACAGTGAAATTTCTAACTACAGTAAAATATCTAATCGCAGTGAAGTCTCTAATTACAATGAAGTCTTTAATTGCAGTAGTGCAGTTTTTAATTACAGTGAAATTTCATAGATAGTCTTTAATTGCAATGAAGTCTCTTGTTACAGTAAAGTCTCTAATTACAAAAGTCTCTAATTACAAAAGTCTCTAATTACAGCAAATAATCTAATTACAGTAAATTCTCTACAGTGTAATCTTTAATTACAGTGAAATCTCCAATTTCAGCGAAGTCTCTAATTACAGAAGTCTCTAATTATATACGTCTCTAATTATGTAATTCTCTAATTACAGTGCAGTCTTTAATTACAGAAGTCTGTAATTACAGTGTTGGTTTTAACTACAGTGAAATCATCTCTAATTACAGTGAAGTCTCTACTAATTACAGTGGAATTCAAAAGAACAATATAGTCTTTACGTACAGTGCCGTCTTTAACATAGTGAAGTCTCTGGTACAGTGAACAATCTAATTGCAGTGAAATCACAGTGAAGTTTATAAGTACGGCGAAGTCTTTAACGTGTACTGCAGATGGCAGCGACTGATGTGAACCTTCCTTTGTCTTTGGTGAATTAATCGTACTTATCTGTACCATAGACAGGTTATTTATGCTTGTTTCTTTCTACCATTTTCCAGCAAGTTAAGTTCATGTAACTAACTATTGCCTTCCAGTCAATGTTTAGTTCCGACTATGCTTCCGCTCAGACGTGTAAATCTGGTTTTCATCTTAAAATGAAAGGAAGAAAATTGTAGATTTTTCGCCATTAAAGAGGTTAATAAAGTGTGATCACTAAAATGCTAAATGACTTTATGCTCGCGAAAGGAACTGTTTCCTCCTGCACATAGTCTTCACCAGATCTCTCCTTTTCATTTGTCTGTAAATGATATGGTCTTTACTATGTACCTCGGCCGTCCCACACCGCGATTCAATGAAGTATGCAAGCGGAACATGAAGTCCTGCGAAATCCAATCCGAGGTATGGGAAACAATTGCTCAAGATCGAGCTCTTTGAAGACAGTCAGTTGGAAGGGTCATAATGGCTGCTTACGCGCGTAGAGGCGTTCTGGCTGCAGAGACAAGAGAAAGACTGAAGAGATCGAGGAACACCCAGCAGGTCAGCCTCCTCAGCATGGTTGTACGACTGTGGGACTGTGGGACTGAGAGTGAGTCTGTCACTCACGGATCGGCTTTTATAGTCATAGCAGCCAGTAATCATGTCCATGTAAACTGTCTCCGCAGACTGCTCATGATCGGTTGGCAGGAGACGGTGCCCAACTCTGAAGTCCTCAGCAGGGATAGAATCTCTGGCATCCATACACTGATATAGAGAGCCCAGATCGTATGGATAGGGCTTGTTGTTCGCATGTCCGATGGGGGCCTCTATAAGGAATTGTTGTTCGGTGAGCTCATGGCAGGACAGCGCTCGCAGTAGAGACAAACGAAACAATACAAAGAACCCCTAAACGTTTCTTTGAAACGTTTCTCCATTGATATTGCTGACTGGGAGCTGCTTGCTCCAAACCGCTCAGCCTGGCGCACTGCAGTCACACATGGTGCTTGCACCGCTGAGCAGAGGCCCATCACGGAGGCGCAGGAAAAGCGAGCTGCACGAAAGGAAACAAATTTAAGACTGCCCAATTAAAAATGCTCTTTCCGTGTGCCCTACGTGCAGCAGAGCTTGTCACGCTCATATCTGACTGTAAAATCACATGCAGTCACATCTGAATAAACATGTCTGACGATTTCGCAATCTTCGCTTGCGTTGGGCAATTAACTAACTGGCAGACAGTGTCGAAATATAGAAGGTAGAGCTGGACAAAACTCATAACGCGCATGGTCTAACATAGACTAAGACGCCAATGATGATGAATGACTATGTACCTTGATTGAAGGTAACAACCATATTCCGAATAACGTTTACTATGAAAACGCTTCAGCCAGTTCTCAGAATCAAGTTTCTTATTTAGGGACGGGGCAGTTGCTGCAGTAGCCCTTTGCGTCCCTTGGCGCGATATAGTTATTAATATCATCAATCCATGCATCCGACTGCTTGTGTAAGGACCAGGTTAAAAACAACAAGAGCACAAGTTGTTTCCTCAGACTTAACATGTGCATGTAAATTTGACTTCTCAAGTTGATATGTCACACGGGAAGACACGAAAGTGGAATGTTCTTCTGTGGATACTTAACCTCTCAAAATAAAGCACGCGAACTGACGCTTTCAGGAATAATGTGAGGTTATTTCTTGGTCTCATTTATTGATCGTTCTCTAGTATCCACACATCAGCAACGTGGCTTTCTTTGTATTCCCTGATCCAGTATCGACTTTTCATTAACGAAATAATGATTGGCAGTGTCAGCGTGACGGCTAACGGCATAACTTTTTCATTATTCTAAACCGATCTCTGGGGACAAATAATGAAATTCGATTATTACAGTATCAATAAATAACACTCGGGCAACATTATGAGTAATTTGACTGGGATAAGAAAATTAATAAAAAAAATAGTTCATTTCAGTCAAAGTGCCATCTCCGCATCGATAGTCGTCTGCAATGGATCTCCAGTGCACAAGGTCTGTTCAACAAGTATTCCACGTTAATGTTTTCCGTGGACACAAATGAAGACCGGGCGTTGGCCTTCGGCAGGGAGGCAAAGGTGGCCCTAATGCATATGTGTTAATTTTTCCAGTTCGCAGATTGCTACAGTCGCTGGTAGCCAGTCTGTCAGTGTTGAGTGTAGTGAGCACCCATTAGGTTTTCATTCACTAGGCGCGCTGAAAAGGTAAAGGCATGTTGACTGTTTGTTTTACACCCTTGTGAATGTGCATCACGAGTGCGCACGACAAGGTCAAAACATGAACAAAGAGTACAGCCTGGAGGTCATCTGTCGCCTTAGCGACACGGTTCGACCCACAAGACGGACCTGCGGACAACGGGAACTTGGCAGCTCCATCATGACAACACACCCGTCCATTCTTTGCATCTGATTAAGACTTTCTTGACCATACACAACCTTCCTCTGGTTCGCCAGGCTACCTGTACTCCCAATATGGCTCCTTGCGATTTTTGGCTGTTGCCAAAGCTCACAATTCTACTGAAAGGGAACCGACTTGAGTTATGAGAAGACATGCAGAATGCGACGACACAGCTGCACTTCATTTCCAAAAGCGGCCTTCCTGAAATGATGCTCCGGCAACCTGAAGATCTTTGACAGGGTAAGTACACTGACAATTCCTAAAACTATCACAGCTTTAGCGTTCTGACAACTTCACGTTCTTTTACATTTGGAGTACACTGACAAACCCCGGAACTATTACATTTTGAGTACCATAACAATCCCTAGAACAATAACAGCTTCAGTACCATACCAACTCATATAGCTAAGCCAGCGTGTATTCTGCAACTGGCAAGCTCTACCGACCTGAACGATGGCAGGCAGGGGTCAGACAAAACTAGGCCCAGTAGTACGTCAGAATGGAGGTCTTAGCACAGAAGAGACCCCCCCCCTCCTCTCCTTGCACATGTAAAAATAATCCTTCTAGTGTAGAATACCCACACGATAATGGCACTGCATACATCTGTACTGACGCATATCAAGAGCTCTGAGTTTGATAGGAAGCTCTAGAAACAATACTTCAATGAATAAATGAGCTAATATACTCGTTTTTTGTATTATTAAAAGAAGCAATGAATGTGAATGTTTAATTGAAGGTGAATATATAAATGATGGTAAACGTACAATTGAAGATGATAGTATAGTTGGAAGTGAATGTTTAATTGAAGGGAAAAGTTTAATTGACGTGAAAGTATAATTGAAGGTGATTTTATAATTGAAGGTAAATGTATAATTGAAGATGAGAGTATAACTGAAGATGAATACATAAGTGTAGGTGAACGTATAGTTGAAAAGCGAAAAAAAAGCGAAAGAATAATTGAAGCTGAAATTTTAATGGATGGTGAAAGTATAATTGGACGTGAATGTTTATTTAAATGAATAATTGATGGTGAAAGTACAATTGAAAGTGAATGTATACTTAAACGTGAATGTATTATGAAACTATGTTAAGGAAATATAACAAATAAACAGACTGTCCTGCAGGACGTATACCAGATTACGAAATAGAAATTACTGCAGCTGTGACCAACGAAGTAAACTACTGCCGGGTAAACGGACAAGCCAGTCGCAAAGAACAATATGATTTCCTGTATTCGTTATAGGCTATACAGCTATCACATGAGGTGCCTGCGCAGAATCCTGGGCATTGGGGGGGGGGGGGGGGGCAAGACAAGATCACCAACCCCAGAGGTGTTGGAGAGAACAGGCATTGTCCCAATTTTGTCCATGCTTAGTCTTCGAAGGCTGGGACACATTCGAAGGATGGATGATGGCAGAATTCCAAAATATCTTCTCTATGGGGAATTACAGTTGGAGAAAAGGTCTCGGGGCCGACCATTACTTCGGTACAATGATGTATGCAAGCGGGATATGAATGACGCAGGCATTGATTTGGAATCATGGGGACAGGACGCCATGGATCGTGTTACATGGAGGAGCAGGGTTAAGCATGGAATACAGACAGAGGAGATACTGATTGCTGATAGGCTAAAGACTCAGAGTTTGAGAAGACACGCCACACCATGCGATGCCGCAAACGGTACTGATTTTTCTTGCACACTCTGTGAGATACGCTTCTCTGCCTGGATTGGTCTTAGGAGTCACATTCGTTACCGTCATGGACTGTAGTTGCATACCTTTTCAAAGCACAATTACTATCGTCTGACAAGACGGAAAGAGCTAATGATAATGATGATGATGTATGGGAGTGTCCACTTCACAACATATTTTATATTTAATTTTATATAACCTCTCAAAATACGGCATGAGCCATTCTGATATGAAATTCAAACGACATTTATAAAGTGTGCTCATATCTATACGCTACTGATAAAGGAAGACATGAATTATTAAACATGTAATAAAAGAGTATCTGTAATCAGTATGAGCTTCTTCGTATAGACTGGAAGGCCACGTTAAGAGAAGGAACGCAAACGCACATGAATTACAGAGCACAGAAGATTGCAATGTGTACAAGCACACATGTTATTATTATACATATCAAAAAAAGCCATATACGCGTATGCATATATGTGTTGTTATATTTATTCGCTGGTCTTCAGTAAACATTAAAAAATAAAACAATGCCTGATTAACGAGGTTTCGTATAGGAAAGTATTGGCCAACTGTTCTGTGTCAGTCGATTGAAGGAATGAAACGGAATTTGGATGGGTCCGGTATAGGTGATGTCATTTCCCTAACTAAGAACTGGCACGGTTTAAGGGGGCTCAATTGTGTTGTTAAAACAAAGCATTGCGATGGCCTTAAATAAGAGTGATCAAATGTGCGGATCTTGATGGTAGTAGAAATTGTGCCATCTTCTGAAGATCGCTGGTGATATTCAGACTGGACTAAAGCTATTTGTTTCATAGCAGACGATCAACATCACCGCTGCTCATTTCAGAAGTTGATCGTACTTCAATGGCCTTGCTCGAGTTGTTTCTATATAAACGCAATAGGCCCACCGTTTTCTTCTCGGCATGTCGCATGAAGCGAAAATGGTAGGCTGGGCATGTGACTAGTCACTTCACAATGTAAAAACAATGACTACTTCATCTTCTTTATCTTCTTCTTGTTTCTCCCTCTTCTTCTATGTTCGTCCTGAAGATAGACGTTATGACGGTGTGTGGTAGTTTGCAGCCAAGTCGCGATATATGCGTCTTTCGGTCTGACACATTCGATTTCAGCAAAACATGTTTTGGTGCGGGCTAGCCTTCCCACTGCGATTCCTATTCCCTTAGTCAGATTGAACGAGCACAGCCTGTCTCAAGGGCTTCGTTTGGAGGCGGAATGCAGTCTTGGTCAGTTCTGGTTCGCTGACCCTGACTCAATCAGCTAGATATGACTCACTGGCTGCTGTCAGCTCATTCCCTGTGTTTCATCATCGACCCTGCCACTGCTACCATAAATGTGTTGCAAACATTTGGATCCATGACTCCATAACAATGAATACGGACTAAACCAAATCCTGTGTTAAACCTATACTCCCACTTCAGAAGTGATAGAAACATGATGATGATGATAATGATGATGATGATATAGCTAGCTGACAGATGGAGTCAGTGTGAAATTTTCCAATCTCCTAATGCACATTGCTGTTACGTATTCACCTATCCGCAAAGATAGCTCACTCTGATACTGAAGATTGCTGTTATGTGCGCCCTCATTCGCAGAGATGCCACATGCTGATACGCAACCGCACATGACAGATCAATCAGCGTATACGACACCGTCATTATTCCGAATAATATCTCGTTTTGACCGTTTTTAGACTCAATCCCTGGCTATGAAGTTACACAACTACTTGCTACCTTTTATCTTTGCTAAAAGACATGTACACCGTCAGATATGCCTTGATTGTAATTACGTTAAATTTGTATAATCTACAATTATTCGATGACATATAAATACAGAGGACGAGGAAACTAACGTCTGGCCAGGCATAACATGCAGATCAGGCATGATGGTAGGAGTCAGGCAAAACATGCTGATTAGGCATGCTGGTCGGAGTCAAGCAAAACATGCAGATCAGGCATGCTGGTCGGAGTCAAGCAAAACATGCAGATCAGGCATGTTGGTCGGAGTCACGCATAACATGCAGATCAGGCATGTTGGTCGGAGTCAGGCAAAACATGCAAATCAGGCATGTTTGTCGAAATCGGAAAAACATCCAGATCAGGCATGTTGGTCGGAGTCAGGCAAAACATGCAAATCAGGCATGTTTGTCGAAATCAGAAAAACATCCAGATCAGGCATGTTGGTCGGAGTCAGGCAAAACATGCAAATCAGGCATGTTTGTCGAAATCAGAAAAACATACAGACCAGGCATGTTGGTCGAAGTCAACAAAACATGCAGATCAGGCATGTTGGTCGGAGTTAGACAAAACATGCAGATCAGGCATGTTGGTAGAAGTCAGGCAAAACATACTGATCGGACGTGTTAGTCCGGCATAGGCAAAACATGGTGATCAGACATGTAAGTCAGGCTCTCAGGCGAAACATGGTGATCAGACATGTTAGTCAGAATCTCAGGTGAAGCATACTGTTCAATACCCAAACTCTCTCCAGGCAGCTCTCCCTGGAAACAGATGTTTCAACGGATTGTGGTTAACGAAGTAGAGATCAAAGCTGTCATCTGAATAGTGCTGAGTTTCCTAAGGGATCTCGCATTGCACTACAGCCATGAAGAACCCCGTTCACCTTCTTAAGTACGCCTCTGGATATAAGGAGAACCACTGTAACCTCCCATCAAAGAAAGTCATAAAAGGTTGATAACCTAAGTACAAGTGAGATTAACAACAAATACACAATATGTCTGAAGTAGAGCTTTCTGTCTATTGCGCCTGTTTACAATGTGTGCATGTCAACTTGTATGTGTATCACTTTCCGTTATTTCTAATTACTGCACATTCTATCCAGCGTTCCTGTCTTCCGATGATTTAATGATTAACCTTCACGGTTAGTGTGTACATACATTACCTAGTTATGCGCAGCCTTATTTAAAAAAAAAAACGTCATTGCTTTGCACAAAAACATATTTTTACTTACAATAAGCCACCAGTGTGGAAGGTAGTGTAAGTTTCGATCGCGAAGTCAATATATTTCTAGTAATTATATTCATGCATTATCAAGAGAAGGATAGACGAACGAGGGAACAAATAGAGAGAGATAGAGAGAGAGAGAGAGAGAGAGAGAGAGAGAAAGAGAGAGTGAGAGAGAGAGAGAGATAGTCACATAAGAGTAAAATTCATAAATATAGATGGCATATATATATATACATATATATATATATATATATATATATATATATATATATATATATATATATATATATAAATATATATATATATATATATATATATATATATATATAGAGAGAGAGAGAGAGAGAGAGAAAGAGCGAGAAAGAGAGAGCGAGAAAGCGAGATAGAGAGATAGATAGTTACATTAGAGTAAAATTCATAGATATAGATGGCATATATATATAGAGAGATCAACATTGCGGTAATAAAATGGAGAAGGATGAAAATTAGAACGCTTGGTTCATAAATGCGATTATAAGAAATGAGATTAAGAAGGGAGAGGATGACAACGATGGGGAAGGGCATTGAGTGAAAGAAGAAAGAAGGAAAGTATGAAAAAAATAAAAATATATATATATATATATAATAAATGAATGTAAAAAGAAAGCCGGAGAGAACATATGTGATAATAAGGAAGTTAAATATAAGCTGAGAGAGAAAGAAAGAGAGAGAGAGAGAGAGAGTGTGTTTCTGAGTGTGTGTGTGTGTGTGTGTGTGTGTGTGTGTGTGATAGATAGAGAAGATAAAGGAGATATATCAGTTTGATAGATTTAAATAGATAGCGACAGGTAGAGGCAGTTAGAAAAGGAAAGGAATTACAGGGATGGACGAAATAAAGTGGGGATGTGAGCGACAGAGAGTGAAAGAGAGAGAGAGAGAGAGAGAGATAGAGATAGAGTGTGTGTGAGAAATTTTAAAAGAGAGAGAAAAGCGATTTAGCATATACGATGGAAAGAAAGAAATATTAAAGGAAAAAACTAACAAAAAGGTGGATTAGACATAAATATAGGTTGATTCCTAAACTTTATAAAGCGCAGATCAATAAAATGAAAGAGAGAGAGAGAGAGAGAGAGAGAGAGAGAGAGAGAGGAAGTGAGAGAGAAAGAGAGAGAAAGAGCAAGAGTGACACCAAATGAATGTAAAAGGAGGATATCCGTTCGACTAAAAATAAAAAAAAGTTAAATATTAAGAAATTAGGCGAAAGGTGAAAAGAAAAGGGAGAGAGAGAGAGAGAAAGAGAGAGAGAGACACATACACAAATGAAAATAAGACTCGGAAAGAGAGAGAGAGAAGAGAAAGAGAGACATAGAGAGTGAGAGAGAAATATTCACAAATGAGAATAAGATTCGAAGAGAGAGAGAGAGAGAGAGAGAGAGAGAGAGAGAGAGAGAAAGAGAGAGCCAAATATACACAACTGAGAATAAGACTCGGAGAGAGAGAGAGAGAGAGAGAGAGAGAAAAATATACACAGATGAGAATAAGACTCGGAAAGAGAGAAAGAGAGAATTTTTGAAATTAAGATACACACAGATAGAAAGAAAGACAGTGATAGAGCTATAGAGAAATCCCATCAATGTGAGAAATGGAAAACTATAGATAGAGAGAAAGAGCAAGAGCAGGAGAATCACAGGTGGAAATCTGAGTTAAGATGGCAGCTTCGCCTCAGGAAGCCATTAGGCTGTAATTTCAAAACGTGGCAGAGACAGCAAGCTTAACAGGATAGCACATCCACGAACTCAATTAAAGAATTGGGGAATTGAACACGATTTCTACAGGAGACAAATTCAATTACATTTACTTGGGCGCACGATGCCACTATACAGATGTCATCTATTCCAATATTAAAAACGGAATACGCTGTAAAAAAAAAACCTATTAATCTGGGTTAGAAAATTTGTAAAATCAATTACGAGATTGGTAAATATACTACGATACAAGAATTCATCTAATTTAGTTGTTGAAACGATATTTCAAGCTGCGTAGATATCTGAGAGGAAAGAATAAGTTGACTGCTGTATTTAATGTTACTGGGTGGAAACTGGCATAAATAGGACAACTGCACTTCTACGCATGTCGTAAATCAGACTAAAGAGTTTTACACGAGGCTGGTGAACTCTTCTTGTAAAACAAATTGCTTCAGAAATCTCCACTGCAGAAACTTTGAAATTTGTTTTGACTAAAGCTTCCTTAAAGATTGATAAACTTAGCGGGGGCCTCATACTCCCACTAGAGAGAAAGAAGTGACAAGAAAAAGACAAATAAGAGTCTTTTAAGAAGGTTGCATTGGGTGGCTAAAGTAAGATGTATGCGGGGCTAACATCTTTACCGCGCTGAAGAAATATTCTACGTACACAATCAATGCGATATTCCTTCATTGCTTTGATGATGACTGATAATGATGTTCATCCATCACATGTGATGGAGACCACTCTCTTTGTTCAGCCGCGCGGACAGTCTTTTCTCTTGCTGTGTCCGCTAAAATGGGTGACTTGCCCGGTGATTTTGGTTAAAGTGAGAAAGAAACTGCTCCTTCTGTCAACCTCACTCTTTGGTTCTGAGCTACTCTTGTCCGGAGGCAAAATTGTATCGAGACCACTGGAGAAAGTACAGGTAGCAGAATTTTCTTTAGGGTTTACTCCCGAAGCCTTTTCAATAAATAGATATCTCGCAAGGCAGTGGAGGGAGATGACATCTAGCGGTGTGTGTCGTGCCATTCCCATTATCGCAAGAGGTCGTAGGCACATCATTCAGCATGTGAGTGAGTTAGGCATCTCTCTTGGGCTGTGCTATTATAGTAGTGTCTAAATTTCACACACCAAAACCAACACTGTTTGCAGTTAGGGCGAAGGGCGCCAATCTTATGAAGTTCAGCCATGGGAACTTGACCGTGAAAATACTACACAGGTTCAAGTGCAGTTCTATTCATTTAGCAAATTCCATTCCAGGATAATTGGATGGAAGAAAACACAACAAAACGAACGAATTAACCAGTCTAAATGGAAAACAACAATACGTTTATGTGAACATAAGTGTAATTCGTTGACTAGAGTGAATTTCAGGTAAATCCTTGGTCTGACGGCATCCAGACTGAACTAAAACATCGGAGCAATGTAGACCTGCAGCCATTTACGGCGCCATCTTTGCTGGTATGTTACGATGACTACCTGTTATCGTGTCCTTTTGCTTCGAATGAAGAGAGAGAGAGAGAGAGAGAGAGAGGGAAGGGGGGGGGGGAAGAGAGAGAAAGAGATGGACAAAATGAAGAATAAGAAGAATGAAGACCTTTTTTCTTCTTTTTTTTCCCTTCAAATACCCACACGAATGGATCTAAGAAAATCACGTTTGTATCGATCCTAATCAGGTGAGTAGCATTTCTCTATGTTATATGCTGGGAGGGCCAGTCATTCATTTCATCATTTATTTTTGGCTGCTTTTCTAGCCTTTGGCTTTCCTCAACCTTCCTGCAAGGCAGCTACTGTTTGTTGTCAGATTTGTCTCACTTAAGTAAGCTGCTTACAGAGCTTTCACAAGTTTCCTTGCTAACAAAATATATGTTCTCGGCCAGTAGGGAATTTCACAACCGGTAATTTTAAGGTTAGAATATAGACTTCAATACACTGTTGGAAAATTGATCTTTCTACAAACTACAATTGTTCAGATTGGACAACATTTCATCAATTGTATAGGTTTAATTTGGAATGCACTTTCTGAGTCAGACTATTTTGGAAAGCAAGAAATTAAAGTCTTTAAAATGGCGAAAATAGTTCGTGTAAAAAAAATGTCTGTTTGTATTTGGTCAAAGTAGTAAGAAAAAACCAAGATCAAAGTAATTTTGTAACGAGGACTTCTACTGAGAGCGAAGTATTAGAGACTTCGTTAAACGAGGTCTTGGTTTTTATAAGACAGGACTCCGAACTCTCCGTGGTAATGAAGTGTTAGAGACTTCGTTAAACGAGGTCTTGGTTATTATAAGACAGGACACCGAACTCTCCGTGGTAATGAAGTGTTAGACACTTCGTTAAATGAAATGTTAGTTTTTTGGGGGTAGGGCGTCGAACTTCCTGTGTGAATAGAGTGCTAGAGATTTCATAAAATGAGGTCTTGGTTTTAGTAAGGCTGGACGCTCAACTTCAATGGGACTGAAATGTTTGAGACTTCATTAAATCTAGAGCGTCCAGCATCCATTGAGTTTATTGCACGTCACCTCCAATATGTACAAAGTAGCTATTAGCTCTATTTGAAAGTTAAGGACTTCATTGTTCAAGGCCTCTAGTTCAGTTAATTTCAGGTGTCATGCCTATACCTAAGTTCTGCTGCGTCATCTATTAATTGTCTCGATGGTACGATATACCAAGCTGTTCTCTGCTCATTTTTTTATTTTATCCCCAAAAGTACCGCATAATTTACATCTGTCATGTTTGTTTTTTATCTTACCTTCCAGTTTTTTTCCAATAAGATGTGAGGTCTTTTTATATGACCAAAATAATTAACTGTCGAATTCTGATTTTGTTCATCAATTATCTTTGCATATCTAATTCATCTATTACTTCCTGATGTAATTAGTTCTTTTTAACAAGATATGTGCCTTAATGTTATATATATATATATATATATATATATATATATATATATATATATATATATGGTTAGCGTCTGGCTATCTTTGCTGCAATGAAAATGAATAAGTTCAATTTCCTGAACACGTTCTTCGACAAGTCCAGCCACTCTCCAAACTAAGAAACTAGGGCTGAGATTGATTATGTGCAATGAATGAAATGAAAGAGGCCATGAGAACTTTAAAGAAAAAGAAATCGCCCGGACAAGATGGGGTAACAAATGAAATGCTGATGGGGTTGGGCCAAAAAGCAAAGAGGAAGTTACTTTCAGTCCTGAACCAAAGCTGGAAAAGGGGAATTGTACCGCAGGCATGGAAAGATGCTGTACTTATACCAGTACCAAAGAAAGAAAAAGATAGAACAGATCAAAATGGATACAGGCCTATCAGTCTACTGAGCAGTGTAGGTAAACTGATGGCGCGTATAATAAACACCAGACTGATGTGGCACCTGGAAGCAAAACACATATTAATTCCACAGCAAGCAGGATTTAGACAACACAGATCCACTGAGGACCAGATCACCTTCATAGCCCAGGAAATAAAAGATGCTTACCAAGAGAAAAAGCATATAGTATTGGTTTGGGTGGATTTAGAGAAGGCTTTTGACAAGGTGTGGAAAGAGGGACTTAAAGTCAAGCTACGAAAAAGTATCTGGAAAAATGTACAGATGGATCAGCCACTACCTCGAAAACAGAACAGCCAGAGTTTAATTACAAGGGCAGATGAGCAAAAAGGTGACACTGGAGCAAGGAGTACCCCAAGGGGGTGTACTGTCACCCACACATTTTCTGGTGTATATAAACAACATCATAGAGAATATACCAAGAAGCGTCCACAGCTCCATATTTGCAGACGATCTGGCTATGTGGACCTCTGAAAAAAATCTCACCGTAGCAAACAATCGGATGCAGCAGGCCCTAACAACGTTGGAGGAGTGGGCGAAATCATGGCTGTTCAAAATAAATGAAGAAAAAACAACATGTACGATATTCTCGCTTTCAAATAAACCACAGAACACCAAAATAAGTCTTAACGGCAAATGTCTGAGGCCAAACGACAACCCAAACTACTTGGGCGTCACATTTGATCGACGCATGACATAGAAAAGTCAGATCGTGAGAAACCGAACGAGAGCCAGACAAAGAATAACAATCATGAGGAAACTTGCTGGCACAAGCTGGGGAGCAGACGAAAGAATACTAAAGAAACTGTACACTGGAAGAGTGAGACCAGTTCTCGAGTATGGCATTGCGGCATGGGCAACGGCAGCAAAGGCGAACTTTGATAAAATTAGCAAACTTCCAAACCGAGCCATTAAAGTTATAACAGGAGGCATGAAGTCAACGCCAATTGTAGAACTTGAAAAGATTACAAATCTGCAATCCATGACCGACAGAAGAGACTGCAGAGCCCAGCAGCAAGCAGAGAAACTAAGAAGACTGATATACCATTCAATGCATCAGAGACTAAATAGATTTGGAAAAGGGAAACTAAAGCGGAGAAACTTGGCAGAAATAGCGAAAGCAAAGATAAGAGAAGACCATATGAACACCATAACAACACCAAATCCTATCCCTACTGTACGCAAACTCACCTGGATGCAGCATAACATTCCGGAGGTGGTAGAAAATATACCAGGTATTGGAAACAAAAACAGCCTGACTGAAAAAGAAAGAAGAGACATAACCCTGAGGTACATAGCGGAAAACTACCCAAACATGGATTGGACCCATGCATACACCGACGTTTCTGTAACGAACACAACACATAATGGAAGGGGAGGGGTATTCCTGAGCCTAACAAATGGTAGAAAAATAACACTGTCAGTGGCAACTGGAAAATTCTCAAGCAATTTCAGAACGAAGGCAGAGGCACTGAAGACTACAGTAAAAGCAATGCTGAAAGCAATGAAAGCCAGATAGTCATGTTTACAGATGCCCTGGCCGGGATTACATCACTAAAAAGCAAGAAAAATACTGAACTTAATGATTTAAGAGCAGTACTCTGTCAACTATGCCAGCAGTCCGCACCAAAAAGAGTAGTGGTACAGTGGGTTCGATCCCACCGTAACATCCAAGGCAACGAGGAGGCAGACAGACTGGCAAAAGAAGGTGCAAGACTACTACAACCAGATTCTAGTGTGATCTACTAAGAGTCCAAAAGGTTTATTAGGGCCAGATACATGGCCAAATGGGAAACAGAACATACTGGCTACAAAAAAATTATGCATATTACCAGCTGAACAGAAGAGAGCAGGTCGTGGTCTTCAGACTCCGCACAGGCCACAACAGACTGAGGTACCATCTATTCAATTAACTAAAGATAGCTGGCACTGACGAATGCACCTGTGGTACAGGGAAAATGATCGCTGAACACCTGCTGCAAAATTGCCCGACATACGAGGACAAGAGAAAGCAGATGTGGCCATCACCAGTGGCAACACTAGACAAGCTCTATGGGAGTGTCAACAGCCTCAGAATGACAGCTGCTTTCTTCGAACAAATTCAAGTTGACGCCTGACAGCGTACGAAGAAGAAGATTATATGCTAAGTAACAATTGATTATGTGCTAAGTAACAATTGATTATGTGCTAAGTAACAATAGATTATGTGCTAAGTAACAATTGATGGTTCTGAAAACACCCCCTATCAAACATTGCACCCAGATTGATATTATTCTTCATTCTGCTAGACCAGAAGAGGAAGCAACGACAGGACTGGCAATGTACAGGCTCTCCAACCTGCCACCTGGAACAATTACTCGATCAGCTGAATAACTGCTTCAATGTGCCTAAAATCAAACAAACGAGGACAAAATGTAGTATAATCAATGATACCACAGTAAGACTCCTTGCAATTAGAAGACGACTCAAAGTCAATGGAATAATGCAATCAAACTGTGTGAAGTCAACAAGATGATTAAATGCAAACTCAAAGAAGATTAATGAACACCATAGATTACAAAAATTAATTAAAGCTGCTGAGACAAGGCAGAGTAAGATCAAATATCGAAAAAACATTGGCCAGTCAAAAATGTTTCTGACGGCTCAAAAAATTCAGACGGTACAACATTGACGGACAGAACAAAAATAGGTGAAGAATTTCGGAGGTGCTACACTGACCTATTCGCATCCAAGGCAGTAATCCATTAACGGCCACTCACTTTAGGCTCTACGTAAGCATCGCAGATCCTAACATACGAGATGATACATGCAATCAAGCATTTAAAGACAGGAAAAGCCCCAGTACTGGATGAAGTCCCTGTAGATATTATTCATGAGGGAGGGGAAACACTGACAAGCAAGCTGACGGAAGTTTAAAAATTGTTTAAATACTTGTCAAATACCATACCAATGGAACACTTCCAAAACAAAACTAATTCAACAAATAGGGGACACAAAAGACGTTGCAAACTACCGACTGATATGTTTGCTATCATCCCTGTTCAAACTTTTTTTATGAACAGACTAGAAAAGCAATTTGATGAGAATCTGCAACGAGAGCAGGCAGGGTTCAGGAAGGGCTACTTCACTGTAGACAAACCTCTACACTCTCCACCAGCTAATGGAGAGGGCAAGGGATGAGCGCTTGCCCCAACGTCTAGTGTTCTTTGACTACAACAAAAAAAAAAAGCCTCCGACATCATTAAAGTGAATGCAGTCCCAAATGCTCTATGAAATCAATGTATCGATATGCGCGGTTTATATCAGATATAAGCGATGGCTGCTCTTCATATATCACCATTTTTTACCGGCCAATTAATATACAAATTGAACGTGGTGTTCGACAGGGAGATACTTACTTACTTTGTCGCTCCTCTTCTACTGTGAGGTGTAGAGGTTTGCCAAAGAGAACGCCACACTGCTCTATCCGCCGTCATTTTCCTGGCCTCTTTCCAATCCAGCCCTCTATCACTAAGGGACTGTCGCATGTTGTCTTCCCAGCGTACTTTGGGACGTCCTGTGGGTTTGCGTCCTTGACTTTTTATCGCCCATGACCGCTTTGGTATCCGATCTTCTTCCATTCTACAGACATGGCCAAACCACTGTAGTTGGGACTGTTCCACTCGTGTCTGCAGGGGTTGAAATTAAAGAATGCTACCTATTGTCTGGTTACGGATCTTGTCCCTTTTCGTCACATGAACCGCCTTTCTTACGTACCTCATTTCTGAAGTTTGTAATTGCCCATCTTGGACTGTAGTCATTGCCAATGACTAACATCCATATGTCAGAACAGGCAGATAGGTCGAACGGTATACATCCATCTTTGTTTTCCTGCGTATTTCTCTTTTACTGAGGAAACCTCTGTTTATTGCATGGAAAAGTCTACCTACTGCTGCCCTTCGTGCAGTTAACTCCTCTTTGATTTCTCCCCTGCTGTCTATTACCACTCCTAGATATTTAAAGTTGCTGACCTGCTCCAGTGCTCATGTTCCCAGGGTTATCTGAGGTTTCTTTTCATCTCTAGCGATCACCATGGTTTTTGTTTTGGAGTTGCTGATGTGCATTCCTCTCTTCTTCAACTCTTCTTCCCAGACCTGCAAGTTTATCTGGAGATGTGCTTCGGATTTCGTGATCAGGGCCACATCATTTGCAAATGCTAGTTCCGATATTTAACTTGGTCTCATCTTCCAGTACCCTACTTCATACCTTTTTGCCCATTCCTTGCAGGCTTTGATGACTTCATCCATGTGGAGTAATAAAAGGTACGGTGATAGAATGTCCCCCTGTCTTACTCCGCTAATGGTCTTGAACTCCACTGACTTTTGATTTGATGTCCGCACTTACTTTCTGCATGTTTTATAGAAACTCTGTATGGCAGAGATCAGGGGTCCTTGGATGTTCTTCCTTGTTAGACACTCCCAGAGTTTGTCCCAAGGAACTTTATCAAATGCTTTCTCCAAATCCAAAAAGTATAGATGCATCTCTTTATCATATTCAAGAGCCTTTTCACTTAGCTGTCTGAGTGTAAAGATAAGGTCTCGAGTACCTCTGTTTGCCCTAAACCCACATTCAGTTTCATCCATATTTGGCTCTGCTAGACCTCTTAATCGCCGTTCTAGAATCCTAGAGTAGACTTTCCCGGGGACACTGAGAAGGGAAATACCTCTGTGATTTTCACATTGTCGATTGTCACCCTTTTAAAATATTGGTATTATTATTGCAACCTTCCAGTCTCTTGGTATGTTCTTGTAGCGCCAAGCTGCCTTTAGAATCTTCATGAATAGTATTTCTCCTGCCGTTCCCATGTATTTAACCATTTCTGGTGTTATACCATCATGTCCTGCTGCTTTACCAATCTTAATTTTCTCCAATCCTGCCTTTAGTTCTTCCATTGTGATATTATCGTTTCCCTCCATGGCTCCCTCTTCTTGAATTGGTACTATTACTTCCAGAGCTTGGTTTTCCTCCACTCCAAGGAGATCTGAGAAATATTCTTTCCATCTGTTCATTACCACTTCTGGGCGGTCAACGGCTCACCTTGTTTATCTTTAAGAAATTTCAGGGGGCATTCATTTTCCTTCCTCATATTCTTTAAGGTCCTGTAGAACAGTTTCTGGTTTTCTCCAGCATTATTTTCCAGTTTCTCTCCAAATTCTTCCTAGGATTTCTGTTTGGCCTTGAGCACAGTCTTCTTTGCTTCTGTTCTAAAATTTACATATTCTTTATATTTCTTTGTTTGTTCTTCTGTATTCCTAGCCTGTAGGTATTGCTTCCATGCCTTTTTATTTTCTCGTATTATTCTTTTCACTTCTTCTGCCCACCATTGTGTACTCTTTCTCTTCCACCCTTCTTTGGTTTGACCGCATGCCTCTGCTGCAGCCTCTTTGAGGATGTCTTTGAATTTTATCCAGAGCATTTCCATATCTTCTTCAGATTCATCTATCCTTTCTGTTGCTGTTGTTATGAGCCCTTGGTATCTCCTCTTAACATCTGGTTCTCGTAGTTTGTAAGCCTTAATTTTATTTTCTCCTCGTGTGTTATGTTTCGCGCCTGCTGATAGGTTTTGCCTGGCTGGATAGTGTTTTTCAATTTCTCTCTTTATTTTAACTAGGTAGTGGTCGCTTCCTATCTCTGGTCCTCTGAACACTCTAGCATCCTTTTCATACTTGAAATCAGTTTTCCTCACTATTGCATAGTCAATTATGGATCTTTCATTTCTTGCCGGCTCGTATCTTGTGTAGGCATGGATACGCTTGTGTGGAAACCTTGTGTTTGTAATGACAAGGCATTGTTCTCTGCATAATCTCAGCAGTCGTTTTCCATTGTTACTTGACATCTTCCCCATACCTACCGATCACTCCATCCCATCTAGAATAGTCGTTTCCAACTCTTGCATTGAAGTCTCCAAGGAGAAGTATTTCATTATGGCAATCGTCAATGGTCCTTTGAAGGAGCTCATAAAATTCATCTTTTATGTCAGTGCTCTCATCTTCGTTTGGTGCATACACAGTGATGATATCCATTTGACTATCCCCCTCTTGTAGACTTAGAACCATCAGTCGTTCTGAAATGAATTTCCCTCCTTTAATGTTTGCTTTGTTGTTACAATTCACTATGCAGCCAACCCCTGCCCTGGTTCGTTCACTCATGGGAACTCCGCTGTAGTATAACATGTTGCCGTCATGGTCCAGAACGCCCTGTCCCTTTTTCTTTGTTTCTGTAAGTGCCAGGACTGTCAATTTTGCTCTCTTCATCTCCTCTATTAGTTCATGTTCTTTTCCGTTTACACTTCGTACATTCCATGTTCCGTAAATCGTGGTCCTTATTTCTCGCCTGTTCGTCGCCGTTGAGGTCAGTCCGGTTTTCTCTACATTTTGACTCGTAATCATTTTTTAAGACAAACAGATGATTAGCCTGTTGTGCCTTTTCATGGTGGAGGGGGTGCCTGCTTACAGCCTCCATGCCTGCCGACCCGTTTTTGTCCGCGGCTGCTTATTTATTCGCAGATAACCTACAAATTTGGAGGCCTTTAGCAATCCGCAACCGACCTGACGCGCCTGGTAGGAGGAAGGTTCCTTCCCCATGATAGGGAGATGCAATCTCTTCAAAACCTTTCACGGCAGCATTTGAGGAAGTCTTCTACATCCTAAATTAGAATGATATGAGTATTACCATAGATGGAGAAATGCTCAACTACCTCCGGTTTGTGGTCATGATCAGCCACATCATGAAGGAAGCTGAACAATGCCTACACAAGCTCAACAACTCTGGGAATTTAGTTAAATTAAAACTAAATATACTAAAGACACAATGCATGCTGAACAGCTTATGCTCACGCGAGAAAATGCGGCTTGGAACAGATTCCGTCAAATAGTACATCTACTTTGGCCAAGAAATTACGAACTCCCATGACATGCATAAAGAGATCTGACAAAGTGTAGCTGCTGGGTGGTTCAGCTTCAACGCATCAAGACAGTACTTCATCTTATGAAAAACAACAAAGCGAGAGCTCACACTTTCAACAGTCTGGTCACTCCAGCCATTGTATATGGCTGCGAGGTGTGGAACCTACGCAAAAGTGTCATGGCGCAGCTCCAAGCTAATCAACGAGCGATGGAGCGTAGAACACTAACTGTCACAACAAGACCACATCCGCAACACCACCATTAGGAGCACAACATGTGCATGAATGAACACCAGAGTCACAGGATTACAGTGTTTATATTCACATTTCAATTGCATGAATTCATATCTTCAATCAATTGTTCATTGCCCATGTGTCTGTGAAATAATCTAAAGTCGAGTATTCATAACATTTTGGGAGCCGCGTAGCGAAGAGGTTAGTGTGCTGGCACCACCATTGAGTGGTTGTGGGTTCAATTCCCAGTTCAGAAGGAAATTATTTTTCAATTCGAAATGGCCCCCGGGTCGACCCAGCCTTAAATTGGTACCGGTTCAGTCCGGGAAGTAAAGGTGGCCGGCGTGATGCCACAAAGTGCCGTGGGTTAAAAAATAGTTTTCTGATTTTTTCACCATATTTTCTGATCACTCACATTTTTAATTTGAGAGTGTCTTTATGTCTCGTTTTTGTGAAAACAGAATTGGCCCTCCCTATTCTCTTGTTTATTATCAGTTTGCGTCTCCCATTCTTCATTTTTAAGTTTTCAAAATAAAAGAATCTCTTAAAGGCTCCATTTATTTACAAAGCCGTGACCAGTTTAATTGGACATGAATTGACAGACTACATTGTTTAGAGCGTCCATTGTTTCCAGAATGCGTCAAGTTCTTTCTCTCTGCCTTGTATTTACCAATTTAAATAGAGTTAGCACAGTTAGTTTGAAGAAAACAATTCGAGTGTCCAAATCAGTTCTCGGCAGGATGAATAATTATACTTTGTTGATTTTCATATCTAAATAGGAAATTATTAACAGAGGATGCAATGATATTCTTATCACCGTGAAACAGAATTCGCGAGACTTTTGATTACAATAACACAAAAGCAAATGTCGAAATATGGGTAAGGTGTAGCTGTGACTTGACCAGCGCTTATCAAGGATCAAATCATCTTGGCAATAGGTTTATCTTTTAACAGAAGGAAAATAAAACCTTTGCTCTGGAAAGCGGTATTAAATTCCTCAGATTTCAAGCCCCTCATGGCAGGCTCAGTAACTGGAAAAAACATCGTAACGATATCAGAAATAAGAAGAGGTAGATAACTGTTTCAAATAATTGTTATCGACATTTAATTTTAAATTTTATAATTTGCAGATAAAACACATTAATCTATATCACGTGTTCATAATTTTTAGGTCTATTGTAATAATATTTAGACATTTTAAATTATTATCGATTAAATGTCCATCAGTTTCTCAATGAAGAAAATTGCAGAATAGCTAAGCAAAATGTCTTTTTTCAGCAAAAACATTAGTTCGTTTCAGCTGTCATATGAAGGTGTTTTGGTAACATAAATCTATCATTTATACTGCAGTCGGACGTCACAGTTCTTAGATTAGACCTGCACGTCTTTTCATTGGTTTGTCTTTGCAGACTGTCATTTGGATTTTCGTAGTAGGTGTAGGTCGTAAGGTGGGTGTCTTCTTACGGATTACACAACCTAGGAGAGGTTTCTTGGTCCCCCCCCCCAACCCCCTCTATGCCCCATGATTTTTCTTGTTGTTATTTAGCCAACTGATCAGTGCAAGGTCCGCACACTGCCTTTGGCAGTGTTGATAACTGTCAAACTCCTATTTTGTGAAGTCAATGCTGAACGTTTCTCGCCTCATAACTAGGAGATATAACAACATGAATTCGCCATCTCTACTGTCTCTTCTTAACTTTCAGCTGCTTTGAATTCTGTCACTTTCTTTGCTAGCAGTCCTAAAATGGCCATCTGTAATATTTTACACGATTGATAAATAATCTTTGGTTTGATGGTTGACGAAGATGCGGTGATCAACATGCAGGATGTCGGTAAAAATCTCCCTTCATTTTGTTTGGTTAACAAGTGGATTAAAGTCGTTAGCACGTTGTCCTAGCACTGGTTCACGATTTTAACTTCATCATCTTGTTGTTTTACGTTCGCATGTCGTCTATCGTCATTTTATGTTCTATGTTATAGCTATTGTAGTGATGGGACAGAGGTTCTTTTGTTGTTGTTAATAAATGAGGCGCAGTGCTGAAAATTTGGATGTTCAAATCGTCGATATTCGGGTGCAGATGTAAATGAGAGTAGCAAATACATGATCATTAAACTGTCTCTGTGAGATGTTAAGACTCAGTCTAGACTGTGAGATTTATTGACAAAGCAGTCTATCACATCTCTACCATAAGGTCACTCTATTGATTCTCCCTCAACGGAATTACCCTGATGTCCGTGTGGTTTCCAGATTATCCATAATAAGACATTATTTCCTTCCGGGAATGACATGCAAGAAGACCGAGGAAGAATGTACTAGATTGAGCAAGCACTCACGATGTCAAAAAGTCATTACTACTGAAAAGGTACATGTGAACACATTGATCCATAAATTCCTTAAAGCTGGTTAAGGTAAACCAAATGAAATGTTGAACCTATGCTCCGACATCTGGATGGGACATGCACATGATGTTAATATATAGCTGCTATTTAAATAGGTTTCACATTCAGGTATCATTTACTGCAGAGATCGGGGGACTTCGTTGGGCATTATCCACAATACAAGTATTATAATTGATGCTAACTCCCCTCCCCATCAATCCCACCCAACCACTTAATTCAAAGTTAATAAAACCCACGTCAATGACAAATACGCTTTTCTAAATGTTAAACATGAATAAATAAATGGCTTTAAAAACTACTCATGCTGTAATTAGAATAGCATTCAAAGGACATTATTTTTTTTTTAAATGGCTTTAAAAACCACGCATATCCGCGGTTTGCGATATGCATAGAGGCGTAGGGGTCATATTCTGTTCTGTCCGGAAAGGGGTACCGAGGCCAGTTCCCAAATCAACCATCATATGTGGTGCTAAGTCACTCGCGCCAGGATAGGTGCGACATACTGACCCATGACCTCACATGCTCGCTGTGCATCCTGATACATGCTGAATGACATCAGTTTGACCACCAGAAGTGGGGGGGGGGGGGGGGGGTATCGATACGACATTAATAAAATCGATGAAAGTACTCAAGGAATTCGATTTGGTTTGGGCTTGTCTGCATTTTATTTCGAAATTGCATATTCTGTCTGACGCTATGTATGTTCCCAGTTATTTAAACTTGTTAACTTCTCTCAATTCTGTCCTTTTCGTTCTGACGCAGCATATTGGAGAATCTTACCCACTTATTTTAGACATTTTCTTAAAGCCCTCGTCGTCATAGCATTTTCAATTTGACCTCATTTGTACAATTTATTAATATTCTCTGACCCCTGATCTGCTGCAAGAGCTTAATTAAACCTAAAACCACTTTGAAGGTAGTATAACGTTACATTAATGGACCAAGGGAAGCTGGAAGTTAAATTAACGAGCCAATGACGCATGGAGTTGAGCAATTGGACCAAGGGAGCATGGAAGTTAAATTTACGGATCAAGCAAAGAATGGAATTAATTAATGTAATTATACAGTGTAAAGGTATTGTAATGTACCAAAATATGCGTCCAGATAAGTTAATCAACCAAAGAACACACAGCGTCGAGTTACTGAATCATTGGTCGCAGACAGTTAAAGGTCGAAAGAGTATATACAATTAAGTTACTATTTATTGACATGCATAAAGTTAAGTTACTGTACCAAGGGCCGAGTGTTGTTAGGTTAATGGATCAATACTCACGTGAAGTTAGGTTAATGGACCAATACTCACGTGAAGTTAGGTTAATGGATCAATACTCACGTGAAGTTAGGTTAATGGACCAATACTCACGTGAAGTTAGGTTAATGGATCAATACTCACGTGAAGTTAGGTTAATGGACCAATACTCACGTGAAGTTAGATTAATGGACCAATACTCACGTGATGTTAGGTTAATGGATCAATACTCACGTGAAGTTAGGTTAATGGACCAATACTCATGTGAAGTTAGGTTAATACGCATACAAAAAAAAGTTTTTACTGTTTAAGGCGCAGACATTTTCGATGATCTACGGAAGTGTTTAAAAAACAATAAGGTCCCGTTGCAGGTATTGCCGTCAGGGATGAAGTGTTAAAGACTTCATTATACTAAGCCACAGCTCGCGTGAGACGGGGTAGCCAGTTCTTTTTCCTTCCCTAAGCGTAGCTTAGTTAGTTTTCTTTCCAATTGTACCGTTAAGCGGCGTTGGGAGCTTAAGTTGTCTGACTTGCACTCAGTGCGTTGCGTCGGTCAATGTGAGCCAGTGTCCCTGCACAATCACTCTAATGTCATCTATCCACCGGTCTCGCGGGCCGCCCAATTGCCAAGTAGTCACATCTACCAGCGATGAAAGCCATCAGTGGACGTTGATGAGCATGCTTTCTCATGAGATGACCAAACCAACTTATTTTCTGCCTGGAAATGTATTCGACACAAGACGTAGTGCCGATCATACTACGAATGTCATCGTTCCGCATTGTCTCTTTTGGTAACACCGATGACATTCCTTAAACACTATTTTACACGTCGAAATTCTGCTCTCTCGCGCCCTTGACAGAGGCCATATTGGCACTGATAGCACAGAGCCGGCATACATATACTGTTTATCAGCTATTGCTTTGTTGCAAAACTAATGTTTTACACACGTTTTTTTAAAATGTTAACGATATGTATGTGAAATTGAAAGGTGAAAATCGTATAAAGATGACAGTGAGAAAAGTGAATGATATCAGCTAAACTGTAGTGCTATCTACTTCGTTAAACGGCATGGCTGACTATCATTCTGTGAAGTAATTTAAAATAAGTTGGAAAACCTTTTCGAAAAATCAAAATACGGTGTTTGAAAGTCTCTGCAGTGATTATCAATTGTTGCCACTTCTAAACTTCCAACATCGGCAAGAGAACTTAAACATATGTTGTTTATTTGTTGAAAATTTGGCTTTCAGATTTCTACTGGCGAAGGCACGCCATTTTTCAATCACAGACTGGTCTTTCAGGTCACATCAGGACGTATTGGCCTGTGTATGGATGCGCTTGTGTATCTCTTTGTGTGTATCATATGCAACACAGATGGCGCCGTAACCGGCTGCGGGTCTACATTGGGCTGTTGTTTTAGTTCATAATGGATGCGACCAGATTACGGATTGGCTCGGTATTAACACATTAGTTAACGACTTACACTTGTGTCAACGGAAACGTGTAGTTGTTTTCCATTTTGACTGGTTAATTCGTTCGTTTTCTGTGTTTTCTACCGTCCGATTATCATAGAACGGACGCCGGCTAAATGAATAACACTACGCTTAACTTGTGTTATATTTCATGGCCTAGTTTACACAGCTGAACTTCACGAGATTAGCTCGCTTCGCTCTAGCTGGTGTCGGTTTTGGTGTGTGAAATTTAGACACTATAATGTAAAGTGGACATAGTGGCCAGTGCATGCTTATGATGTATCCGTTTGTAATATGTTCCACTTTATGCGTTTTTACAGTACAATAGTTGTCCCAATCTTTCTGTACGTGGAGAAAATAAATGATAAACAGCGGTGTTGTGTGAAATCAGATATAAATGGCAGTTCATCAAGGTCACCAAAAATGATAGAATGTAGAATGATGATGTTATGACTAAGGTGGGGACCTCCCCTTGTGCTGAATGCATTTCTAGAAGAACATGCGATGGTTCGGTCATCTCTTGTGTGTGAACCTTGATCGGCTCCATCTACGATCTTGTAATATACAATATGTTGCATGCAGGGCACGAGGAAGACTGACATAAGAGTAATTCTTTAAACGACAGGAACTCACAACAGACACCCCAAGCAACGTAGTTAGTCCAAGAAAGATGACCTAAAATCGCCACTTCTCTTTCACCGTCGTATGTGGGCATATAATAGAACTGAGAGATCATCAGTACAACTATAGACATATATACTGCAATATAGACATGAATTATGATTGGTGCAGTTGTAGTGTTACGTACTACACTTCAAGCTATACATAATGGTTACAAAATGATGGTGTCACGTACTACACTTCAAGCTATACATAATGGTTACAAAATGATGGTGTCACGTACTTCAAAAAAACATGAATGATGGTCAGTGAAACTATGATGTCATGTACGAGTACTGATAAGAACATGAAAAAAGACCACCAAACTATGGTGTCATGTATTTACATAAAAATATGAATGATAAGTGAACCTGGTGTCTTGTTCTTCATTCAAAAGTCACATAAAATGACAACAAAACTCTAATGTCGTTTACTTTACTAAAAGTTATAAAACATGACAACAAAACTCTGTAATGTCGTGTACTTTATTAAAAGTCACATATAATGACAACAAAACTCTAATGTCGTGTACTTTATTAAAAGTAAAATATAATGACAACAAAACTGTAATGTCGTGTACTTTATCAAAAGTCATGAAAAATGACAAAACTCTAATGTCGTGTATTTTATTAAAAGTCACATATAATGACAACAAAACTCTTAACGTCATGTACTTTATTTAAAAACATGAATAATAACGACACACTGGTTTCATGTACTGCAATAAAAGTTGCGAACAATAACCACAAAACAAAGGTGCCATTTCCTGCAATAGAAAATGTGAACGAAAATCAGTGAATCTATTGCAGAATGTACTTACAAGAACCAGTCCACAATCAAAATTAGTGAATCAATGCAGAATGTACTTACAAGAACCAGTCTACAATCAAACATCAGTGAATCTATGGCAGAATGTACTTACAAGAACCAGTCCACAACCAAAATCAGTGAACCTATGGCAGAATGTACTTACAAGAACCAGTCTACAACCAAACATCAGTGAATCTATGGCAGAATGTACTTACAAGAACCAGTCCACAACCAAAATAAGAGTAACATCATCAATGGGAAGTCCAACTGCCGCCAACACAATCACCATAGTAACCAAGCCGGCTTGAGGCACGCCAGCTGCGCCAACAGATGCTGCAGTTGCTGTTATGCTGAAAAACGAAGATAAAATATTTGAAAAAAAAAATAAAATAGGACATCATTTTCCAGATAAGTAAATTCTACACCTTCTATATTGTTTAGACTTTATATATATTTTTTTTGCTATGCCATATCTGAAAAGCTGATAATGAAAGTGGCAAGACCTGTTGCTTCTCGTGGCTAAAGTACCGGGTACAATGCATGGTTTCGATACATTTCAACTTTCTCAAGTGAAAATAGATACTTAACTAACTGTTAGGAAGACAAGACAGCTATAAATGGAACTGATCATCCGACATATACAAAGATGGTGAGCTCTAATACAAGGAATTTTTTACCACTTTATCGCCGACGGCTGTGTCCGCTATGGGACCACATTTTTTAGTCTATTTAATTATTTCTTTAACAGTTGTCTGTCTGTTGTGTGCAGTAAAGCTTTTATTTGCTGATTGAATTGAGGTGAAGTTATCTTGAGTAGGCTGAAGGTAGTGTCTAGTCAAAACAAAATGGCGTCACTAAGATACGAGGCGCTGCCTGGTATAATTATGAAAGTCTTTAATTTAAAATTCAATTTCCAAGTCCCTACCTTCTCTCGTAATCAAAATTGCACTCTTTGATAGGTAGACACAATTATGTTGATGAAAAAGTTAGAGTACATGGTTCTTTATCTGAAACTAGCAAGAACCACTTGAGATTTGAGAGGCAGGGGTGGTGGTGGGGAGAGGTACCTGCAGGATAAGGAAGGGGGAATAGGCAAATTATCGTGCTGAAAAGAGAAAAGCTATGCAATTTAGAGGAGGCTGTGCTGGACGAATTGAGGGAAGAAGAGACGGACAGGAATGGGGAAGTAGGTAAGCATAGGGATGAGCCTGTTGGAAGAAGAGGCAGGCAAGTTGTGAGGGAGGCGTGGGTTGTGTTGAGTGGGATAGCAAGTTGTGAGGGAGGCGTGGCTTGTGTTGAGTGGGATAGCGAGTTGTGATGTATGCGTGGGTTGTGTTGAGTGGGATAGCGAGTTGTGAGGGAGGCGTGGCTTGTGTTGAGTGGGATAGCGAGTTATGAGGGATGCGTGGCTTGTGTTGAGTGGGATAGCGAGTTGTGAGGGATGCGTGGCTTGTGTTGAGTGGGATAGCGGGTTGTGATGTATGCGTGGGTTGTGTTGAGTGGGATAGCGAGTTGTGAGGGAGGCGTGGCTTGTGTTGAGTGGGATAGCGAGTTGTGAGGGATGCGTGGCTTGTGTTGAGTGGGATAGCGAGTTGTGAGGGATGCGTGGGTTGTGTTGAGTGAGATAGCGGGTTGTGATGTATGCGTGGGTTGTGTTGAGTGGGATAGCGAGTTGTGAGGGAGGCGTGGCTTGTGTTGAGTGGGATAGCGAGTTATGAGGGATGCGTGGCTTGTGTTGAGTGGGATAGCGATTTGTGAGGGATGCGTGGCTTGTGTTGAGTGGGATAGCGGGTTGTGATGTATGCGTGGGTTGTGTTGAGTGGGATAGCGAGTTGTGAGGGAGGCGTGGCTTGTGTTGAGTGGGATAGCGAGTTGTGAGGGAGGCGTGGCTTGTGTTGAGTGGGATAGCGGGTTGTGATGTATGCGTGGGTTGTGTTGAGTGGGATAGCGGGTTGTGATGTATGCGTGGGTTGTGTTGAGTGGGATAGCGAGTTGTGAGGGAGGCGTGGCTTGTGTTGAGTGGGATAGCGAGTTGTGAGGGAGGCGTGGCTTGTGTTGAGTGGGATAGCGAGTTGTGAGGGAGGCGTGGGTTGTGTTGAGTGGGATAGCGAGTTGTGAGGGATGCGTAGCTTGTGTTGAGTGGGATAGCGGGTTGTGATGTATGCGTGGGTTGTGTTGAGTGGGATAGCGGGTTGTGATGTATGCGTGGGTTGTGTTGAGTGGGATAGCGAGTTGTGAGGGATGCGTGGCTTGTGTTGAGTGGGATAGCGAGTTGTGAGGGATGCGTGGCTTGTGTTGAGTGGGATAGCGGGTTGTGATGTATGCGTGGGTTGTGTTAAGTGGGATAGCGGGTTGTGATGTATGCGTGGGTTGTGTTGAGTGGGATAGCGAGTTGTGAGGGAGGCGTGGCTTGTGTTTAGTGGGATAGCGAGTTGTGAGGGAGGCGTGGCTTGTGTTGAGTGGGATAGCGAGTTGTGAGGGAGGCGTGGCTTGTGTTGAGTGGGATAGCAAGTTGTGAGGGATGCGTGGCTTGTGTTGAGTGGGATAGCGAGTTGTGAGGGATGCGTAGCTTGTGTTGAGTGGGATAGCGGGTTGTGATGTATGCGTGGGTTGTGTTGAGTGGGATAGCGGGTTGTGATGTATGCGTGGGTTGTTTTGAGTGGGATAGCGAGTTGTGAGGGATGCGTGGATTGTGTTGAGTGGGATAGCGAGTTGTGAGGGATGCGTGGCTTGTGTTGAGTGGGATAGCGGGTTGTGATGTATGCGTGGGTTGTGTTGAGTGGGATAGCAAGTTGTGAGGGAGGCGTGGCTTGTGTTGAGTGGGATAGCGAGTTGTGAGGGAGGCGTGGCTTGTGTTGAGTGGGATAGCGGGTTGTGATGTATGCGTGGGTTGTGTTGAGTGGGATAGCGGGTTGTGATATATGCGTGGGTTGTGTTGAGTGGGATAGCGAGTTGTGAGGGAGGCGTGGCTTGTGTTGAGTGGGATAGCGAGTTGTGAGGGAGGCGTAGCTTGTGTTGAGTGGGATAGCGAGTTGTGAGGGAGGCGTGGCTTGTGTTGAGTGGGATAGCGAGTTGTGAGGGATGCGTGGCTTGTGTTGAGTGGGATAGCGAGTTGTGAGGGATGCGTAGCTTGTGTTGAGTGGGATAGCGAGTTGTGAGGGATGTGTGGCTTGTGTTGAGTGGGATAGCGGGTTGTGATGTATGCATGGGTTGTGTTGAGTGGGATAGCGAGTTGTGAGGGAGGCGTGACTTGTGTTGAGTGGGATAGCGAGTTTTGAGGGAGGCGTGGCTTGTGTTGAGTGGGATAGCGAGTTGTGAGGGATGCGTGGCTTGTGTTGAGTGGGATAGCGGGTTGTGAGAGAGGCGTGGCTTGTGTTGAGTGGGACAGCGAGCTGTGAGGTAGGCGTGGCTTGTGTTGAGTGGGATAGCGAGTTGTGAGGGAGGCGTGGCTTGTGTTGAGTGGGATAGCGAGTTGTGAGGGAGGCGTGGCTTGTGTTGAGTGGGATAGCCAGTTGTGAGGGAGGCGTGGCTTGTGTTTAGTGGGATAGCGAGTTGTGAGAGATGCGTGAGTTATGTTGAGTGGGATAGCGAGCTGTGAGGTAGGCGTGGCTTGTGTTGAGTGGGATAGCGAGTTGTTAGGGAGGCGTGGCTTGTGTTGAGTGGGATAGCGAGTTGTGAGAGAGGCGTGGCTTGTGGTGAGTGGGATAGCTAGTTGTGAGGGATGCGTGGGTTGCATTGAAAGAATTGGCGAGTTTGGAGGGAGGCGTGGGTTGTGTTGAGTGGGATAGCGAGTTGTGAGGGAGGCGTGGCTTGTGTTGAGTGGGATAGCGAGTTGTGAGGGAGGCGCGGCTTGTATTTAGTGGGATAGCGAGTTGTGAGGGATGCGTGGGTTGCGATGGGAGAGTTGGCGAGTTGTGAGGGAGGCGTGGCTTGTGGTGAGAGAGCTGGCGAGTTGTGAGGGAGGCGTAGCTTGTGGTGAGAGAGCTGGCGAGTTGAAGGGTTGAAAAATAGTGCAAGTGGTATATAAGGCAGGGGAGGGATGTGGGAAGAGGCGGGGGGAAATTACGTTACAGACTTCCAAAATTATAGGCAAATCTAAATTATTAATCCAGTAAGTAAGGCGGAACGCTATAACTAAGAGTAAAGTGTCATCTTATCAATTAACAAGTGATCTTTATCACAAATTTGTAGGTGGTTCGAATCCTACATGGTTTAATCTCCTTCTGGTCTCAATCGACGGGAGATCAGCGCTTAGTCTTAATCTAGATAGACGATTAAACTCGGAGATCCCAACACCCTCTGTAAAATTAAAAGAACCATTGGCAACTAAATATAGAGAAAAGCAGGCTGTTAATCTCTGTCTGGGCAAACAATCTGAAGATAACGAAATGATTTAGGAAATGTTGACGATTTGTAAGTAAAATACGACTCGACACCCCTATCATGCAAAAACACAACATACCAATCAACTGTCTGTGTGTGCATTCGATCGAATGTCATTTTAATTAATAGTTGCCAATTGCAAGCGAAGATGATGACAGCATCAAACTATTGCTGCGAAATATGTTCTTTTAGATGTAAAGACCAATCCTGGAACGGCATACCCCACCACATTGAGAGCACACGTGTGGAAAGCTGGCTGGGGAATCGTCGTGTGTTTTGTATTTTCGAGCAGCACGCATTCACCGTGATGTGATGGTTATATATTTTGCGAGCTGAGCACCTTCAGTGATGCAAGCATGTCAGGTGGTACGGTTTTGTGCAACCATCTCTCAGAAGAGAACATAAATATTCAAGCTTTTCGGATACATCTTTAAGGAGTTTCTGTAGCGTTTCTTCTGTCCACCTGATGAGGATTTCTCTGCTCTGAGCTCATGGTTAGTGAAAGTACATACACATACCTCTATAATCCTTCAGGGGTAGAAGAAGAGTGACTGAGTTAAGTGTTTAACTCATGGATGCGTAATTTCTGATTGCTAACTATGTTGCTGTTTTGTAGGTACGTTTGCGCCCAGGTAAAATTCGGAGCTATATCGTTTTTAGTTTCGAAACATAGAGATGCAGAAGAAAGCTGACCTATACTTATGTATTTATTATGTGCATTTAATTTTCATTTCTACTGTAGCCCCCCTCTGATTTGTGTTAGAATCAAGGTCAGATCAGATGTATTTTGCAGGAAAGGCGTCTGTCTGCATTCGAGTTTACATGCACGAGTTTAGACTGATGAAAGAGTACTGGTACTGAAGCCTCACAAGTATCTTGTATCTCTTACAATAAAGTCTGACACTTATATCACTGTCATTATCTTTCTTAGTTTCGATGGTCAAAATATGATAAAATAAGAATGTCAAAAACAGACAAAAGGAAACAGAGGATAAAAAAAGTTAATACTTGGGACCAACCTCACAAATTATAAATACATCACAGACGCTGTAATTTATTGTTAACTGTTTACCACAACCAACGTTAATTGTATTTATAGATTTAGTCTCTCTGAGCAAGGATGAAATGTATACATGATGATGGTTCGAAAAGAAGGTTGAGGTGGTTGCGAGGTAAGGTGTCCGCTTAGGGTGCCAGATGTCGTGTGTTTGAATCACGGTGATGACCGTGACATTTTATTCACGTGCATCTTCTCGTAAAAATTCCCCTGATATTTGGGTAGTGAGATCGGCCTCCCGTGTACAGTGTCAAGCACGTTAAAAGCTCTTTGGCAATTGGAAATCGAAAAGAGTAGGCTTAACGGCGGCTTCCCAGACGACTTTTAAAATGTTTCAATGTAAAACTGTCAGTTTCAGTCCATGTTTCCATGTCAAATAAAGAAACTGCTTGTATATGATGGTAAGTCAATAAGTAGGTCACACATTACTAATTACAACACCCTACCCTCCCTCAAACAAACCCAGAAAAACAAACAAACAAATAAACTATACAAGTATGTGATTCGAACTTGGAAATCATTTACTATTGACCTAACATTGTATCTTACTTTTAAACAGTGATTCAACCAAAATTGAAACTACTATTACTTCGATTTATTTATGAATCAAAACCTGCAGCAAAGAAGTCTTTGGTCTGCCGTGTTGATCACACTTACACTTTACGTTGAACCTGTTCGATATTCGCGAAAAGTCTCATTCCAAGGTAGGATTATGCATTATGATGTAGGCTAAACCATGCGAATATCCTTTTGCAGTTGCTAAACTAACGTTATTCGCATGTCAGCTCGACTCATCTCTCCTACCTGCCGTACAAGTGCTTCTGTTGTAATCTGAACAGGAGGACCATGCCGGGATTCATCAGCGAATTTTGAGTCTTTGAAAAAATGTATCGAACCAGTTATGGACTACTGCTTTACTTGACGTGCACTTCTCACCGTAAACAGGAAGAATTTCCTTACAGATATCCTTTGCAGAATGTACTTTTGCTTCAAAATTGCGCACAACCGCAACCTGTTCTTTGATTATACCCTTTGTGATGCCATTTTGCATCACAGCTGCGGAGACTCTTGTGGCATCTAACATCTGCTCGTCATGTAGCATGTCCTTTGCAGAACGTCACTCTTATAACAATCGATCTGTAAGATTGTTGATCTCTAGCCATGACTACCTCCTATGTCATTATCATCTTAAGGCCCTTCGTACTGCCTTGTGTCCATCTTCTTCTAGGTCTACCTCTGCCTTGCTTTCCTGGCACCATACTCTCCAGTATAGTTCTCTCTAGGCCATTATGACGTTTGATGTGGCGAAAATATTTTAGCTTTCTAGACAAGATATTCTTTACTAACCGATTTTCCTCTATATCCAGTTCTTGTCAGATATCAGCATTTTTTTTTCGCTATCCACAGTATTTTGATCACCCTTCTGTAGCATTTTAGTTCAAAAGATTCAGTCCTTCTCTTAGTGTGGTGTTCCCCGTTTCACATCCGTTCGTTACCACCGGGAAGATGGAAGGTCGCAGGATTTTTGTGCTCGTCATTTTAATAGAATTCTGTCATGTTTCTCATTTTATTCAGCCTCTGCATTGCAATAACCATTCTCTGTCGTGACTTCCTTAGGCTATCTCCATTGTTACTTATAATAGAGCAGACTTAACTTGTGACTTTCTCAGTTTCCTGTTGATCGAGAATAACTTTAGATTTTGTATTTGTATTGTCTGTACTCATTATTTTGGTTTTACTTATATTCAAGTATAAATTTTGGTCTTCACCGTGTTGTTTTACCGACAGGATCATCTATCCAGTCCCGTAGCGCTTTTTGAGAAAACAAATGGATCATCTGTATATCTGAGATTTGGTATCTCAGTAACATCTGCCACCTACAGTAATCACAGAATAGATGTTGCACTTTTATGAACTACCAACTAAATGTTGCAGCTATCCTATATCAGCTTGTGATCTACTTACTGACTTACAATCGTGTTAATGTTAAACAGCTAAATCACTCGTGAATTTCACAGAAAAAGCTTTCTATTACCGTATTGTGCGAAAAAATTGAAGTGTTATCTAGCTTTATTAATTTTGGCTTTAATATCCCAGTTTCTTTCCTTGTCAGTGTAGGTGCTATTGAATGTTAAGTGGTTTTGCCGATTTTGGAGGTTTCAAGACGCTGAGCAGCGCATGAGCTGCAGCAGTCAGCGACCTATAGCTGACTGCTAGCATTAAGGCCTGCGAACCAGAGCTACCAAGACCCTTCTACACCTTCACGTGGTGATCCTGGATAACTGGCAGCAGACTGGCTAAGTAGAAGGGATCGAAGAGGGAAGGCAACCCGGTCCTCAAAAATATCGGATGTGTCGAACTGTAAGGTGGAAATATCATAGACAAGCTGTAAATCACGATACAACGCATTCGGTTATCTGGACTTCATCCTGTCACTTGCAAAGCCCCTTTTCAGCACTTAGTAGCTGGAGATTGAGAGCGAACGAAGAAGAAGAAGAAGAAGAAGAAGAAGAAGCTGAATTTGGCAAGGCATGCGACTTTCTACCACAGACTGAGTTTTTTAAGTTATCGCAGTGCCCATATATCCATGCTTTTCTCCGTGTAGGGAAAGATCTGCACTTCTTCAGTTATCAATCCATTAACTATTATTGGCGTTATTGTTTATTTTCCATCCCATTCTCAGTTTTAACCAAGTTAATATTCATTCATGCTTCTTAGGCGTTTCCGTAAATGTTCCGATTTTACGTGACATTCAATGCATCTGCTAACTCAGCTGAAATAAGTTACTGGCTTATCAAAGCAATATTGATTTTATTTGAAGTGTGTCTCTTGATCTTGTTTTATGGCTCCGTGGCTCTGGCTTTATTAATGCACCCACAAGCTCTTTTACTTCCTGAATTCAAATCGTGTTTGCCTAAGTGCTAGCTGACTTATTGATCTTATTCCGTGAATAATAATCAAACAGGTTGTATGGCAGCTTTACATAGGTTTAAGAAAATAGTTCAAATCCCCGTAACGGAATTAGATTTTATTCTGCAGGGTAGTAAAACAAAAATCTATCTTACACACTGATTGGCAACAGTAGGGACAAGTGGCCTTTATTATTCTGTCCTTAAAACACTAGACACTAACTGACCACATAAAAGGAAATAAATTATATATATATATATATATTTAAGAAAGACGTGAGTTAACGCAACAATATGCGCCTGACCTCGTCTCGGAAGTTATTTCGTTAACTCAAGTCCTTGTTTAAACATCGTTGACCAGTTCTTCACTGTTGTCTTCGACACACTTTTGTCACCATACACTTCCTGCATTCTGCGATGAATGTCAACTTGTCGACATCCTTCAGCTGTTAGAAACAGAATCACCGCTTGCTGATCAACTCCGGACGGATTCCATATCACACACACACACACACACACACACCATGTTTTCAACGGTCTGCTGAGGAAAATTATGAGTCTGAGGAAAATGAAATTTTGCAAACTTGACAGGTGGTATGTGCTGTTTACTCCAAAAGTGACGTCATCATGCGCATTGTACATATGTTTACTTGCTGCATTTTGGTCCAATTTTATTTGAACATGCCTCGTATATATGCTTTTTGACAGTAAACGGACTCAATGTACTGACGAATAGGGCACAATCAAGAACTGGCTATGCACAACAGACAAGTGATCAAGAATATCGAACAATAATTTATATAAATTATACTGAAGAATGTGAATGATGGAAAAAATATATGCAAAAGGACAAAAAATCAATTACAGGAACAGAAATGTCATTACTCTGGCCTCCTGTTGATCATAGCTTGTTGAGACAATGTATGCAGGCAAAAAGGAGAGAGTAACATGGCAACCAAATAAAAAAAAGGTAGTTTTCCATTCACAAGCGAGATCATCATGCTGTTTATGTCTTGAAGATGTAACGCAATGTTTTTGCATTATGTTCTGTTCTGTTTACAAGAATCGACGTCACTGCATTTCGAGCAAACCCATAAGTGCTCAGTTTCTCTCAGTAAATGGCGAAGAGTGTGGATATGGAAGGTTTCTGCAAATCTTTAGTTGTACACAATTCTGATCCGTTCCCTATTGCACCGCAGTCCACTCGAATCTCGTTAAACATACACAGTAAGCAGTCTGTGAATTGCTGAGTCATCTATTGCAATGGCGTCATCTAATAGGGGAAGGGGGGGGGGGGTGGATAGATATCCAAATGTCCCTCTAGTGTACCCGTAATTTGTACATGTGAAGCCAGGATGTCCGCTTTTGCGTTGCCCTGAACCACCGAATGATCATTGCAGTAGTTCCACACCAGCCCCTCGATTTGGATTAAACTGCGTTAGTCATTATCCTCATTCCCTATTCATGAGCTACCTTCGACCAGTGTCAAGACGATCAGTTGATACGACTGAAGGTAGCTCAGGACAAATGCACTCTGAACTAGGTGTCGCTAATACTTGTGGTATTTGTTCGACCCCTCGCTTCCATTCATCGAGCTAAACAATGCAACAAACATAGAGGCCTGGAGATAGTTGTAATGGGCAGCATGGTTGCTGGAATGAAATAAAATGGTCGACCCAGATATATATAGCATCAGGAAATTACGGACAGTCTGAGAATGTTTTTACATGACTCGGGGCGGCTCGTCCTAATCGAGAAACATACAAAGCTGCAGTGACGAAGTCTACGTGTTGGACAACAAATGTCACATGATGAACTACAAAAACAACAACAACAAAACTAAACATTTAGCACGAATCATAGCCAAATTTAAGAAATGGAGTTTACAAAACCAAACGACAAAATGAAAACTAGATTTCAAAACACACAGAGGAAGACAGTGAAGAAAACCAGGTATGACACGATCAGTTCAGTTCAGTTCAGTTCAGTTCATCCCGTAATCCATCAGGTCGTTGGGGCACACATGAAGACATTCCCAAAATACCCATCAGCAAATCGGAAGTTTGTGATAAGCAATAGATTTCGTTTTTGTCCTCATGTGTGATTCTTAGGCTTGAAATCGCCTGGCGGCGCCCATCTCCTCTCCAAGCTGCGGTGGGCCAACATCTGCATTTAACTTGGAGGAGCCCGTCCCACCAGGCGAGCCATTGCCTCGTTGACCTAGAGCCTCACGGTTCTAGTTGCCCAGTGTGTACCCCGAGGAGGTGATGTGGCTTGTGAGCTCACATAATCAGCAGACTACTAATTTCACTTTTCACTCTTCCAGGGAAGATCTAGGCGACCTTATCGCCACTGGAATGTGGTGCCGAGCATGAGCACATCTTACACACATGACACGATACAAAATGATAAATAACTAACAGAAAAAAAAGTCAAAAACCTTTAAAACAAGATACATTCGGGGGAGCCTTTGGGGTAGGGCCACATCTCGTTATAAACGTTGATCATTGATCTCCTCTAAGAAATAACAAAGTGGCAGCCCACAAAAAGGATGACATCCATTCAAGTTTTCCCGTCACAACCGTTCATCAACGCTTTGAAATGACAAAATTGGAAGCCCCCTCCCCCCAAAAAAAAAATAAATAAAAAATAAATAAAAATAAAAATAAAAATAAAAACACAAAATTTAATAAAAAAAAGACATCCATTCCATATCCTCCATCTTCTGATCATGATGTAAACAAATCGCACGCTATTTTATTCCTGTATCATATACAAGCTATTATTTCTAGAACATTCTCTCCATCCATAACGTCTGTTCTACATTCAGCAGACTTTTAACTTATGGCGTGACGAAATGTATCGTGACATGAGTTGGAGGAGCTTCTGTCCTAGTAGCGTTAGACCACACCATTAGTCAACTATTACAAAATACTCTGAGTAGGACAGTCGTCCGCTGATTTTCTGCCACTCTGAGAAGATTCAGGTAATCCACCATGCATCTATTAGATAATATGATCTGGAATAAATATGATACAATAGATAGCTAATACAAAAGTTATTTGATTACTAAAAAAATATATGCAATAGTAATAGGATACATATATATTAAAGAGTGACTGCAAAACCTTGGGAAAACAGCCTTGTCAAGTATGAGGGACGTTCAAGTCAAAGCGGAACTTTTTGTTGTAAGGACAATTTCTTTTTTAAAGTAGTCAAAATGCTATTTGTTTTTCAATATAATTTTCTGCAACGTTTATGCACTTATCCCAGCGTTTAAGTAATGCTTGACAAGCTTCAGAGTAGAACGATTTGTCAGATGTCTGAACCAATCCAGGAAAGTGTTTCACTTCGGCATCAGTGCTGAAATTCATGTACTTGAAAGTGTGTTTGTGTGCAGTATAGTGAAGTAGACACTGTGTGTGTGTGAAAGCGTGTTTGTGTGATAGTATGTAACGGAAACAATGTGTATATATGATATCATATATACGCGATATAATCTGCTTTATAGAGAATGTGTATGCGAGTATGTGAACGAAATATAATTTACGTGTGAGAAAGTGTTTTTTGAATGAGTTTGTGAACGAGATAGAGTGGCTATCTAAAAGAGTGTTTGTGTGAGAGTATGTGAGCATGTGAATATAAGATGGATCGAGAGATAGTATGTGTATAAGACGATTAGTGAAGAGAAAGAGTGTAATATAGAATATATGCGCAAGTAGGACATTTGTGTGTGTGTGTGTGTGTGTGTGTGTGTGTATGTGTGTAAGCATGTGTGTGAGAGAGTTAAAGTATGTTGGTGTGTGTTCGTTGCATGCATGCCCGTGTACTTAATTCACCGATCAACAAACAATCACCTGGTACTTCTTAACAATCTATCAACCAAACGATGGCTCTATCCTCGCGAGAAATATTGATTCTTGACTGTCAATCAGCCAAATGGTCAACATAATTAACTCACGAATGACGATTACCAGATGTTAATGCAGATATCGCCTTTGAAGACTTCAGACATATCGATTGAATTCCACAACTCCATTCAACAATTCTGAGAGATAGTGTCGGTGCTTTTCTCTGTCTTGTTGTTGGCTTGAGAAAGAGGGTGTATGTAAGTGTGTGTGTGTGTAAGTCTAAATGGTGATGTCATCGAACGTGTGCTTGTATGTAAGTGTGTATGTAAGTCTATATAGGGACGTCATCGAACGTGAGCTTGTATGTAAGTGTGTAAGTCTATATGGTGACGTAATACTGTATATGCTTGTATGTAAGTGTTTAAGTCTATTTGGTGACATGATTGAGTCTGTGCTTGTATGTAAGTGTGTAAGTCTATATGGTGACGTGATCGTGTCTGTTCGTGAATGTAAATGTACGAATTTATATGTCGAAGTGTTTGTGTGTGTATGTATGAGTGTGTGTGTATTTGTGTGTATATATATATAATTGTATGTTTATTTGTGACCTCTATGATTGAGTGTGTGTTGTGCATCAAGTCAATTAATAAAAAACAAACAAAAAGTGAGCCGGTGCGTGTGCCTATGTATGTATGTATGTATGTATGTATGTATGTATGTATGTATGTATGTATGTATGTATGTATGTATGTATGTATGTATGTATGTATGTATGTATGTATGTATGTATGTATGTATGTATGTATGTATGTATGTATGTATGTATGTACTTATGTGTGTGTATGTATGCATGTAAGTATGTACGTATGTAGGTATGTATGTATGTATGTATGTTTGTGTGTGGGTATGTATGTATGCATGTAAATATGTATGTAAGTATGTATGTACGTATGTATGTATTAAAATACATATGTACGTATGTATGCATGTATATATGAATGTATGCATGTATGTAGTGCAGATTTGAGTATATATATATATATATATATATATATATATATATATATATATATATATATATATATATATATATATATATATATAACAATTATATACACACAAACTCATGCACACATATTCAGACATTGTTTGGTTATTCTTTTTAATTAAAAAATATTGACTTGTTATAGAACACACTCAATACAGTAGAATAGAGGTTAACAATGTTACAGATATTTATATTTACGCACGCGCTTTATTGCGCGCGCGCGCACACACACACACACACACACACACACACACGCTCAACCAAACTTTCAAACAAGCACACGATCTCATCACCATATATATTTACACACTGACGTACAATTACATCAGCTTACATGCTGACCCACATATTCAATCACGTCTCCATAGTTGTTTCTACAGTTACATACATTTACACACTCAGGCACACTCAATCATGTCACCATAGATATTCATATACAGAGCTTGACATATATTAGCGTGGCTTACCAGTCAGTCAACAATTTCACCAGTCAGCATAGTAGAAATACAGTCACTCAATTTATGTTCACAAATTTAAACTTGCCACTAATTCACTTTTATTTCTACATAACAATGCGTATTGAACCGAAATATAGTGTATCACTTACATAGTATTAGTCTATTTCTTCTTAAGAAAAATGCACGTCTGTCACAGGCATGGCGTGTGTCTTTGAATATTCTTGGTAGTTTTATCGATGACTTTAGACATTTAAATTGTGGCAGTGGAGGTTTATTTAGAATCTTAATCATAATCTAGCTAATGTACAATCTATTGGAACTGCAATATCATTAATAATCGTGCGAGAGTAGTTTTGTAGTTAGAAACAAAATGTAATAAACGATTAACAACGATTTGTTTTTACACGACAAGCAAAAATCTTCACTCGTCATTGACGAACAGACTAACACTTTTGTCAAGCCCTGTTCACACACTTACACACTCAGACACACTCAATCATGTCTCCATAAATGTTCATACACTTACATACACGTACACACTCAGACACACTCAATGATGTCTCCATAAATGTTCATACACTTACATACACATACACACTCAGTCACACTCAATCATGTCTCCATAAATGTTCATGCACTTACATACACGTACACACTCAGATACACTCAATCATGTCTCCATAAATGTTCATACACTTACATACACTTACACACTCAGACACACTCAATCATGTCTCCATAAATGTTCATACACTTACATACACTTACACACTCAGACACACTCAATCATGTCTCCATATATGTTCATACACTTACATACACTTACACACTCAGATACACTCAATCAAGTCTCCATAGATGTTCATACACTTACATACACCTAAACAGTCAATCACACTCAATCATGTCTCCATAAATGTTTATTAAAATTTAAATACACTTACACACTCAGATACACTCAATTATGTCTCCATAAATGTTCCTACACTTACATACACTTACACACTCAGACACACTCAATCATGTCTCCAAATAATTTTAATACACTTACACACTCAGACACATTCAATCACATAAACATATCGATTCATGCACTCACTACTTTTACAGCAACAACAATTACAACAGCTGCTGCTGCTACTACTACTACTACTACTACTACTATTACTACTACTAGTACTATAACTACTACTACTACTACTGTTGCTCCTCTATTGCTGCTGCTGCTAATACTACCACTGCTACTGGTTTTCATTTACCTCTTCTTTTCATACTTCTACTACTATTTCTATTACTACTACTATACTTATATTACTAATATTACTACTACTATTGCTACTGATACTACTACTACTATTACTAATATTTCTACTACTACTGCTACTACTACTACTACTGCTACTATTTCTACTACTAATACTACTAATTTTACTACTACGATTACAATCAATGCCACTACTACCACTACTGCTACTGCAACTACTACTACTACTACCACCACTACTACTACTACTACTACTACTACTACTTCTACTACTACTACTACGAGGTGCGTTCAAGACAAACTGAGATTTGTTTTGTGAGAAAAAAAGGATTTATAATCAGTAAAAATGCCAATAATTATTTTATATAATTTAATGCAACGTATATGCACTTATTCAATAATTTATGAAGTGCTTGAAACGTTTCAGAGTAGAAGTATTTGACAGTATGACTGAACCAATCCAGGACAACCAGTTTAACTTCGTCATCAATGCTGGAATGCTGATCTGACATGAATTCTTGTCACAAAATCACTTCAATTTATCTCACCCCTATGGGGGTCACAGTACCGATAACCCACCTCGCTAACCATACTGCCATAAAACTGTTTCTAGGGAGAACTGTTTGAAAGTGAAGTAGAGGTCTTGATCAGTTTGTTTCACCTGACCCTGGCTAACATAATCTGAGCAATATGTTTCACCTGACCCTAGCTAACACAGTCTGATCAGTTTGTTTTACCTGATAGTGATTACGCTGACATCTTGTGGAGTTAAGTTTCTATAACACATCCTCTCCGACAGTAAGAATAAATAAACTGCAAAAAAATAATAGATTGGTATGGTCAGATACCACACTGAGACGAAAACACGAACGAAATCTACGTAACGACCAGTAGGCCTTCATCAGGAACAGCGAACAGCAACAATAATAAACACAAAGTTGAGTAATAAGGAAGTGGAAGATAATAATGCACAACAAATAGTTGCTCCAGTGGTAGTTAGATCAGGTCAGGTCACGTCATCCCGTAACCGATGAGGTCGTTAGGGCACATATGAAGACATCCTCACAAGCCCACACCACCCCTCTCTGTCAGATCCCGCTGCCTGTGATTCTTCTGGTCGGAGACTGGTCCATTCTTTTATGTCGTCCTCCCATCTCTGTTTGGACCGGCCTCTTCTACGTCTGCCATGCACCTTTCCGTGGATGATTGTGATTGTAAGACCATTGCAGTGGTAGTACACATCAAAATACAGTTAAAATAAGACGAGGATGCGGCGACATTGTGGATGTAAGACAATATAAAGTAAACATTTTAATAAAAAGGTACGGTCAGATTCCGCACTGAGAAGGAAAATATAGACGAAATCTACGTTACGACCAATATGTTCTCATCAGGGACAGCAAGTAACAACAACAATGAACACAGTGATAAGAAAAGCAAAAGTGGAAGATAAAAAGACTCCCCGATAGCAATGCATACTATCTGACTATTTTTATATTTAAAACCCAGAAGTGTCAACAAAGATCGTTCCCTTAAGGTTTGAGGTATCGATGTCTGCTTTTCAGCTACATTATAGTCATCTCTTCTGTTGCTTGACCTGATAGTTAAAGCGATTACTGTTCTGATCAATGCGGTCTTAGTGTTACCGGGGTCAGAAAGAGAAATAAAGAATGGTCACACTGTAACCTACTAGATACGTCGTAAGAGACAACTCAAGTGGATTGTAACTGTAGACTTTTAAGATACAAAAAAACCTATATACAATATATCTTCACCAGGAATGCGAAAGTTACCGTACACCAACTGTGCATGTATTTGCTGAAGACCTATGGTTCACAAGTAGCTGGGCATATTTGTATTGCTTGATTGACTGGTTCTTTGAGATAACTTCCTCAAAACTGTAGTTAAGACAAGATAAAGGTAGTCACATACCAGGCATTACTGTCGGGGATGAAGTGCAGCAGCGAAAATCTTTCTTTGCTGTATCTTCAACTTCAACAGCTAGTCAGGTACCAAATTACAAGATATACTACTATGCTATTCAAACGGATTTTTGTTCTCCATTTCAAAGCAGGTATTTTATACACCCCGCTCTGATCGGTAACAACTTTGCCTCAAATTGCACCACATTTAAACAAATATTACAAGTTATACGGTGTTGTCCTGTATGATTAAGCATGTATTGATTTTGTTAGTGCCTCTTGTCACGCCTGGCAAGATCATCTTCAAAGAAGATATAATGCATTTGAACGTTACTGTTCTGTTTTGTTCTGTCATTGCACTCTGGCAAATTCCATAGTGCTGAATCCCTATAAAAAAATAGCGAATGGTGCTTGCAGCTCGCTGGATGTACATACTCCTCCTCCATTTGATCAGAGCTCTCCTTTCTAGACCCACGTTTGATCTCAAAATTATTGTTGGTTCATCAACTGCCGTGTCTTCATATAAAATGTGTTAGATTAATTTGAACATGTCAACTCTATCCATTGATAAACATCCGCACTGCGGTTGTCCCATGAGGCCTGGATATCAGCTCTTCCATTGTTGAGTTCATATCAAGATGGACAAATCGCCACATGTATCTTGTGTCTTGTATTATAGATACAACTTATTTACAGTGGTGCCATGTCTCCAGATAGGGTTTAAGTAGCGTATTCTTTACATCTGCTAACGCAGCACTTAACGTTGTATCCCACTGAGTATGTTGCTGCATTATGTGGTCGAATTAGAGCCCACACTCTAATGGATAATGTCCTGGGCTCGAGGAAAATCCACACATTCCAGTCACGCTACTTACTAGTGGGGATGGGATACTACTATAGAGAATGCCCCAGTAAACATCCACAAGATACAAGCAGAATAAATGTCCTACATTGTTGGGTAGGGTAATTCCCTCCAGACGATCCAGGGTTTCACTTTCACCCAGGCTTAATGAAAGTAGTCGTACAGAGAATATTTTACAAATAACCTGAAAGGCGGACTTAATAAGATACTGAGCGACACATCCATTTATGCCTATCGCAAGAGATAAGGTTGTGTCTTGATGACGTAACTTTCGGTATATTTGGATTATAGCGAAGAAGAAATGCGCTAGTCATCGACCTCACTCTGTTTGTCCCGAGCCACCTATTACCAGTGGCAAGATATAGGTAAAGACCACTGAAGGTAACTCAGTATTCAAATACTCTTAACCCATCTTCCTTAAGCTCAGGGGTAGTTTGAAACTTGCGGGAGTTGATCGTTCATCGCCTTGGGAGGCGAGTACCTTACCTGTCGTCCAGATCGACACGTATATGCATGGGTGGCACATACACACATACACACACACGCACACACACACACGCACACACACATACACACACATACACACACACATACAAACACACGCACACACACATACACGCATTCATACATTCATACAAACATATACATGGATTGTCATATATATATTTATCTATATATATATATATATATATATAAATAAATATATATATAAATATATAAAACACACATGTGTGTGTGTGTGTGTGTGTGTGTGTGTTGTTTTACTTTAATGTCTAGTGCGCTACGTCATATGCTTTTCACTTACAATTTTGCTGGATCAATTTAGAAGCAAAATTCATGTGATAACGAAACAGTTTGCAAGTGCAAATGAGAAATATACTTTTTTGATTCTCCATCATCTGTAGATAAACAAGGTACAATAAGTATTTTTTGCTGTGCCACTCTGTAACAGCCAGCAGGTTGCTATTCTCGTTGCTGTATCGAACAGCAAGAAAGATCTCATTAAGTTAAGAGAATCAAGCATTGGCTGTAATCTAATGAAATGATGGTATCTGTAATGTACCGCTGGGTAATCGATAGCACACGATTCTTAGCGCAGGAGTCTCAAACTCTACCATTTTCTAGGCTGAAACGAAGTTAATGGACACAAGACACAAGACGTTAATGTTCAACTCAAAGTGCTGAGAGAATTCAATTTAATGGACAAAAGGGCACATGCAGTTCAGGTTAGGAGTCAAGAGTAACATAAAGTCAAGTAAATGGAGGAAGAGATACATAACGTTAATGTTAGGTAGAAAGAGTCATGTAGAATCAGGAAAATGGAGGAAGAGATACATAACTTTACGGTAAGGTAGAAAGAGTCACGTAGAATCAGGTTAATGGAGGGAGAGATACATAACGTTAAGATTAGGTAGAAAGAGTAAAGTAGAATCAGGTAAATGGAGGAAGAGATACATAACGTTAAGATTAGGTAGAAAGAGTCACGTAGAATCAGGTAAATGGAGGAAGAGATACATAACTTTACGGTAAGGTAGAAAGAGTCACGTAGAATCAGGTTAATGGAGGGAGATATACATAACGTTACGGTAAGGTAGAAAGAGTCACGTAGAATCAAGTTAATCGCGGGAGAGACACATAACGTTAAGGTTATGCAGCAAGGGGCACATATAATCAATTTAGCGCAGGGAGAGCTACACAAGGTTAAAAGTAGGCACCAAGAATTACATTAAGTTAACTTGAGGGAAAGGGAGCCACTTGAGGTAAATGCAGGCACCAGGGGCCACTTGAGTCAAGTTAATGAACAAAAGGCAACTTTAAGTATTCATAAAGGCCCAAGAGACATATTCAGTTAATTAATAGATACAGAGACATAAGTAGTTACGTTAAAGAACCAAGAACCATCTGAAGTTAATTAATCAGAACTGTATGAAGGTAAGTCAATGAAGTACATAAAAAAAAAATTATGTAAATAGAATAGGAGCTTCAGAAATTAAGTAAGTGAACCAAGATCCATATGGTGTAAAGTTTTTTTTGTTTTTGCGTTCGCTTTATTTCTTTATTCCCCAAAGTGGTGTGCGTTGCACTACGGTTTTTATTTTGCGCCTATCGGCCCAGTGATCCTACTTCGGCATCCATTTTATGTAAGGGTCTGCTTCCTCCTGCATTTTCTAAGGGTTTGCTTCCCCGGGGTACCGGCCGGTGCTGTAGTGGAGATCGAACCCAGTACCTTCGGGTTGTGAACCGTGTCACTTAATCACTAGCCCACGCCGTCACCAAAGTTAAGTTAGTGAAGCAAGAGCTAATTAACGTTACCTTAATTACTCCCGAGCTATTTGAAGTTAAGTTCATGAACCAAGAAAATCACTTTGTTAAGTTAATGAACCAATAAAAAAACCTTGAACTAAGTTAATGAACCAAAAGTCTTTAGAATTTAACTTAATAAATCAAGAACCTTGTTAAATTACGTTAATGAATCAATAATTACATGATGTGAAGTTCATCAACCAACAGCCATACGAAGTTAAGTTATTGAGCCATACACAACATGATGTTCAGTTCATGAACCAAGACTCCTGCGAAGTTAAGTTAATGAACCAACAGTCACTTCAAGTACAGGTAATCAACCAACAGTCACTTAAAGTTAAGATAATGTATCAACAGCCACTTCATGTTAAGTTAATGAAGCAACAGTCACTTCAAGTTAAGATAATGGACCAATAAACATTTTAATTAAACATAATGATCCAAGAAACATTTTAAGTTAAGCTAATAAACCAAGTACGCCATGATGTTAAATTTTCAACCAATAGCCATGTTAAGTTAAGTTATTGAGCCAAAAACAATATGATGTTTAGTTGATGAGAAAAGACTCCTGTCCAGTTAATAAACTAACAGCCACTTCAAGTTAAGTTAATAAACCAACAGCCACTTTATGTTAAGTTAATGAAGCAACAGTCACTTCAAGTTAAAATAATGAACCAATACACATTTTAATTAAACATAATGATGCAATAAACATGTTAAGTTAAGCTTAAAAGCCAAGTACGCCATGATGTTAAGTTTTTCAACAAATAGCCATGTTAAGGTAAGTTAATGAGGCAAAAACAACATGTTGTTCAGTTGATGAACCAACATCCACTTGAAGTTTAAAAACAATCATCATATGAGGTTGCTTATATTAACCAAGAACCAAATAAAGTTAACTTAATGAGCAAAAAACTAAATGAAGTTAAATATTGTTCTCATCTTTATGTATCAATGGTGTTTCTCATCTTTATGAATCAATAGTGTTTCTCATCTTTATGTATCAATAGTGTTTCTCATCTTTATGTATCAATAGTTTTTTTTCTTCCCTAGCATCAATACTATTTCTCTTTCACCCGAGCAATACCGGTTTGAAATGCATAGAACTACTGTAACCTCCCCATCACATTGCTAAAGGTCACAGGTCTATGCAACATCATTTTTCAAAAATATTGTTGTCGAAGCCGCTATTACAAATTCTCAGAAGCAAGCTCTCTGTAAATAAAGGAGTGTCTGTGTTTTACATTCTTCCTTTTCAAGACAAACAAGGAAGAAGAAGAAACTGTTATTGTCCTTTTTTTCCAATCAACTCCATCCTCTAAAATAAATTCTTACAGAAAAAAACACTAGAAGAGCACCCTATGATCCGTCAACTGTAACAGTAGCATCTGTAAGCTGTAAAATGAGCACAATATCTCATAATTTAATTCAACACAGTCAGAGGGCCACATGGTAAGACTTAACAGATCGTATGTAGGCCGCGGATCGTATATGAGCCGCAGATTGTAAGTGGTCCAAAGATCGTGTGTTTGAGACTTCTGCACAAACGGGACGAACTGAATTCTAACCCATTTCATTTCCCGAACCTCGTCTTTTTTTTATCAAAACAAACCGTGCTTGTTTGTATAACTGAGACAGGTCCACACACTTTTTTGGGGGGTCCTATACAATAATCTGAAGAATTGATTTATGACGATAGCAGGGGTATTAAACGATTCAACGAATGTGACACCTCTGTGATTTGATAGTGAAAAGTAATTGAATTGAACTCTGTGCTATTTTTAGATATTGAGTAATCATAATGAATAGTTCTCTTGAAGGAAGTTAGTTCAAATCGATGGTCGATAAATGTTATGATTACAGCTAGCAACGTATTCAGCACACAACTGTTGCTAAGTTAATTATGTAATGCAATGTTAGGTTAGGTAAGGCCCATGTGATTGCACGCCTGGCATGCCAATAGGCCGTTACGCATCATTTAGCAGATAGGGAAAGGGCATGGGAGATAATCGCTTTTTTATGATACGAAACACCTGTGATCTATGCTTTCTTGATATAGCGAATGTAATGTGCTCATTGTTAATTGGTTTGCGTATCCCTCTCCCCGCTTTCTCATGTATACATATGTAAGAATGGACAGAGAAATCCAAGGAAGAACTAAAAACAAAACAATCTGATGATTTAGCAAATATCAGCTTTTTTATTTGCAAACACACATTTCAATTGAGACACGCACACATTATTAATAGTGTCTCTCCGTATGCAAGAATACATTGACAAGGTTAGATAGCTTTTTCACTCCAATAATCCCAGGAGCAACGCCCACGAAAATAATACTCCTGGCAGGGTGACAAACCGAACAGGTCCTTCTGGTGTGATACGACTAAGGGGCTGAGAGTAGGTGGATCCCTATCTGTGTAGCTGTAGAACCCATCAGGAAATGGTAAATGTTTAAAAGACCTATACCAATTTGAGATTTAAAGCAACAGCTGTTCATTAAGCAACTAATATTCTTATCACTCAGAACACAACTGCAATGAAAACGGTCATTGTAAAAGAGTCCAGGAACGTTTATGTTTCTCTTTCTATAAAACCGATGTCACTGCACTCCGGGCATACCATATAGGTGCTCAATCTCTCTCAGCAAATGGCGCAGGGCTTCGATGCTGATGGTCCCTGTAGCTCGCTGGTTGTATACTCTCATGCGCCACACTCCGCTCGAACCTCGTTTAATGTCGAAACTTTGCAAGTCTGTGGATTGCTGCTTCATCTATTGCGGTGTTCTCATCTAGAAGGCGGTCATTGATTGATTTCAAAATGTCACTTCTATTCATCACTAATGTGCTCATGATGGGACCTTGTGAAGCCAAGATTCAGCTCTTTCATTTTCCTGAACTCCAGCATGAGAAGGACAGTAGGTCCATTTCAACATCTGGAGGTTTTAGGCCTCACCAGTTGCTATTCACTCGTAGCTAAACCATTCCTGCTGTACCTTTTGAAGTGCGGCTTGCGCGTCTGTAACGATGATTGCCCTTGTTATAGAAGTCTCAAATATCAATTTCAGTGCTTAGGTCACTGCTTCTGTCTCCATTCTCATACTGAAGGTTGTTTACATGTATGCCACACTGCTCTCAGCAGCGACCTGTCCTCTCACTCTAGCCAAGAAACCACAGCCTGATGTCCTACTGCGCAGCACTGATCCGTCGGTATATATGACTGCATCTCTCTTCTGGGTGTTCTCATTTATCAGATGATTCACCTCGTGCTTTGCTCTCCCGCTGCTCCGTTCTCTGCATTCCTTGCTTAAGGTTATGATGACTCTCTGGTACTCTATCATTCTATTACCAATGTCGACCCATTCTTCTCCTTTGGCTATCGTTTCAGGTGGTGTGACGTGTCCGATTGTTGTCTCAGCCTGTGCCATCCATGACGCCCCTCTCTGGATTCGTGATCCTTTGATGTCTGAGATACTACTGTGCAGAGGGTGCCACGTATCTGTGATGACACACATATAGACTTTGACTTGTGCCAGATTATGTCTGAATGTTACAGATAACACTACTAACAATTACCGCATCATCATAATCGGGGTATCTCTAGTGCAGCCCAGAACCAGTGGCATACCTTCATTCTGGATGCGTTCCAACCTTTACCATTGTGTTCTTGATAGTGTGAGGATGCCTAGTTCGTAATCGATGACAGACAACACGACCTAACTTCTTCTTCTTCGTACGCAGTCAGACAGTAACCATTATTTTTTCGAAAAAAGCGGCGGTCATCCTGAGGCTGTCGCCACTGCCATAGAGCTTGTCTTGCAGTTCCACTGGTGATGGCCACATCTGCTCTCTCTGATCCTCGTATGTCGGGCAGTTCTGCAGCAGATGTTCAGCGGTCATTTTACCAGTACCGCACGGGCATTCGTCGGTACACCCTATCTTCAATTTGTTGAATAGGTGGTACCTCAGTCTATTGTGGCCAGTGCGAAGTCTGAAGACAACGACCTGCTCTCTTCGGTTCAACTGGTAATAGGCATCGTTTTTGGTGTGACCAGTGTGTTCGGTTTCCCATTTGGTCATGTATCTGGCTTTGATAAGCCGTTTTGACTCTTCGTACGTCATACTAGTATCTGTTTGTGGTAGTCTTGCACCTTCTTTTGCCAGTCTGTCTGCCTCCTCGTTGCCTTGGATGTTGCAGTGTGATGGGACCCACTGTACCACTACCCTTTTTGGTGCGGACTGCTGGCGCAGTTTGCAGAGTGCTGCTCTTAAGTCATTAAGTTCAGTATTTTTCTGGCTTTTTAGCGCTGTGACTACGGCGAGAGCATCTGTAAGCAGGACTATATTTTCACTGTGTGTCACCATTTCTTCCACTGCCGCCCTCAGTGCCTCTGCCTCCGCTCTGAAATTGCTTGTGTACTTACCAGTAGCGAATGACAGTGTTATTTTTCTACCATTTGGTAGGTTCAGGAATGCTCCTGCCCCTCCGTTCTGTGTTGTGTTTGTTACAGAACCGTCGGTGTATGCATGGGTCCAGTCCATGCTTGGGTAGCTTTTCGTTATGAAGCTTAGGGTAGTATCTCTCACTTCTTTTTTAGTCTGGCAGTTTTTGTTTGCAATACCTGGTATATTTTCTACCACCTCTGGAAATATATCCTGCCTCCAGGCAGGTTTTCGTACAGTAGTGATGGGTTTTGGTGTTGTTAGTGCGTTTATGGGATCTTCGTGCATCTTTGCTTTGGCTATTTCTGCAAAGTTTCTCCGCTTTAGTTTCCCATTTCCCAAATTGTTTAGTCTCTGGTGCATTGGATGGTCGGTCAGTCTTCGGAGTTTCTCTGACTGCAGCTGGGCTCTGCAGTCTCTTCTATCGGTCATGGATTGCAGTTTTGTAATCTTTTCAAGTTCTACAATTGGCGTTGACTTCATGCCACATGTTATAATTCTCATGGCTTGGTTTTGAAGTTTGCTAACTTTATCGAAGTTCGCCTTCGTTGCTGTTGTCCATGCCGCAATGCCATACTCGAGAACTGGTCTCACTCTTCCAGTGTACAGTTTCTTTAGTATGCCTTCGTCTGCTCCCCAGCTTGTGCCAGCAAGTTTCCTCATGATTGCCATTCTTTCTCTGGCTTTCATTCGGTTTCTCTCAATCTGACTTTTCCATGTCATGCGCCGATCAAATGTGACTCCCAGATAGGTTGGGTTGTCGTTTGGCTGCAGGATTTTGCCATTTAGACTTAATTTGGTACTTTGGGGTTTTAAAGAAAGCGAGAATATTGTGCATGTGGTTTTCTCCTCGTTTATTTTGACCAGCCATGAGTTTGCCCACTCTTCCAGCGATGTTAGGGCCGTCTGCATCCGATTTCTTGCTATAGTGAGATTCTTTTCAGAGGTCCACATAGCCAGATCGTCTGCAAACATTGAGCTATGCACTCTTCTTGGTATATTCTCTGTAATATCGTTTATATATACCAGGAAGAGTGTGGGTGACAGTACTCTCCCTTGGGGTACTCCCTGCTCGAGTGTCACCTTTTTGCTCATCTGCCCTTGTACTTGGACTCTGGCCGTTCTTTGTTTGAGGTAGTGGTTGATCCAATTGTACATTTTCCCACAAACATCACTTCTTCTTAGCTTGACTTCAAGTCCATCTTTCCAGACTTTGTCAAATGCCTTTTCCAGATCCACCCAAACAGCTACTGTGTGTTTCTGTGCCTGGTAGGCATCTTCTATCTCCTGGGCTATGAGGATGACCTGGTCCTCAGTGGATCTGTGCTGTCTAAGGCCGGCTTGCTGTGGAATTAGTATTCGTTTTTTTCCCAGATGCCACATCAGTCTGGTGTTTATCATCCGTTCCATCAGCTTGCCGACACAGCTCAGTAGGCTGATGGGCCTGTATCCATTTGGATCTGTTTTGTCCTTTCCTGTTTTTGGTACTGGTACCAGTATTGCGTCTTTCCATGCCTGTGGTACAATTCCCCTTTTCCAGCTTTGGTTCAGGACCGATAGCAGTTTCCTTTTCGCTGTTTGGCCCAGCCCCATCAGCATTTCGTTTGTTATCCCGTCTTTTCCGGGAGATTTCCTTTTCTTTAGTGTTCTCATAGCCTCTTCCATTTCGCGCATTGTTAATTTGGCCATCATGTGCTCTTCAGGTGCCGTATTCATGTTTTCGTGCCCCTTTAGCTCTTCGCTAAAGTCTGTATGCTTATCTGCAGGGACCTCGATGTGGTTTGCTCTGGCATAGTGATCGACAAAGGCGTTTGCGGCTTTCTTACCTGTGATCAAGTTCTCGCTCTGCTTGATAGTAATTTGTTTATTTGACGGGGTTTCGTCGTTCATGGCATGACCTAACGAAAGAGGATGAACAGGAGGCGTTGTTCCAAGTCAGCAGCAGTCATGGTATTGAGTGTTCCTAACCCTCTCTTACATCTATGTACGAATTATTCGACATAGCAATTATAGAAGATACTGCGATCAAATGGCACCTGTCAATTAATTGTGTAATCATCAAACGTGATGCCCGGGAGTTCAGCCTTTACTATGGAATTATTGAAAGAGCACCACATCATGTAGGCCTTGTTCGGATTGATCGTGGAGCTTGAGTTGCCGCACCACTGTGAGATTGCTTGCAAAGTTTCCTGGATGTCTTTGACCAACTCTCTTGTCAACGTTCGCTCTGTCCCTGTGGGTTTAATATTGACCACTTTTACTGTGTAGGTGTTTAACAACACAGGTGAGAGCAGAGACCTTTGAAGCAGTCCTGGTTCTGATGTCCACGATCCCACGCGTAGCGCAACTATTCTTTCCATCAAGGAAGATGATATCCAACTATCCAGACATGGATTTAAACCACACTGCTTCAGACATGTAATTAAAGTTCCAAAAATTAAAGTCCGGGACCGTACTCCAAGCCATCTCAAGCCCGAACAAGATTGACTTTCAAATTAAATAATATACAACACAGGATTGATGCCTCAAAAAATGGATCTAGTCATTCAGTAGATTTCGACCCACTGTGGGATCCTTCCATGGAAACGAGAAAGCAGTTGAGCTCGCAAAAACCGGAAGTGACGGTACGCTGATTCACCATCTACAGAGCTGTACAGAAGCAAAGACGCTCATCAAACAATCTACGAAAACGGATTGGAGAGACCAGAAAACGAATAAAAGCCAGAATATGACAGCATAGAAAAGCTTGACAGAGATGGGCAGACAAAGATCTTCAGACTCACAGCGGAATTTGCAGACTCAACGCCCAGCTCCACAGAATTGGTCTCCGAGACACCGTCACGAGCGATTGTGGAGCACCCAAGCAAACACCAGAACATAACCTGCAGGGCTGTCTCACTTATACAGATAAAGAGATGCAGCCTGGTTTGGGGGAACGACCATGCTCGAAAAGCTTTGGAGGACGGGCGAAAAACTGAAACGGGCAGTCTTTTTCATGAATCTCACCGGACTATTAACATAGCATTAGTTGATCGAAGAAGAAGAAGTAGAGTTCTAGACTGGACGAGTCAACCCTCATTCCATGGGTTAAATGTAATCTTGTTTCAATTTTTGGTGTTCGTCTTCTATAAAATTAACCGCATGGGTAAAGAAGAGATGCAGAAAAATGGAAAAATTCATCTCTGCTTCGTTGTGATGATCTTTCTGGGTGGTGAGAATGCCAGACGTGCAGTCATTGTATAGGAGCTGACATGACCGGCTGAGGAATGACGGGATGGCCGACTTTGATTGAGGCGCTAAATCCGTGCAGATCCTGGGACATTGACACAATGGACTGCCTCTTTCGGGGATCTTCTAAAAGTTCGTCCATATCCGCTCCTTCGATATCTTGATGCCTCCAGGACAACAGACTTTAAACGAGCTCCAACTGAGCAAGACGCGTGTTTCTGTCCGGCGGCATTGGGCTGTTAACAGCTACTAGCTCACAGCTAAAGGAATTATATCACAATCATCATCATCACCATCATCATCTCCATCATCATCACCATCATCATCACCATCATCATCACATCATCATCACCATCATCATCACCATCATGATCATCATCGCCATCATCATCACCATTATCATCACCATCATCACAATCATGATCATCATCATCGCCATCATCATCATCATCATCATCATCGCCATCATCATCATTACTAATAATATTTTCACACTTCTTTGTCTTCGGAATCTAATATGGACCTGAAAAGATCACAAGAAGTGAACATCACGACATGACAAAGGAAATGAGGGCAAAAGATGACGAGGATTTCAAGAAAATGTCCATTGAAAAACAAAGAAATCCTTAGGATCTGAAAACAACGCTTTTACTGTATTAATTGAAAGTAATTTAGACATGAGATAAGAATGCCTGCAAAGTAGTCAGCTACACGATCCCTTAGCACAAGATTGCATGACTTCGGTCCAAGAAGACGACGATTATACATGGATTGATGACGGTAAAGAAACACCAAAGAGGCAAGGAGTAGCAATGACAACAACGATACATCAATAATATTGCACATTTCCATGTTGTCTAACGACATAGGTGGCCGAGGAATCAAAGTCGCTTGCTAATAAAATTGTCACGCAGTGTAAAAATAAAAATCCCAATTTACGTAATACGGTGTATGGGTAATTTGGTGTTAGACCCATATCGTTTTGTGATCCACGACATATAATGGGCCAAATGGTTGTTATCACGCTAGCCGCATTTATTTCCCAGCTTGTTCTGGTACCCAATGTCTGTATCTGGGTCGACCACAGGAGCCGGTTTGTGATTGGACACACATCCCGCACCAACTGGGAAGCCAGTTCACTATTGGCTGTTCACCTCGGACTCGGTGTACATATTGGTTTCCGTATTATTGAATAAACCAAAAAAAAATTACACGCATTTCCAAGCGATCGAACTTATATCCCGTTGGTAAGAAAACTGACATTCACTTCGCTCTGCCATCTGCTTCTATATAAATGAACATGCACTTTTAAATCAGCACAGTAAGATGTGTCAAGTTCTACTACTTCTTACATCCTATCAAAGTAGCTTAGTTACTTTCCTAAAATAACATGAGCCTTGTTCGTTTTAATTGCCTGCATTTTTGAGGCGACCTTGCAGTGTTGTATTTTAAAGCCAAATCACATAAGTTAGCCGGCATAATGTTATGTGTAATAAGAAGTTAACAGGTAAAATGTTTTATGATTTAAGCTACACACATGTAAAATGTTTTATCATGTAAGCTGCAAAAAGGTAAAATGTTGTATGATGTAAGTTGCAAACAGGTAACTTGTTTTATGATGTAAGCTGCAAACAGGTAAAAATGTTTTATGATGTAAGCTGCAAACAGGTAAAATGCTTTATGATGTAAGCTGCAAACAGGTAACATGTTTTATGATTTAAGCTGCAAACAGGTAAAATGTTGTATGATGTAAGCTGCAAACAGGTAAAATGGTGTATGACGTAAGATGCAAATATGTAACATGTTTTATGATGTAAGCTGCAAACACGTAACATGTTTTATGATGTAAGAAACGAACAGGTAACATGTTTTATGGTTTATGAAGGAACAGGGAGTCCCAGTGGTCTCGAGGTAAGGTGTTCGCATAGGGGGCTGGAGGTCGCGGGTTCAAATCACGGTGGAGATCGGTGTTTTGTCATGTGGATCATCCGGTAAAGATTTCTCCTGATCTCTGAGTAGTGAGATAAAACACCCGTGTACAGTAGTAAGCACGTTAAAAATCCTTTGGAGGTTGGAAACCAAAAAGAGTAGGCAAACGGTGGCTGCTCGGGCAAAATTTAAGTTAAATATCTACTCAAATTATTTTAGCGATTCTCTCTCCACAGAGAATATGTCGCAAAAGGGGATTATGTGGCTATAACATCAGGTCCCTGGTTATATGGTTAGCAGAGCCTGTTGCTCTATTGCGTTCGCCTTATTTCTCTAATCCCCAAGGCGGTGTGCATTGCACTGTGGTTTTTATTTTGCGCATGTCGGCCCAGTGCATCCTACTTCAGCATGCATTTTTATGTAAGGGTCTGCTTCCTCCTGCATTTTCTAAGGGTTTGCTTCCCCGGGGTAACGGCCGGTGCTGTGAAGGGAATCGAACCCAGCAACTTCGGGTTGTGAGGCGTGCCACTTAACCACTAGGCCACGCGTCCCTACCAGCGGATATTCGCCTGTCTAAAAATTTGAAACAAAAGGAGGTCACATGCACGATACTATGGCTATATCCCTTCCGTCAATAGAGTGATAACCTAGCCGCTAGACCACGCGCTGGGAAGTAAACCACGACCCAGCCTTAAATACGCTTTCGCATCCACAGTCTATGTCTATTCTATGCGTTTACATTTACTCTCCACACAGAGAAAAGGGCAATCACTGCATTTGACCTCTAGCTGTAGCCTATCATACTTTATGGCCAAACTTTCTGAAACTAAATCGGGGCGGGAGGCCACAAGATTCCCAGTGACTAAAATTTATCACATGTAAATTTTAAAAGTACATTTTTAAAAAAGACAACGTATTTCGGTAATAGCTTTTGAATGACCATTCAAGATTCGTCAAAATTTGAAAGATCATCAGGTTGCATTAGTTGAGACTTTGTACACATTTATGTTGTTTGGGTAATGGGGAAGGTTAAAATAGGAGAAATAAAAGTTCACTGACATCGGTCATGACATGTTAAATAAAAGCTTGACGCTTTGTTTTTTAAAATCACATTTTTTAAGAAAGAGAAATCAATCGAAACGCAAAAGTAGTAACCAGAATGTGTTTCTCTGTTAATATAATTCTTAGAATTTGTTAAGGTGATCCGGGTTGATATATACACAAAAAGGTCGGCCTATGTATTGAACCAGGCTTTATTTATCGCTGACTACAACTTTAGCATTCCTGCTCTGTGTAGTCTTGTAGAATGACTGACGTGTCGCCAGTTATTGGTGTAGTGCTTTTTTAAAGCTGCTCGAGAGTCTAGGTATACCAGTCAGGATTGTGTGTTTTAAAGTGGAATCTATTGACCGAAAAGTAGGTTAAACTGTATAGAACCAGAGAATTGTATGATAATATGAGCCAAAATGTTCGATGTTTTTGTTTATTCGCATCTTTTGTGTTATCGTTTACAATTAAATATTTTCAGCCAGTAATGTTTCGTTGTTTCTAGAGTGCCGAGATACGGTTTGAAAAATTTCATATTTCAAAAATTGTGAAATTGGCTCGAGGTAAATGACGGTTAAAGCGAATTGAGAAATGTGACATGATTTATGTAGACCATTGAGTGGGGGAGAAGATTAGCGTCTGATAAGGCAACACATACTGCTGGGACATGTTAGTCAGGGGTAAGTAAAATATACTGGCCAAGACGTCCATTTAACTGCCACGCATTTCTCAGGCTGTTTTCATGGCAGCCTGACTAACGAGGTGAAGGATCGACATGATCCGTGTAGCAGAGGAACACAAGCCCAGCACAACGGCAGGGAGGACCCCGGTACACCTTCATCAGTACGCTCGGGAAGGGAGGAAATGTAAAGCAACCATTCACTTAATACCCTTTTCAGGCCACACAAAGAGTAACCTACTCATTGTGGACATTCAGCAACAACAAACAACAACAACATAAAGAACATTGAGAAAAGTAACACGAGTTATGTAGAACATTGAAAACTATGGCAAACAAGTTATTAGAAAATTGAGAAATGTGACAAGAATTATGTAGAACATTGATAAATATGACATGTTATTTAGATCACCGGGAAAAATGACAAGAGTTATGTATAATTTTGAGAAAAGTGACAAGAGTTTTGAATAACCTTGAAAACTCAGACCATAGTTATGTAGAACATTGAGAAATTTGACATAAAAGTTATGTAAAACATTGAGAAGAGTTAAACGAGTTATATATCACTTTATGAACATCGACAAGAGTTATGTAGAACATTGAAAAAAGTGGCAAGAATTATGTAGAACATTGAGAAAAGGGACAAAAGTCATGTAGAACATTCACAAAAGTGGCAAGAGTTATGTAGAATATTGATAAAATTGACAAGCGTTTTGTAGAGCACTAAAAAAGTTACTACAAGATCTGTGTATGCGTTGATAAACGCAGCAGGAGGCCCTTTGAAACATTGAATAAAAGGGACAACGATAATTACATTCTTTTGAGAAAAAGGAAAAGTTGTATACATTAATTTAGAAACATAACAAAAGAACAACCCATTGAAAAAAGTAACAAAATAAACGAATAACTTTGAGTAATGTGACAAAACAAACATAAAACATTATGTAATTGACAAGAGATATACATCATATTATAACAATTGATAAGAGCTATGTTAAGCAACGGTTTGTTTTGATTTAGAGTTTCAGGCTTTTCATTTTATATCTTAGAAGCTTGTTTTTACTAATCTTCCTTTTAACGCTCATTGTTGGGAAGTCCTGCATGTAAAGCAGGACCTCCTACCGGGCGAGTCAGCTGGAAGGTAGACGGATGAATGACCGTGAACTAGAAACGGTAGTCTGCACAAAGGACACCATTAATTATATCTCACTGTCGTGCATTAATTGTATTTCATTCAAATGTCCACAAAAGAGATCTCACTCACACACCCACGAAAGTAGATCTCACTCACACACGCCCACTAAACTAGATCTCACTCACACACCCACCAAAACTAGATCTCACTCACACACACACCAAACTAGATCTCACTCACACACGCCTACAAAACTAGATCTCACTGACACCGCCCAAAAACTAGATCTCACTCACACACGTTCATCAAACTAGAATTTTCTGACACGCCCACCAAACTAGACCTCAGTCACACACGTCCACGAAACGAGATCTCACTGACACGCCCACCAAACTAGATCTCACTGACACGCCCACCAAACCAGATCTCATTCAGACGCCCACAAAACCAGATATCATTTACACGCCCACCAGACTAGATCTTACTGACACTCCCACCAAAATAGATCTTACTGACACTCCCACCACAATAGATATTACTGACACTCCCAACAAAATAGATCTTACTGACACTCCCAACAAAATAGATCTTACTCACACTCCCACTAAACTAGATCTTACTGACACCCCCACCAAACTAGATCTTACTGACACTCCAACTAAACTAGATCTTAATGACACGCCCACCAAACTAGATCTCACTATCATGCCCACCAAACTAGATCTAACTGTCATGCCCACCAAACTATATCTCACTCACACACGCCCACCAAACTGGATCTCACTCACACACACCAAACTAGATCTCACTCACAAACCCACAAAACTAGTTCTCACTCACACGCCCACCAAACTAGACCTCACTCACATGCATCCACTAAACTAGATCTCACTCACACATGCCCACCAAACTAGATCTCACTGACACGCCCACCAAAGAAGATCTCACTGACACCGCCCACCAAACTAGATCTCACTGACACGCCCACCAAACTAGATCCCACTGACACGCCCAACAAACTAGATCTCATTGACACGCCCACCAAACTAGATCTCACTGACACCGCCCACAAAACTGGATCTCACTCACACACCCACCAAACTAGATCTCACTGACACGCCCACCAAACTAGATATCACGCACACGCCCACCAAACTAGATCTCACGCAAACGTCCAACACACTAGATCTCACTCACACGCCCCCACTAAACTAGATCTCACTCACACACGCCTACCAAACTAGATCTCAGTGACACGCCCACCAAACTATATCTCACTTACACGCTCACAAAACTAGATTTCACTTACACACCCCAAAAACTAGATCTCACTCACACGCCCACCAAATTAGATCTCACTCACACTCCCACAAAACTAGATCTCACTCACAAACCCACAAAACTAGATCTCACTCACACGCCAATTAAAGTAGATCTCACTCAAACACCCCCATTAAACTAGATCTCACTCACACGCCCACAAAACTAAACCTCACTCATCCGCCCACGAAACTAGATCTCACTGACACCGCCCACCAAACTAGATCTCACTGACGCACCCGTGAAACTAGATCTCAATCACACGCCCGCAAAACTAGATCTCATTCACATGCCCACCAAACTAGATCTCACTCACACGCCCACCAAACTAGATCGCACTCACACACCACCACCAAACTAGATCTCACTCACACACGCCCACTAACTAGATCTCACTCAGACGTCCACCAAACTAGATCTCACTCGCACGCCCACCAAGCCAGATTTCACTCACATACCCACCAAACCAGATCTCATTCAGACGTCCACCAAACCAGATATCATTCACACGCCCACCAGACTAGATCTTACTGACACTCCCACCAAAATAGATCTCACTGACACTCCCACCACAATAGATCTTACTGACACTCCCAACACAATAGATCTTACTGAAACTCCCACCAAAATAGATCTTACTGACACGCCCACCAAACTAGATCTTACTATCATGCCCACCAAACTAGATCTTACTGTCATGCCCACCAAACTATATCTCACTCACACACCCACCAAACTAGATCTCAATCACACACGCCCACCAAACTAGATCTCACTCACACACACCCACCAAACTAGATCTCACTCACACATCCACCAAAGTAGATCTCACTCACACACGCCCACTAAACTAGATCTCACTCACACATCCACAAAAACTAGATCTCACTAACACACCCACCAAACTAGATCTCACTCACACACGCCCACCAAATTAGATCTCACTGACACCGCCTACAAAACTAGATCTCAATCACGCATCCACCAAACTAGAACTCACTGACACGACCCACAAAATTAGATCTAACTCACATACCCACAAAACTAGATCTCACTGAAACGCCCACCAAACTAGATCTCATTGACTCGCACATCAAACTAGATCTCACTCACACGCCCACCAAACTAGATCTCACACATACCCACAAAACTAGATATCACTCACACACGCCCACTAAACTATAACTCACTCACACACCCACAAAACTAGATCGCACTCACACACCCTCCAAACTAGATCTCACTAACATACGCCAACTAAACTAGATCTCACTCACACACACCCACCAAACTAGATCTAACTCACACACCCACCAAACTAGATCTCACTCACACACGCCCACTAAACTAGATCTCACTCACACACCCACCAAACTAGATCTCACTCAAACACCCACAAAACTAGATCTCACTCACACGCCAATTAAACTAGATCTCACTCACACACCCCCATTAAACTAGATCTCACTCACACGCCCACAAAACTAAACCTCACTCATCCGCCCACCAAACTAGATCTCACTGACACCGCCCACTAAACTAGATCTCACTGACACACCCGCGAAACTAGATCTCATTCACACGCCCGCAAATCTAGATCTCACTCATCCGCCCACGAAACTAGATCTCACTGACACCGCCCACCAAACTAGATCTCACTGACACACCCGCGAAACTAGATCTCAATCACACGCCCGCCAAACTAGATCTCATTCACATGCCCACCAAACTAGATCTCACTCACACGCCCACCAAACTAGATCGCACTCACACACCACCACCAAACTAGATCTCACTCACACACGCCCACTAACTAGATCTCACTCAAATGTCCACTAAACTAGATCTCACTCGCACGCCCACAAAGCCAGATTTCACTCACATACCCACCAAACCAGATCTCATTCAGACGTCCACCAAACCAGATATCATTCACACGCCCACCAGACTAGATCTTACTGACACTCCCACCAAAATAGATCTCACTGACACTCCCACCAAAATAGATCTTACTGACACGCCCACCAAACTAGATCTTACTATCATGCCCACCAAACTAGATCTTACTGTCATGCCCACCAAACTATATCTCACTCACACACCCACCAAACTAGATCTCACTCACACAAGCCCACCAAACTAGATCTCACTCACACACACCCACCAAACTAGATCTCACTCACAAATCCACCAAAGTAGATCTCACTCACACACGCCCACTAAACTAGATCTCACTCACACATCCACAAAAACTAGATCTCACTAACACACCCACCAAACTAGATCTCACTCACACACGCCCACCAAATTAGATCTCACTGACACCGCCTACAAAACTAGATCTCAATCACGCATCCACCAAACTAGAACTCACTGACACGACCCACAAAATTAGATCTAACTCACATACCCACAAAACTAGATCTCACTGAAACGCCCACCAAACTAGATCTCATTGACTCGCACATGAAACTAGATCTCACTCACACGCCCACAAAACTAGATCTAACACATACCCACAAAACTAGATATCACTCACACACGCCCACTAAACTATAACTCACTCACACACCCACAAAACTAGATCGCACTCACACACCCTCCAAACTAGATCTCACTAACATACGCCAACTAAACTAGATCTAACTCACACACACCCACCAAACTAGATCTAACTCACACACCCACCAAACTAGATCTCACTCACACACGCCCACTAAACTAGATCTCACTCACACACCCACAAAACTAGATCTCACTCACACACCCACCAAACTAGATCTCACTCACACACGCCCATAAAACTAGATCTCACTCACACACACCCACCTAACTAGATCTCAATCACACACCAACCAAACCAGATTTCACTCACACATGCCCACCAAATTAGATCTCACTTACATACACCCACAAAACTAGATTTCACTCATACACGAACCGAACTAGATCTCACTAACACACGTCCACTAAACTAGATCTCACTCACACACCCACAAAACTAGATCTCACTCACACACGCCCACCAAACTAGATCTCACTGACACCGCCCACAAAACTAGATCTCACTCACACATCCACTAAACTATATCTCACTGACACCGCCCATAAAACTAGATCTCACTCCCACACCCACAAAACTAGATCTCACTGACACGCCCACCAAACTAGATCTCATTGACACCACAAACAAAACTGGATCTCACTGACACACCCACAAAACTAGATCTCACTGAAACGACCACCAAACTAGATCTCATGGACTCGCCCACCAAACTAGATCTCATTGACACCGCCCACAAAACTAGATCTCACTCACACACCCACCAAACTAGATCTCACTCACACGCCTCCACTAAACTAGATCTCACTCACACACGCCCACCAAACTAGATCTCACTGACACGCCCACCAAACTAGATCTCACTGACACCGCCCACAAAACTAGATCTCACTGACACGCCCACCTAACTAGATCTAACTGACACGCCCACTAAACTAGATCTCTTTGACACACCCTCCAAACTAGATCTCACTGACACCGCCCACAAAACTAGATCTCACTCACACACCCACCAAACTAGATCTCACTGACACTCCCACCAAACTAGATCTCACTCACACGCCCACCAAACTAGATCTCACTCACACGCCCACCAAACTAGATCGCACTCACACACCTCCACCAAACTAGATCTCACTCCCACACGCCCACCAAACTAGATCTCACTCACAAGCCCACACAACTAGATCGCACTCACACACCTCCACCAAACTAGATCTCACTCCCACTCGCCCACCTAACTAGATCTCACTGACACGCCCACCAAATTAGATCTCACTCACACGCCCACCAATTTAGATCTCACTCACACGCCCACAAAGCCAGATTTCACTCACATACCCACAAAACCAGATCTCATTCAGACGCCCACCAAACCAGATATTATTCACACGCCCACCAGACTAGATCTTACTGACACTCCCACCAAAATAGATCTTACTGACACTCCCACCACAATAGATCTTACTGACACCCCCAACAAAATAGATCTTAGTGACACTCCCAACCAAATAGATCTTACTCACACTCCCACTAAACTAGATCTTAATGACACGCACATCAAACTAGATCTTACTGTCATGCCAACCGAACTATATCTCACTCACACACCCACCAAACTAGATCTCACTCACACACGCCCACCACACTAGATCTCACTAACACACCCACTAAACTAGATCGCACTCACACACGCCCATTAAGCTAGATCTCACTCACACACGCCCACCAAACTAGATCTCACTGACACCGCCCACAAAACTAGATCTCACTCACACATCCACAAAACTATATCTCACTGACACCGCCCATAAAACTAGATCTCACTCCCACACCCACAAAACTAGATCTCACTGACACGCCCACAAAACTAGATCTCATTGACACACCCACAAAACTAGATCTCACTGAAACGACCACACAACTAGATCTCATGGACTCGCCCACCAAACTAGATCTCACTGACACCGCCCACTAAACTAGATCTCACTCACACACCCACCAAACTAGATCTCACTCACACGCCTCCACTAAACTAGATCTCACTCACACGCCCACCAAACTAGATCTCACTCACACGCCCACCAAACTAGATCGCACTCACACACCTCCACCAAACTAGATTTCACTCACACACCCACCAAACCAGATTTCACTCACACATGCCCACCAAACTAGATCTCACTTACATACACCCACCAAACTAGATTTCACTCACACACCCACCGAACTAGATCTCACTCATACACGTCCACTAAAGTATATCTCACTCACACACCCACCAAACTAGATGTCACTCACACACGCCCACCAAACTAGATCTCACTGACACACCCCACATAACTAGATCTCACTCACACATCCACCAAACTAGATCTCACTGACACCGCCCTCAAAACTAGATCTCACTTACACACCCACAAAACTAGATCTCACTGACACGCCCACCAAACTAGATCTCATTGACTCGCCAACCAAACTAGATCTCACTGACACCGCCCACAAAACTAGATCTCACTCACACACGAACCAAACTAGATTTCACTGATACCGCCCACAAAACTAGATCTTACTCCCACACCCACCAAAGTAGATCTCACTGACACGCCCACCAAACTAGATCTCACTGACACCGCCCACAAAACTTGATCTCACTAACACGCCCACCAAACTAGATCTCACTGACACGCCCACCAAACTAGATCTCACTGACACGCCCACCAAACTAGATCTCATTGCCACGCCTACCAAACTAGATCTAACTCACACACCCACAAAACTAGATCTCACTCACACACGCCCACCAAACTAGATCTCACTGACACCGCCCACAAAACTAGATCTCACTCACACATCCACCAAACTATATCTCACTGACACCGCCCATAAAACTAGATCTCACTCCCACACCCACAAAACTAGATCTCACTGACACGCCCACCAAACTAGATCTCATTGACACCACAAACAAAACTGGATCTCACTGACACACCCACAAAACTAGATCTCACTGAAACGACCACCAAACTAGATCTCATGGACTCGCCCACCAAACTAGATCTCATTGACACCGCCCACAAAACTAGATCTCACTCACACACCCACCAAACTAGATCTCACTCACACGCCTCCACTAAACTAGATCTCACTCACACACGCCCACCAAACTAGATCTCACTGACACGCCCACCAAACTAGATCTCACTGACACCGCCCACAAAACTAGATCTCACTGACACGCCCACCTAACTAGATCTAACTGACACGCCCACTAAACTAGATCTCTTTGACACACCCTCCAAACTAGATCTCACTGACACCGCCCACAAAACTAGATCTCACTCACACACCCACCAAACTAGATCTCACTGACACTCCCACCAAACTAGATCTCACTCACACGCCCACCAAACTAGATCTCACTCACACGCCCACCAAACTAGATCGCACTCACACACCTCCACCAAACTAGATCTCACTCCCACACGCCCACCAAACTAGATCTCACTCACAAGCCCACACAACTAGATCGCACTCACACACCTCCACCAAACTAGATCTCACTCCCACTCGCCCACCTAACTAGATCTCACTGACACGCCCACCAAATTAGATCTCACTCACACGCCCACCAATTTAGATCTCACTCACACGCCCACAAAGCCAGATTTCACTCACATACCCACAAAACCAGATCTCATTCAGACGCCCACCAAACCAGATATTATTCACACGCCCACCAGACTAGATCTTACTGACACTCCCACCAAAATAGATCTTACTGACACTCCCACCACAATAGATCTTACTGACACCCCCAACAAAATAGATCTTAGTGACACTCCCAACCAAATAGATCTTACTCACACTCCCACTAAACTAGATCTTAATGACACGCACATCAAACTAGATCTTACTGTCATGCCAACCAAACTATATCTCACTCACACACCCACCAAACTAGATCTCACTCACACACGCCCACCACACTAGATCTCACTAACACACCCACTAAACTAGATCGCACTCACACACGCCCATTAAGCTAGATCTCACTCACACACGCCCACCAAACTAGATCTCACTGACACCGCCCACAAAACTAGATCTCACTCACACATCCACAAAACTATATCTCACTGACACCGCCCATAAAACTAGATCTCACTCCCACACCCACAAAACTAGATCTCACTGACACGCCCACAAAACTAGATCTCATTGACACACCCACAAAACTAGATCTCACTGAAACGACCACACAACTAGATCTCATGGACTCGCCCACCAAACTAGATCTCACTGACACCGCCCACTAAACTAGATCTCACTCACACACCCACCAAACTAGATCTCACTCACACGCCTCCACTAAACTAGATCTCACTCACACGCCCACCAAACTAGATCTCACTCACACGCCCACCAAACTAGATCGCACTCACACACCTCCACCAAACTAGATTTCACTCACACACCCACCAAACCAGATTTCACTCACACATGCCCACCAAACTAGATCTCACTTACATACACCCACCAAACTAGATTTCACTCACACACCCACCGAACTAGATCTCACTCATACACGTCCACTAAACTATATCTCACTCACACACCCACCAAACTAGATGTCACTCACACACGCCCACCAAACTAGATCTCACTGACACACCCCACATAACTAGATCTCACTCACACATCCACCAAACTAGATCTCACTGACACCGCCCTCAAAACTAGATCTCACTTACACACCCACAAAACTAGATCTCACTGACACGCCCACCAAACTAGATCTCATTGACTCGCCCACCAAACTAGATCTCACTGACACCGCCCACAAAACTAGATCTCACTCACACACGAACCAAACTAGATTTCACTGATACCGCCCACAAAACTAGATCTTACTCCCACACCCACCAAAGTAGATCTCACTGACACGCCCACCAAACTAGATCTCACTGACACCGCCCACAAAACTTGATCTCACTAACACGCCCACCAAACTAGATCTCACTGACACGCCCACCAAACTAGATCTCATTGACACCGCCCACAAAACTTGATCTCACTAACACGCCCACCAAACTAGATCTCACTGACACGCCCACCAAACTAGATCTCATTGCCACGCCTACCAAACTAGATCTAACTCACACACCCACCAAACTAGATCTCACTGACACGTCCATCAAACTAGATCTCACTCACACGCCCCCACCAAACTAGATCTCACTCACACCCCCCCCCAACAAATTAGATCTCACTGACACGCCCACCAAACTAGATCTCACTCACACGCTCACAAAAGTAGTTCTCACTTACACACACCCCCAAAACTAGATCTCACTCACACGCCCACAAAACTAGATCTCACTCACACACCCACCAAACTATATCTCAATCACACGCCCCCACCAAACTAGATCTCACTCACACACACCCATCAAACTAGATCTCACTCATTCGCCCTCCAAATTAGATCTCACTGACACCACCCACCAAACTAGATCTTACTCACATACCCGCGAAACTAGATCGCATTCACACGCCCGCAAAACTAGATCTCACCCATCCGCCCACCAAACTAGATCTCACTGACACCGCCCACCAAAATAGATCTCACTCACACACCAGCGAAACTAGATCTCATTCACACGCTCGCCAAACTAGATCTCATTCACATGCCAACCACACTAGATCTCACTGACACGGGCACCAAACTAGATCTCATTTATACGCCCACCAAACTAGATCTCACTGACACCGACCACAAAACTAGATCTCACTCACACACCCACCAAACTAGATCTCACTGACACGCCCCCCAAACTAGATCTCACTCACACGCCCACCAAACTAGATCTCACTCACATACACCCATCAAACTAGATCTCACGCACACGCCCACCAAACTAGATCTCACTCACACGCCCACCAAATTAGATCTCACTCACGCACACCCATCAAACTAGATCTCACTCACACGCCCACCAAACTAAATCTCACTTATACGTCCACCAAACTAGATCTCACTGACACCGCCCACCAAACTAGATCTCACTCACACGCCCACCAAACTAGACATCATTCACATGCCCACGAAACTAGATTTCATTCACACATCCACAAAACCAGATCTCACTCACACTTCCACCAAACTAGATCTCCCTCAAATGCCCACCAAACTAGATCTTATTCACACGCCCACCAAACTAGATCTTAGTGACACGCCCACCAAACTGGATCTGACTCACACGTTCATCAAATTAGATCTCACCCCACATATTGACATCCACTGAACAGATCTCCCTGTTACGTCCACATACCCTAATAAAGCCACATTCTAACTAATTTTTGCCTATTTTAAAACAACAAACAGGTAAAGATGACAACCAGCAGCACAGACATTCTGTTGGTCGGTAAAACCGGCACTGGGAAGAGCGCAACAGGAAACTCCATTGTCGGATACCGAGCTTTCAAAAGTAAAAGCAGTTTTGATTCAGTAACAACCCAAGTTCAGTTTGGACATACAGAGTTTGAAGGCAGGGTTTTAAAAGTCGTTGATGGTCCAGGAATTGGGGACACACGTTTTGATAATGAAGAATCTGTCAAACGTGCCGTTGAAGCAATAGCTTTCGCCGTCACAGCTAATCCTGTGGGGTATCATGCTATTCTGATGGTAGTGCGATACGGTGGTCGATTTACAAAGGAAGATACTGACACGGTACTAATCCTGAAAAACATTTTTGGTGAGGATTTTATCAAGTATCATGCAATTGTGCTAGTAACTTGTGGAGATAATTTTGAGATGGATGGGGAAAATGCAATATTCGAGGACTGGGTCCGACGTCAGGGTGGGTACTTTCGACAGCTCATTGACGAGTGTGGTAACAGAATTATCATGTTTGATAATGCAACAAGGGACAAAAATATAAAGATAGAGCAGAATCGGAAGCTGTTGAAGATGATAGATCGTCTTGCAGGAAACGGTGTCCGTTATACAAGTGACATATTTTATAAAGCCAAAGATACTCGAGATCGTCTGTTAAGGGAGTATAGAATTCCACAACTGAAGGAAGAAGCCATAATGAAGTGTGGTCTGATTACTCAACAGCTTGCACAGATTGATTATGAAAATCCAGAATACGCTATACGTCTTCTAGAAAGCTTGAAGAAAAGAGCGGAAGCTCTGGAACAGGATATCATCAAGCAAACCCGAGGTTTTCACTCGATGAGAGTCGCGATAATCTTAGCTCAACAGTTGAATGACTCGGTCATTGCGCAAATGAAGGCAGCCAAAGAGGTTCTGAAGATTCAACAAGAAATGAACGAGATGGAACTTGAGCTGAAAATGGAGCGGACTCGTTTGGAAGAACAGAAAAAGAAGCGCGAATATGATAACAAACGACGCGAAGACACAAAACGGGAGAATATGCAAGAGACGGACGTTCAGTTGGAGCTTCAAAAACAAAGAAAAGTCATAGAAAAGCTTGTGGAGCAGCAAGAAGAGAAAAAGCAGAGAGAAATGCACAAAATAACGGAGAACTACGAAAATGTGAGAAATGAGCAGTCACTGGGGTTTGTTGACGTTGTAAAATATCTGGCAAAGGCTGCATTAAAATTGATAAAGTGGGCGTTATTTTAGTACTAGACTCTAGAGCTCTGTTTTCGACCAAAAGAGAAGGATATAGAGAGAAATAGAGAGCGAGAGAGTGAGATATAAAGAGAGAACATATAAGAGCACACAAACAGATGCCTCCCAGAGAAATATTTTCCAATGGAAATCATAAAGACTTTTACTGCCGATAGTTTTTGTATTTTAATATATAAAAACAACCCTTATCAGCGACGAAAGGTGATACATTGTAACTGCTTTGACTGTGAGTTTAGTTTCCGGTTTAGCTCCATACAGTATCTTGAACCCTTTATCCCGTTGTGTTCTATCGCCTTATGTGGATTCATATTACTATATCTATGGCGGATCATATTTGGATACATTTTGTGCACCGCATCTTTGACTGTGCTGTGTCTTTCACTTACAGCGAATCAAATTCATATTTTGCCTCCAGTTAACGATAATGGACGTGCAGTCATCGAAGTCACCTCTCGAACGGATTCGTACGTTATTTTCAGGTTATAACAATGTTGGAAATGAATTCGTGCATCGGAATCCACCAATGTGTTCATTACGTGGTGTGGTAGTTATTTCGTACGTTATTTTTCATCCTGCTCTACGCTCACGTTTCGCATTCAAGCCGGTTTATATTGTCTACGTCATTGACTGCTTTAGACAGCTGAGACCTAGTGACTATCACCTTGCCGTCAATGTTAATAACATTGTCTGTACACAGCCCGTTCTCATGCACATACCATGCAGAGAAACAGTGTTCCAGCATCCTCATTGATGCACTTATCAAGGGGCAACCAATTTATAAGTAAACAACAGATAGTTAAGGCAGAGGGAATGGTGCTCCAGCCGGACAGAACTAGTAAAACCAACGACCATGATCAGGACTGGTCCTCTGACCAGGAAATAGATGGCCAATAATAACTCCGGATTCATCAGACCAGACCCCACCAGCGAGAGAATGAGGGCGTCGGGGAGACTTCAGGGGCATGAACATTCCAATCGTTTGATATTGAAACTCGATGACTGGAATGAGAAACTGGTTGTCAACAGGCTCCACCGAATCTTCTGGAGGTTGCTGTGCTTCAGAGGTTCGTAACTCGCTTCTCAGAGTCATGAACGGAAACGTAGAGCGATCGATTCCCGCATGTTTTCAAGTGACCTCTGGTCTCAAAGGAGGTGAAGCCAGCATCCCGAGTCACCTCCAATCATCTTGACCTATGTCTTGCTACTAGTCCAAGGTAGCTCGGGACCAGAGATTGAGGTTGATGACCAGCACAGTTTCTTCTTCACTGTAATCAACATACAGAGCAAGTTACACCATAAAGACAAAACTGTCTCATGATGATTCACCATCATCGTTTGCGGTTGGCAACTGACTAAAATACCTTGGCTGTGCTTTCAGTATGGTTGGTTGGTTATTGATCCAGCGGGCTATGGGCTTCTGCCCCTTTCACCCGTGCTTTCAGTATAAACTCCTAGATGTATAAAGGTAATGTGAAGACAGGGGAGTGAGGTAAAGTTGGGTTCCGTCACCTGACCTCTTCTCTCTATACAGCGAGTTTATCTTGAGAACCGTACAGACAATTGAACATCAATTAGCAATCTACAATATGCTGATGATATTGTATTGATAGCCCAGAATAGAACCGACTTGCAGGAAATGGAAATACGGTAGTTCAGCAAAGTGAAAACAAAGGCTTCAGCTTAAATAACAATACATTGGAGGTGATGGTAGTGACTAAGAGACCAGACTCTCCAAAATGCCGAGTCAAAGCGAAGGGGACCGAATTGAGACAAGTTAACACGTTTAAATACCTGGGAACATACAAAGCATCAGATGGAAGATTCAACTACGAAAGACAATGTAGAATAGCCCAAGAAAAATCAGTCTTCATGACCACAAAATAAATATTATCGTTGGAACTGAAAAAGAGGGGCCTTGGATGCTACGTAGGATCAGAACTGATATATGCCAGTAAATCATGGACAATCAGCAAGCACCCGCATAAATCTTTGGAAGCAACAAAGATGTGGTTTTACAGAAGAATGGTGCATATATCATGGACTGCAAAGAAGACTAATGCTACAGTACTCGAATAAGAACAAAGACAACTTATTGCAAGGATCAGAACAAGGCAGTCATCCTTTTTTGGGGGAATGTTATGAGAACAGGTGGCTTGGAGAACCTTATGACAACAGAAAAGATAGCAAGAAAGAGAGACAACGGAAAAGGACGAGAGGTGAGAAGATGTTGGACAGTCTGAGTGGATGGCATGGGCGATAAGCAACAATAGAGTTGGCAAACGACAGACGTAATATATATGTTCTGAGGTCTATGATCGCCAACATCAACCGGCAGAGCACCTGATGATGATGAAGAAGACAGGCTCAGACAATAGCTAGCCCATACATTGTTCTGGTTATCGTCTGTCATATTGTTCTGTTATATTCTTAGCGTCTATCATATTGTTATGTTACATTATTATGTGATTCTTAGTGTATCATATTGTTCTGTTATATTCTTATTATCTATCATATTGTTCTGTTATATTCTTAGCGTCTATCATATTGTTCTGTTACATTATTTTGTGATTCTTAGCGTCTATCATATTGTTCTGTTATATTCTTAGTGTCTATCATATCGTTCTGTTATATTCTTAGTGTCTATCATATTGTTATGTTATATTTTTAGTGTCTATCATATTGTTCTGTTATATTTTTGTGTGATTCTTAGTGTCTATCATATTGTTCTGTTATATTCTTAGTGTCTATCATATTGTTCTGTTATATTCTTAGTGTCTATCATATTGTTCTGTTATATTCTTATGTGATTCTTATTGTCTATCATATTATTCTGTTCTATTCTTATGTGATTCTTAGTTTGTTAAAATATGTGTTCATTTTTTTAGTTCCTCCTGCCAAGCATGTCATAAGAGATGTATTAGAAAGGTTGTGCATTGGGCTGGCTACCTGTGGCTACACGAATGGCGTTAACTAGATATTCATAAACAACAATATCATCTATAAAAGGAAGACTAACATCTAGTCAGGCACAACATACTGATCAGACATGTTAGTCAGGGTCAGGCAAAACATACAGATCAGATATGTTAGTCAGGGCCAGGCACAACATACTGATCAGACATGTTAGTCAGGGTCAGGCACAACATACTGATCAGACATGTTAGTCAGGGTCAGGCACAACATACAGATCAGATATGTTAGTCAGGGTCAGGCACAACATACTGATCAGACATGTTAGTCAGAGTAAGGCGAAATATACTGTCCAAGACCCTACCACCGGCTGTTACGCATCCCTTCCTGGAAACAGACTGTTTTCATGGCAGCCTGGCTGATGGATCAACGGTGATGGATCAACGTGATCCGCGTTGTAGTGATAGACACGTAATTGAAGCCAAGCATAGCACAACCGCCGGAAGGACGCTGGTCCACCTTCATCAGCACGCTCGGGATGTGAGGTAAGCTACTGCAACCTGTCACTTAACGTTATTCTCATGGCGCACAAAAGAGTAAACCTACTCATTGTAGACATTCGCAAATAACAAAATCTGTAGAAACTTTAAGCCATAAACACTTCAGCAAGTTTGGACAATTCAACTAACAACACAATTACAACTCGGTGTAACTAGACACACGAATAGCAAAATGTCATGAGGGCTAAAGACGCGACATAGAATATGCCGCAACGAGTTTGCTCCACTGGCGTGTATGTTATCTTCTAGAACAATCTCCGGTAAAGGAAGCTTGAGACAAACTGAAAGACATCAGGAATGACGTGAACAGAACTGGAACACATGGCACAGGACAAGAGAGCTTAGCGTGTATTTTTGAAGTCGTGGGCTTTATAGGGTGCTGACAAGTTTTTATTGATTTTATTATTATCATTTCGGTATTTGTATTTTTTTTATATACGACGGGTGTTCAAATGAAACAGGCCCTAAAATACGTCAAGATGGGCATGATGACGTCACTTCTGATGTAAGCATCACACATCATCCGTCAATTTTACAAAATGTCATTATCCTCCAACTCAGACCGTTGAAAACATGGCGGGTGTGACACGGAATCCCTCTTTTCCCCTTTTTGTGACACGGAATCCCTCCAGAGTTGAACAGCAAGCGGTGATTCGGGTTGTTTCTAACAGCTGAAGGATGTCGACCAGTTAATATTCATCGCAGAATGCAGACAGTGCAGTGTATGGCGACACAAGTATGTTGAATACAGCAGTGAAGAATTGGGCAACGATGTTTAAAGAATTCCGAGGATTAACGAAAGATCTTCCAAGACCAGGGCAGCCGCATATTGTTGCGTCAGAAGATGTCATCGCCAAAATTGATGCAACAATTTGGGTGGACCATCGCCGGAGCTTACGTTCGACACACTTTTGTCACCCTACACTGACTGCATTATGCGATCAATGTCAGCTGGTCGATATCCTTCAGCTGTTAAAAACCGAATCACCGTCGGTGATTAACGTATCACACCCGTCAAGTTTTCAACGGTCTGCTGAGGAAACTTTGAGTCGGAGGATAATGACATTTTGCAAACCTGACGGTTGGTATGTGCTGCTTACATTAGAAATAACGTCATCATGCACATCGTACGTATGTTAACTTGGTGCAGTTAGGTCCGGTTTCATTTGAACACGCCACGTAGTTACTATTGTAGTTACGGATGTGTCGGACTGAAAGGTGCAAATATTCCAGTCGAGCTGTGAACTAATGACCCAATGCATTCCGTTCTCCGGACTACATCCCTGTTCATGGCTTGGTAGCAGGAGGTGGAGAACGAACGTAGAAGAAGAAGAAGAAGAAGAAGAAGAAGAAGAAGAAGCAGAAGAAGAAGAAGTTACGGTGGACAGAAACAAAATCCAGGCCGTAGTTTACAACTGCTCCTCCAGTCGACTCAGCTTTAAATGGGTACCTGACTTATGAATTGGGGAAGGTGAAAACAGCAAGGAAGGGAACTCCCGACCACACCTCAGATAGGCTGCAGCTTAGTACATGAAGAGTTATCTTCCTACCCGACGGTAATTGTTGCCGTGGAACTGACCTTTAAGTTACTATTGGTTTTGTTGTTCGACTTCTCCCACGCTGACTTTCTTAAAATACATCTCAAGTGTTCAAGTATTCTACTCACTTGACATATCCTGTACCGCCACTGATTTCGCATGTCTAACCTTCATAAAGATTACATTTACCTATTATCGTTGATGTTTTCAAGACTACTCGTACTGGGGTTAGCACTCTTCACGGGGGTGCTATATCAACTTAAAAATCGCAAAGGCAAAGGCCGCCGTCCATCGTAGACGATGATGGCATAATTAATTTTGCTAGCGCTATTTTTAGTAAAGATTAACTGCGCTAATTTGTATCCTCACCCTCTCGTCTCGAGCCTCCCAACACTAGTGGCAAGTCAAGAACAAGACGACTAGGGGGCGACTACGAGATGCAGATGACTCCGAATCAAGCACCTGTAAAAAAGACGGTGGAGTCCGGAGTCGAACCCACACCACCTTATCAACAACGTCGCCACGGATTCCCGTATATCAACTTAGGGGTATATTTTGTCAATACGGGTTGGTTTTAGGCACTCAGTCATGATCTACACTGGTTCAATGATGTCAGTGTCGGCATGCTTTGTGTGTGTCGACTTTCTATGGGTTTTTCGATCCCGTGTCGTGCATGTGCTTCGACAGTTTAGCATCTTCACACTATCAGGGTAAAAGACCCACTTGGGTCATGTCATTCTAGTTTCCTTCTAATGTTGCTTTTCTTTCCCGTTAAGTCATGCATATTGTTTTATGCCAAACCGTTGTATTACCAATTCATACAAGGAATTTCACCCACATTTGTGCGTGCAAGACCGCCTTATTGTGCATTGAGACGCAGCTTTTAACACAATTGTTTTTCCACGAGGCCGCTTTATTCTCAATTTAAACAATTTGTGTTGAGAATGAGAAATTATTCCAGATTGTATTTTTAAACATGCGTTGATGGTGTGCTATTTTTTTGGTAACACTGGCTTACAATATTGTGCTAAAAATGTATGCCATCGTGTAATTCCAGCTTTATTAATACATAACTTCACACAATCTTATAATATTGTCTTTGTACATTTTCAATAAAAGTTTCTATTTTGATATATGAAGTTAGTTCACATTTTTCGTCCTGTTTTGAGGTTGTTATCTTCATACTTGTTTGTGTATTCAATTAATTTATTTCAATCATCTTAGTTGGTCACAGGAAATGGAATAAACCTCGTAATGATAGATTAAAAAAATAGTTATTGTTCTTGTTGTTGTTGACTGCCAACAATGAGTAAGTTTATTCTTTTGTGTGCCCTTAATAATGGTCGTAATAGTGGCAGGTGGTAACAGTAGTTTTTCTCACATCCTTAGCGTGCTGATGAAGGTAGACAGGGACCTTCCAGATGGTTGTGCTATGATTGGCATAATCTGCGTTGTCGTTCACTACTACGGGGATTACGTCGATACAATACCTCGTTAGCCATAAAAATAAACCGTTTCCAAGTAGATCTGTATGAAAGACTGATTAGGGATGGAGAAGGGGCAGGGGATGGGGGAGAGGGGAGGGGGGGGGTCTTGTTCGGTTTATTTTATGATAACCTCACTAACAAGTCTTAACTTAACGTTTTTATACTGGTTTAGACGACTATGCGGAGTCTGTAAACAACCAGTTTGAACACTATGTCTTGCCTGACCAGATCGAGTCTATTTTGTGGCTTCCAAGTTGCGAAAGGCACATTGTGTCTAAGCGCAGCTCTCTCCTGCGTCTGTTCATTTAATTTTCGATGCGACGTTTCGCGGGACTATCATGTAGTGGCTGTGTTGACTGTGAATGAGTACAATTTATAATATATCAATTGAAACAAAGCACGTTTTTCGGTAACGGCTTTTGAATGACCTGGCCGATAGTCCTGTTTACATGTGCCCTTAGACGTGGTTACAGCACTAAAAAGCCAGAAAAATACTGAGCTTAATGATTTAAGAGTAGAAGTCTGTCAACTATGCCAGCAATCCGCACCAAAAAGAGTAGTGGTACGGTGGGTTCCATCCCACTGTAACATCCAAGGCAACGAGGAGGCAGACAGACTGGCAAAAGAAGTTGCAAGATTACCACAACCAGATTCTAGTGTGACCTACGAAGAGTCCAAAAGGTTTATTAGGGCCAGATACAAGGCAAAATGGGAAACAGAACATTCTGGCTACACAACTAATTATGCCTATTACCAGCTGAACAGAAGAGAGCAGGTCGTGGTCTTCAGACTTCGCACAGGCCACAACAGATGGAGGTATCATCTATTCAATAAACAGAAGATAGGTGGCACTGACGAATGCACCTGTGGTACAGGGAAAATGACCGCTGAACATCTGCTGCAAAATTGCCCGACATACGAGGACCAGAGACCAGTAGCAACACTAGACAAGTTCTATGGCAGTGTTGACAATCTCAGGATGACAGCTGCTTTCGTCGAACAAATTCAAGTTAACGTCTGACAGCGTACGAAGTAGAATAAGAAGAAGAATGACCTGGCAAGGATCCGCCATAATTTAATACATTAACAGATCGCACTAGTACACAATTTTAGCTCTATATTTTATGGGGAAGTTGGTTAAAATAGGTGAAATAGAAGTCTACGAACCTGCAGAATATGTCAGGAAAATAATAGCTTTTTGAAATGGGCTATCACTCGTTTAACCAGTGTACAAGAAAGTAGAGGTTATGATAGTATTTAAGTAAAGTAGCATGTCCCTTGCAAAACTTCGTTTCTTACAACCGCCAATCTATTTGGCTGATATAAGTTTCTTGCCAGCTGTGCAGAATGGTCGGCTGTCATTTGATTTCGTAGGCGGAGGTGCGATCGCATCCAGAAAAAAACGTCGTGTCTGCCAAATTGGACACAGTGGAATTCGAATCTGGCGCGTTGGGACCGTAAAACCAAAGTTTCACCCATAAACCACACTGCCTCACTTTGATAGTATACGATTTAGCTAACACCATTCACAACAATCATAAAAATACAAAACAACAAGCAAAGACTTACCTGATGGTGATAATTTGTCCAAAATTCATGTTTTGATTGTTGACTTGTGCAATGAAAAGAGCTGCCACAGCTTCGTATAGAGCAGTGCCGTCCATGTTGATTGTAGCTCCGACAGGGATGACGAAGGACGCCACCCTAGCGTCCACGAGATTGTTGTGTTCCAAACATCTTAGCGTGACAGGCATTGTAGCGGAGCTGGGAAAGCAAAAATCATGTGAAAAAAAGTCTAGAGGATGGGTCAAGCAGCAGATAGTGAGCGTCATTTATAAAATTGGTTCTGTGTGAGTGCATATATATATATATATATATATATATATATATATATATATATATATATATATATGCGTGGGTATGTATTTATGTTGTTGTTATTATTGTCTCATAGCTGCTGGGCAATCCTGTTCTTGGCAGCCCAATGTCATTCTTTAAATATAGGTTCATGTTCGTTGCCTCACTGTGCTATTTCGTGAATTTTTCAATTGTCTACTAAAGTTGTCAGATACATGCTGATCAAATCGCGGCCATCTGTCAGGGTCAGACGAAACATGCTGATCAAATCGCGGCCATCTGCCAGGATCAGACGAAACATGCTGATCAAATCGCGGCCATCTGTCAGGGTCAGACGAAACATTCTGATCAAATCGCAGCCATCTGTCAGGATCAGACGAAACACGCTGGTCAAATCGCGGCCATCTGTCAGGGTCAGACGAAACATGCTGATCAAATCGCGGCCATCTGTCAGGATCACGCGAAACATGCTGATCAAATCGAGGCCATCTGTCAGGATCAGACGAAACATGCTGATCAAATCGCGGCCATCTGTCAGGGTCAGACGAAACATGCTGATCAAGACACGGCCATCTGTCAGGGTCAGACGAAACATGCTGACCAAGACACGGCCATGTGTCAGGATCAGACGAAACATGCTGACCAAATCACGGCCATCTGTCAGGGTCAGACGAAACATGCTGACCAAGACACGACTATCTGTCAGGGTCAGACGAAACATGCTGACCAAGACACGGCCATGTGTCAGGATCAGACGAAACATGCTGACCAAGACACGTCCATCTGTCAGGGTCAGACGAAACATGCTGACCAAGACACGACCATCTGTCAGGGTCAGACGAAACATGCTGACCAAGACACGGCCATCTGTCAGGGTCAGACGAAACATGCTGACCAAGACACGTCCATCTGTCAGGGTCAGACGAAACATGCTGACCAAGACACGGCCATCTGTCAGGGTCAGACGAAACATGCTGATCAAGACACGGCCATCTGTCAGGGTCAGACGAAACATGCTGACCAAGACACGGCCATCTGTCAGGGTCAGACGAAACATGCTGACCAAGACACGGCCCATCTGTCAGGATCAGACGAAACATGCTGATCAAGACACGGCCATCTGTCAGGGTCAGACGAAACATGCTGACCAAGACACGGCCATCTGTCAGGATCAGACGAAACATGCTGACCAAGACACGACCATCTGTCAGGGTCAGACGAAACATGCTGACCAAGACACGGCCATCTGTCAGGGTCAGACGAAACATGCTGATCAAGACACGGCCATCTGTCAGGGTCAGACGAAACATGCTGACCAAGACACGGCCATCTGTCACGGTCAGATGAAACATGCTGACCAAGACCAGACCTTCTGTGAGGGTAAGACGAATCATGCAGACCAAGACCAGACCTTCTGTCAGAGTAAGACGAAAAATGCAGACCAAAACCCTTCCCCAACGTCACGTCTAGGTGAAACATGCTGACCCAGACCCTAGTCAAACGTCAGGGTAAGACAAAACATGCTGACCAAGACCCGAATTCTGTCAGGATCGACAGGATCGATTTAAGTGATCGACACTTTAATCCACATAGCCGTGAGTCTACCGACACAACCAAACATTGCACTACAAGCAATAGAGCCCATGTTCGCCTTCCTTGGTGGTCCTCCTGGTATAAGAAGACACAATGAAACCGTTGCCTACAACAACAAACAGTCGTCAATATTGATGAACGCAGCTTTGAACAGAACTCTAATTCACAATAACCTCTGTCTGGGAAATCGTCGGAGGAACTAAGTGCGTGGTAAAATGATTAACAATGTGGGATAACACTTCCAGGAAAGTGTCGTGGTATGTATTTCTCTTTCGCCTCTCTCGTGAACCATCTCTCTCTCTCTCTCTCTTTCTCTTCACACTTATCCACTTGGTGTGTAGACCATCAACCATCACACACACTCTCTCTCTCATCTCTCTTTCTCTCTATCTCAGCGCTTTTTTCACCGTTGAGTGCATAAACCCTCAGCAATTTTTCATTACCGAGGAGTGTATAGACCATCACCCCTCTCTTTCTCTCTCTCTCTCTCTCTCTCTCTCTCTCTCTCTATCTCTTCGCTCTTATCACCGTGCAGTGCATAAGCCACCAACCAACCAACTCTCATCACCGAGGCGTGTATAGACCATCAACCCTCTCTTTCTTTCTCTCTCTCTCTATATATATATATCTAACTATCTATCTCTTCGCTCTTATCACGGTGCAGTGCATAAGCCACCAACTAACGAACTCTCATCACTGTGGAGTGTATATACCAAAACCAACCCTCTTTCTTTCCCCTTTATCACATTAGGTTGTTTAGCCCACAAACCCACCCATTCCAATCACAGGAGTTCTGTGTTATTTTCCCCAGTACTTTCCTCCAACTTCTTCCAATTATTCTTGTATCGGTCTCGGTCTTTTCTCCGTGTGTTCCGTGGCTATCTTTTCTCCGTGTGTTCCGAAGCTGTCTTTTCTCCGTGTGTTCCGTGGCTGTCTTTTCTCCGTGTGTTCCGTGGCTGTCTTTTCTCCGTGTGTTCCGTGGCTGTCTTTTCTCCGTGTGTTCCGTGGCTGTCTTTTCTCCGTGTGTTCCGTGGCTGTCTTCTCTCCGTGTGTTCCGTGTCTGTCTTTTCTCCGTGTGTTTCGTGGCTGTCTTTTCTCCGTGTGTTCCGTGGCTGTCTTCTCTCCGTGTGTTCCGTGGCTGTCTTTTCTCCGTGTTTTCCGTGGCTGACTTTTCTCCGTGTGTTCCGTGGCTGTCTTTTCTCCGTGTGTTCCGTGGCTGTCTTTTCTCCGTGTGTTCCGTGGCTGTCTTTTCTCCGTGTGTTCCGTGGCTGTCTTTTCTCCGTGTGTTCCGTGGCTGTCTTTTCTCCGTGTATTCCGTGGCTATCTTTTCTCCGTGTGTTCCGTGGCTATCTTTTCTCCGTGTGTTCCGTGGCTGTCTTTTCTCCGTGTGTTCCGTGGCTATCTTTTCTCCATGTGTTCCGTGGCTGTCTTTTCTCCGTGTGTTCCGTGGCTGTCTTCTCTCTGTGTGTTCCGTGGCTGTCTTTTCTCCGTGTGTTCCGTGGCTGTCTTTTCTCCGTGTGTTCCGTGGCTGTCTTTTCTCCATGTGTTCCATGGCTGTCTTTTCTTCGTGTGTTCCGTGGCTGTCTTTTCTCCGTGTGTTCCGTGGCTGTCTTTTCTCCGTGTCTTCCGTGGCTGTCTTTTCTCCGTGTGTTCCGTGGCTGTCTTTTCTCCGTGTGTTCCGTGGCTGTCTTTTCTCCGTGTGTTCCGTGGCTGTCTTTTCTCCGTGTGTTCCGTGGCTGTCTTTTCTCCGTGTGTTCCGTGGCTATCTTTTCTCCGTGTGTTCCGTGGCTGTCTTTTCTCCATGTGTTCCGTGGCTGTCTTTTCTCCGTGTGTTCCGTGGCTGTCTTTTCTCCGTAAGTTCCGTGGCTATCTTTTCTCCGTGTGTTCCGTGGCTGTCTTTTCTCCGTGTGTTCCGTGGCTATCTTTTCTCCGTGTGTTCCGTGGCTATCCTTTCTCCGTGTGTTCTGTGGCTGTCTTTTCCCGTGTGTTCCGTGGCTGTCTTTTCTCCGTGTGTTCCATGGCTGTCTTTTCTCCGTGTGTTCCGTGGCTGTCTTTTCTCCGTATGTTCCGTCGCTATTATTTCTCCGTGTGTTCCGTGGCTATCCTTTCTCCGTGTGTTCCGTGGCTGTCTTTTCTCTGTGTGTTCCGTGGCTATCTTTTCTCCGTGTGTTCCGTGGCCATCTTTTCTCCGTGTGTTCCGTGGCTATCTTTTCTCCGTGTGTCCCGTGGCTGTCTTTTCTCCGTGTGTTCCGTGGCTGTCTTTTCTCCGTGTGTTCCGTGGCTGTCTTTTCTCCGTGTGTTCCGTGGCTGTCTTTTCTCCGTGTGTTCCGTGGCTGTCTTTTCTCCGTGTGTTCCGTGGCTGTCTTTTCTCCGTGTGTTCCGTAGCTGTCTTTTCTCCGTGTGTTCCGTGGCTGTCTTTTCTCCGTGTGTTCCGTGGCTGTCTTTTCTCCGTGTGTTCCGTGGCTGTCTTTTCTCCGTGTGTTCTGCGGCTGTCTTTTCTCCGTGTGTTCCGTGGCTGTCTTTTCTCCGTGTGTTCCGTGGCTGTCTTTTCTCCGTGTGTTCCGTAGCTGTCTTTTCTCCGTGTGTTCCGTGGCTGTCTTTTCTCCGTGTGTTCCGTGGCTGTCTTTTCTCCGTGTGTTCTGCGGCTGTCTTTTCTCCGTGTGTTCCGTAGCTGTCTTTTCTCCGTGTGTTCCGTGGCTATCTTTTCTCCGTGTGTTCCGTAGCTATCTTTTCTCTGTGTGTTCCGTGGCTGTCTTTTCTCCGTGTGTTCCGGGGCTGTCTTTTCTCCGTGTGTTCCGGGGCTGTCTTTTCTCCGTGTGTTCCGTGGCTGTCTTTTCTCCGTGTGTTCCGCGGCTGTCGTTTCTCCGTGTGTTCCGTGGCTATCTTTTCTCCGTGTGTTCCGTGGCTATCTTTTCTCCGTGTGTTCCGTGGCTATCTTTTCTCCGTGTGTTCCGTGGCTATCTTTTCTCCGTGTGATCCGTGGCTATCTTTTCTCCGTGTGTTCCGCGGCTGTCTTTTGTCCGTGTGTTCCGTGGCTATCTTTTCTCCGTGTGTTCCGTGGCTATCTTTTCTCCGTGTGTTCCGTGGCTATCTTTTCTCCGTGTGATCCGTGGCTATCTTTTCTCCGTGTGTTCCGTGGATATCTTTTCCTTTTTTTGTTCTGAGGGTTGCATGACAGAGCCTGTCTTGTGTTGCTGGTTTTGGACTTTTGCAGCGAGTGGCCTATTCAGCGAGATATTTAAAAAAAAATGTATATTACATGTTTCTGTGCTATTTTTTAACATAAGCTTCCGTTCGTAAACTTGCCGAGCTGCCACAAGCCAAGAATATTTCGGAGGGAATTGTTGATAAAGTCTTAATACTGACATTGGTCATTCGTATGTTTTTTGCCAGACATAAAAGAATCTAGATCACAATGGAGTTCGACATTATTAGCCTAGCTGTTGGATTATTTTAGAGGTTCAGGTAGTTTTCAGGATGGCAAAGTTCACTTTTTGCCTTCTGTAGAGGGGTAGAGGCTAACGGTCAGGAACTTGAAGTGGTTGACCGTTTTGAAGTTTCTTAGGTCGATTGTCAGTGATGAATAATGAAAATGTGAAGTGTTGGCCAGAATAGCACAGACAATATCGGCGCTTGCACGGCTTAACAAAATCTGACAAGATAAACGGTTAGCACTATGCACGAGATTCAGATTAATGGTTCTGTCAATATTTCTTTATGCTTGTTAAACATGGACAGTTACAGCTGACCTTCAACGATAGATATGGGCCTTGGATATGAGATCGAGATCACGTACAGAGATCGAGTTATAAATGAGGAAATACGAGGTAGAATTACAACAGCAATAGGGCCTTTCGAAGACCTCTTGGCCACTGTTAAAAGAAGGAAACTCGATTGGTACGGTCGCATATCGAGATCAAATGGTCTTGCAAATACAATCCTCCACGGGAAGGTGCATGGCAGACGACGAAGAGGCCGTCCCAAAAAGAGATGGGAGGACAACATAAAAGAATGGACCAATCTCCTACCAGAAGAGTCACAATCAGCGGCATCTGACAGAGAAGTTGTGAGGAGGTCTTCATGTGTGCCCCAACGACCTCACCGGTTTTGGGATGACCTGATCTAACCTGACCTGAGAGGGATATTTACAACCTCATCTGCACCACGTGACTTATTATACTCTGTAAGTACCGAAGTGAGCTTGTCGATAAAGGCGACGAAGTAGGGTTGTTCTTGGAGCTGCAACCTCACTATGTTAAGCAAAGTCCTTCGGAAACCACCATTGCAAGGGCACGGACATGCTTCTATGCAGGCTTCCTACAAGGTGATAAACTGCTGTTTAGATACATTCTTTCCTAGGAGTGAACAGGGCATTTAAGAAGCATCAAGTGAACGATTGTACCATAGCAGACACTGCTGGCGGGGATGAAGTGTTAGGTTGTCATTGTACTAGACCTAATTGTGTATGAGGTGCATTTGCAATTCTCTTCTTTGATGTCTTTTAAATTCTAACAGTACGTTAAGTGACCATCGGCAGCTGGGTTGACTGATTCGTGCCGATGACAGAGATGGAGTCCGAGATCTATGTAACGAGAAGCGAGGGCTCTATCACTCTGTTGCAGAGATGTACATTAAAAGAGCATGGATTAGGCTGGAAATTTATTATGGACAATCATCAAACTTTTTTTTATAAGAAGCGTCCAACTTGGTTTATACAATGGGTCTCTTACTTTGTAGTTCTGCTTCTGGCTGTAGTGGTCTGTAACAATTCTTCATCTATTGCGTTGAGGCAACGTTTCGACAAATATTATGTTATCGATCACATGATCTTCCCTTTCTCACTTAAACCTTTGCAACCCGCTTGATCTCACTTCTAACAAAGACATGAGCTGGAAGTTCAATCTTATCTCAGTCCATCACATCTCGGTTTAATCACTGATGTACATTCTTCAGTATCGACACGTTTTTAAATTTTCTTTCGAATTATTATTTTGTCTCTTTTCTGGTTTCTTATGAAATCTAAAAAAAAAATGTTTGCCTTTTTGTAGGCTAACGTTTAGCTAAGATGAACATATGATGGGTTAGTATCTTTTGTAATAGGTTATCTTTTGTAATGAAAGGACGACACAAAAACAAAAACAAACCTAAACCCACGTTTCAGCCACAAGGTGTTCATCAGAGACAACAACAAACAAAAACACATACAAATTCACAAAATAATCAACGGCAATGGACATGACAGCCGATTACAGCAACGAGACGGCAGTATCTGGCCCTTTACTTGTATATGCGATCATATACCACCAGAATCATCGCAGCTTTTATTTATTCATTGCTAGAATAAAGGGGCAACGTTTGTTTATAGACTGCGGCACTCTGCGTATTTCAGAACTGCCGAGTGTTTTCGTACCTCCGTTCCGAGAAAAGGGAATACATGACAACCCGAAACAAAAATCAACCTTCATCTTTCTTCCTAATGCTCAAAACATGGCAAAATGAAGTCTCCAACACATCATCACAGAAGGCAGTGTTTGATACCAGACATGTTTTTGTCTCATAATTGTTCCAACTATTTGTTGTCCAGTTGTCTTAATAGTTGAATTGTTGTTGTATGTGACTCGTCCTAGTCTTAGTCGGCCTGTTCTTATACTAGGGCAAATGCCCCTGTTCAGGTCCTAGCTCTGACATGATATGGAATAGCCGGGAGGAGGATTTCCTGCTTTAGCGGACTAGACTCGAGCAGCGTATTACCCTGCTGCGTTGTTGCAGGTGCCGCGAGTTGTGGTTAACCGACGAGTGAGTCCATCTTAATGGACTCAAACACGACAGCAAAGTAGACCTGGAGTCTGTTAGGCGCCATCTGTGATGCTCTTAACAGACAACATAACCGGTGTTATACCATGTCACACAGTTAGCCGGCTTTTATGACATCCTCCCTATTGAGCAGTGGTTCTATTTTTATCCTTGTCATACACAAAGACCCCAGCGGACCACTTGTACTGAGTTCATTTAACTTTTGACAGCGTTTCGACTGGGGCGAGTTACATTAGTTCTCCTAACACCCCGAGGCGAGCTTGAAAAGGCAGTCCTGGGTCCACCTGCATGTAATGCAATGCAAAGCTCGCCACGTTGGGGATTAATAGTAAAAAAAACTCCAAGTATAACCAGCACACGTGGTTGTGAAGCAGCCTGTTGTCCTTAGTCTGTAAAACCTCTCGACTACCCCAGAAATGAGAATACAGTTTTGGTATGTTTTGTCTTAAAACGAAACATTGTGATTTGGCTTACTCTAACCTGTATTTAGAAAAGTCTCATTTAAGTGCTGTTTTACGCACGATCATTTACATAGTGATGTTCCCAGGCACATGCACACTCTTCTGTAGTCTCATCTTACTAAGTGAAATGAATAAAACAGTGCTCCTTTTCTGTTTGTCCAGACAAAATTGCCAGTTATCTTAAAAACACTGTAACATTGTCTCCAAACCTCACACACGGTGTGTATGGTGCATTTTTTTATTCAAGAGGCCGTTGATGGTGTGTCTGTGTGCTCCGGTCGGAAAGAAAATAATGAATAGCTTTATATTATTTTAAGAAACGAGGATATAATATGTCATGTGAAACAATTTGATCAAATCTCCGACGATATCCAACTTTGGAAGACTTCTTGGCAACCGCCAAATGCCGGAAACTCACTTGGTGTGACCACATATCGAGATCAAACGGTCTTGAAAATACGATCCTGCATGGAGAGCTGCAAGGCGCACGGAGAAGAGGTTGTCCCAAAAAGAGATAGGTTGGAGAACATAAAAGAATGGACCAATTTCCGACCAGAGGAGGCACAGAGAGAGAGATGGCGAGGGTTGTGGGGGTGTCTTCATGTGTGCCCCAACGACCTCACTGGTGACGCAATAACTTGACTTGACTCCAACTGTTGTCTTTATTCCTGGCTATCGAGGTAGTGATGGACACTGTGATCTCCATAGTTGTGGGCTTACATGTCTCGCATAGAACTGTAGCCTGAATAACTGCGTTCTACATTCTCAAGTACGCTCGGGATGTAATAAGCGATACAGTTTGCCGTAGCAAATAGATCTGGTCATTTCAAGATTCAGCTAAACTCAGCACGAGTAGCTTCGATCAACAACAACAGCAGCACCAACACACACCGATAACAACATCAACAGCACCAACGCTATCGCCAATACCAACAACAACAATAACAACATCACCAACAACAACATCACCAACAACACCAAAAACCCCAACACCAGCAACACCAACAATACAAACAACACCCACACCAACAGCAACACCATCAAAGGATGGAGTAGCCGGGTCCAGCCACTGTCAGACAAGGTGGGACGCACTGATAGAGATATCAAATGAAGAATACAAAAAAACAAGATGGGATTTTATTGCTTTATGGTACATATGGAAATTGAATGAAATAAAGTCTTTGCAAAAATACAGATCTTGAACTTAGAATACTTGTAATCCTGGTATTCAAACAGGCATAATAATGTATATTGTCCGGTAACCGAATGCCTCGGCTACATGTAGTAGGTATTTTACAACTTCCTGCGGCTTACTGGGGGAAGATTTTTACTTAGAATGTGTCCCTGAGCAGTGGCCGTTAAGCCTACGATTTTCCATTTTTAACTACTAAGGGATTTTTAACATGCTCGACACTGGACACGGGAGTCCGAATTCACTACCCAGAAATCATGGGGATTTTACCAGATAATTCACGTACCAGACCTTTAACTCGAATGTCAAATCCGTTTTAATGTAAGGCTTTGTGACTAAAAATGTTCAAGCTTTTATGAATGGATGCATGCGCCAAATTAAAAAAGTAATATGGAATGATAAAGTCAGTAAAATAACTGTGGGAAAGAACATGACAGATGGTAGTGAACGAGACGTAACGAGACGGCGTTGGTGATGGATATGACACACATTGCAGAAATCAGCTCACAGCATTACACGACATTTACTCTTCTGGAATCATCAAGGCAAAAGAAGTAAGAGCAGATTTAAACATTCATGGAAGAGGAAAGCCGAGACAAACCTAAAAATGGGGAGTTGGAAATGATAACGCATATCATGACCATTCGTCGAATATTTCTCGAGAACCTATACCTCGCGTCGAGTTAAACGGGTTTAATTGATTAACTGACTGAATATACGCGGAGATAGATAGTACAATACCACGTACATGTTTTGGAATATGTTTTCCTCAATAAGACCATCTATAATAGTAACGCCGTGCTTCTTTTGGAGTGAAATAGGGAAAGGAGATAATTCAAGAAGTTATTACGTTTTTAAAAACATTCCGTTTTTGATTTCCCATTCCGAAGTCTTACCTGGATGACGTTCCGAACGCTGTGGCTAGTGCTTGTGATATCCCGTAGATGAAAGTATAAGGATTCTTTCTGACCATAATAAAGTAGAGGAAAGGCAACACGATGGAACCATGAATACCCAGGCCGATGAGTACTGTAATAAAATACATGCCAACCTTGCCAAGTAGGACTGAGAAATCTTCCATGTCAACGATTTTGGCTGCGATCAGAAAAGCGATACCGATCGGCGAGTACCTGTCAAAGAGAACATGATATAACTTCGTATGCACAAAAACAATGTCAGCTTTGAAAGTGAAAAATGAACAACAATATGTTACTAACATGAAAATAAAGTTCCACTTTGATGACGAGATGTAACTGATGTGTATGCTGCCCATCCCCACTAATAGTTAAGGTGAACCGTGATTGACATGGTTATAGCACTGTGAGGTTGATATTGATCCTTGTTTTCCTTGTTCTTAAGCCTGCACTGATAGCTAATAACTAATAGCTAATAGCCTCCCACTAGATTAGCGTCTTCTGTGCTTCTCTGGAATGCATTATTGCATTCACACTGTGCTGGACATCAGTTTATTTCGTTTCCGGAGTAAATTATCATTTCCCAAATTGTCAATCCCATTTTTCATGATTCTGTCAGCTTGTTTCGCACAGGAATAGCACTGCCAGGCTGTGATTTCTCATCTCTTTAGTTAGTGTATAATTGAAAAATACATAGAAATAATGGAAATATATGAATAATGTACGCTCTTTGTCGTTAGATCTCAAATAATCGCATACATTTACTTGAGATTATTGAACTGTGACGTTTTTAAGGACAGCAACGAATTCTCCTCACTTCATCCAGTTAGCAGCCATCAATCGTATCTTGGCCCAACTCTTGTTCAGGATCTTCGTTTGAACGACTATGATTCTTCATTCTTTTTTCATCGTCCCTATGTAGGCAATGACATTGCTGCTCTGCTAATAACATCAGGTTAGATCCAATTCTAGCGATGGGCCGATTATGATGTTGAGCAGATCTTCTTGGTTGTATTGGACACTCAGTTTTCAGTTGATGATGGTGTTTCGTAAGAAAGTTCATTGAATCTTCCTTAGTCAGGTGGTGTGAGAAGATTGGAATTTTGACTGATCTTTTTCTCTTACGCTGCATTTGTTAGCGCCGCACATAAGCACACACAGTAAGCAGCTCTTGCATATTTTGAATTTACTCTGTCCGCTTTACTGTGAACAATCTTCACATTTTTAAAACCATTACACGCTAATATGCCCAGCATATTTTGTTATGTTTAATGAAATCTTTCTCTTTTACTTAAGAATTTAACACCATTTTAAACACATAATAAACATATAGTAAATGATTGAGTGAAAGATTTTTCTTCTTGCCCGTTGAATATATAGTTCCTGCTTCAAGAGAGGAATCGCTAGTTTACAGCTTGACTGCGATATTTGCACGTGTCGGACCGGAAGGTGCAAATATCGAAGTCAAGCTGTAAACTAGCCACACAACGCATTCTGGTCACTGGACTAGATCCTGCTACTTGCAAAGCCTTGTTCATGGCTTGGTAGCGGGAGATTGAGAACGAACGCAGAAGAAGAAAAAGAAGATATCTTTGTTATATTTCATGTCGATGTTTTGCCTGTTCAGCGAACTGGCACAGCTGTGCTACTCATGTATGTAACCCAAATGTTTTTTCCGCACAAACATGACGGCTATAATCGTGCTTCTTATAGTCATACAACGTATTCATTATTTGGGAAGACAGTTCATGCAGGATAAGGAAAATGAGACTCCACAATACCTTCTGTATTGCACACAGGCTTAGCACAGCCATACACCAGTTTAGTCTCAACAGCTCTTTTAAGTCATAGGTGTCTTCTGGATGATGAGACCTTGGAGTGGAAAACAGAACTGGCTTCTTAGCGTTTTGTGTTAATCCTTCTCCTTCCGGCATCGTCTTTTCTTTGTTTTCTTCGTCGTTTGTTCTCAAAATCCCGCCGCGACCAATCCATGAAAAGGCCTTTGCATATAGTCCGGAGAACGGAATGCGTTGTTTCGTAGTTTACAGATTGACTGCGATATTTGCAAGTTTAGTTTCAACATATCCTACTTCAACAGCCATTTTTTTGAGCCATCTCTTCGTCCCTTCTCCTTAGCCAGTTTGCTATGTTGCAGACTGTTGTCCAGCATCACCGCGTGGAGGTGTAGAAAAATCTTGGCAGCTCTGGTTCGCTGGCACTAACGCCACGAGTCAGCTTTGGGTCGCAGGCCGCTGCAGCTTATGCACAACTCAGCATCTTGTCGTTTCACTTTACCGTGTTGCAAAAGCATCTTGTCACCAAGCGTGAGGTGGCCTGTCGAGGTACATTTTCACTTGGGTCAGTCTTCAGCTTTGCCTTACAAGGAGGTCATACTTATTTCCAGGGCCTTCCATCCACGCTTACATATATCTTTGAACGTTAACTGTGGTCTTCCGACTGTTCTCATGCCATCGACCAACGGTTCATAGAGAATATGTTTGGGAATGCGACCATATTCCATGCGACGACCGTGACCAAGCCGTCGTAGTTTTCGCTGTCGCTTTGGAGACCGACGAAAGAGTGCACCCGTGCATTTGTCACTCTGTCCCTCTATGTAATTCCAAGCTTGGGTTTCATGCACTGTAGTTGAAAGGTGTTATGCCTGTGCTCATGTTTGGCATAGGTTGCCCCTCGCTACCGTATAGAATCGTGCTGACGATACATGCACTGTACACCAATTGTTAGGTCTAGTGAGAGTTTGTCGTTCATGAAGGTTCTCAGGAATTTCAATTGGTGTACAAAAAGGGTAGTGGTACAGTGTGTTGTCCATATAATGTGTCCGTCACTATAATGTGTCGTCCATATAATGTGTCTTCCCAATAATGTGTCGTCCATATAATGTGTCGTCACTATAATGTGCCGTCCATATAATGTGCCGTCCCTATTATGTGTCGTCCATATAATGTGCCGTCCCTATAATGTGTCGTCCATATAATGTGCCGTTCATATAATGTGCCGTCCCTATAATGTGTCGTCCATATAATGTGCCGTCCCTATAATGTGCCGTCCCTATAATGTGCCGTCCCTATAATGTGTCGTCCATTTAATTTGTCGTCCATATAATGTGTCGTCCATTTAATGTGTCGTCACATTGTCTTACCTGGTTTGCTATTTAAACTTTCCAATATTTTGTTAATAGGACGTCTGTATGCGGCTTTATTCCTTCGACATACCAGGCTTGAGGAAGATGCTGCACGTGTGTGTCTAGCATGCAGGCCTTTCCCTGCTGGCATGTAACCTACCCGGCAGAATGGGGGGGGGGGGGGTCTCTATTCAGCATTTGACGGTACTGGTAACCGTTAAAACGTCATTGTCTGAGGTCTTGTACCTGCGTGTTTCCCAGTATCACCTCTAGTAGACATGCCGACATAGATAGACATACGCGACACGCAAACAGAAGGATCAAACAGTTAAGTGTAAAGTACACACCAAAAGGTAGTTGGATAGTAGAAACGGACTGTGAAGATAACGTGTTAGAGACTTCATTGTAGTTGGTCTCTGTTTTATGCGAGGTGGGCTGAAATTTCGCGTCGCCCTGCAAAACTTACTCTAAATATATGTCAAATACTAATATAAATATGTTTGGTGACATTGCATGTCAAGAACTTCTTTACTGAGTGATCGTGCCCCCTGATCTCAAGGGAAAAGACACCAGCGGGTAGTCATGTTGGAGATTGATGAAAAAAATTGGAGATCACGCGTACACTCTTGTGCACGTAAAACAGTCTGTAGCAGTTGAAAATCGATTAGAACAAACTGTTAGTTGCTGTCCGGGCAAAATTATGCAAGTAATGAAATTTCTAGCAGCATCCAACCTGCCGTCTCTCACGCCTAGTTGGCGGAGGAAGAAACCATTAGATAAAACGAACATAAATTTGATTAGCGTTCGGCTATTTAAATACTAGAATGCCAAGTACTGACAGCTGTTGGCCGAGAAGCAAGGTCTTTTAATATATATATATATACAGGGCTTAACAAATTTTAAGGGTAGCTCACCAGCCAGTTAAAAATGTCACCAGTCAGGATGGTCAGACTACAGTCATGTAATTTATGTTAACAAATTTTAACTAGGCACTAATTCACCTTCATTTCTAAATAACAATGCCTACCAAACCAAAATATATTGTATTACTTACACAGTATACGTCTATTTCTTATTAAGAAAATAATGCACTGCTGTCAGAGGCATGGCACTTTAGTCCTTGAACATGCTTGGTAGTTTTACCACTGTAGTATCAGTTATCGGTGACTTTAGTAAGTTTAAATTGTGGTAGTGGATGTACATTTAGTTTCACCATCATGAGCTAGCTTATGTACATTCTATTCGAACTGAAATATCATTCATAATCGCGCTAGAGTCGCTATGAAGAAACGAATATTTTTTTTTCTACTCGTCAAGCAATAATTTTTACTTGTCACAGACGAGAAGACTAACACTTTTGTCAAGCCCTGTACATATATAAAACCACGTTTACCAACTATCATATTATTGACTATATGTCATACATATCTTTTATTGTTCTAAAATTGATAAAATTTTACACTTATAAATATATATATATACATATATATATATATATATATATATATATATATATATATATATATATATATATATATATATATATATAAATATATATTTATTTATTTATATATATTTTCTCTTGACTACTCGCTAAAACATTCGTCTACTGTCTCCATAATACGAGACGCCAAGGCTGACAAGGCAAAATTAGCAAGATCCGGATATTCTAATTACTGTCTGTGTCAGTTCCGGGTAGTGTAGACACTTGTTCATCCTGGCAACATGTCCGTGTGTTAGTGCTGAAGTTGTGTAATAATTTGGCATGACTATGAGAAGACCGGGTGGTTGAGAGGTACAGATTCATCACATGCAGTCTAAGTGCAGGTGTTCAATCATCGACAATATATATGTGTATTTTAATATATTCAGATGATATAAACAGTTATCTAGCTCATTATGCGGCGAATGTCAATGTATTTTTGTGCACTGAAATACAACTCCATTTCCCACTTCTTGTATACAATAAAACAAACTCTGCAATTAAAGTTAAATAGAAACAATGCAGATTTCGATATAACGATTGCTGAGATACTATTTCACTATCAAAGTGATACCTGTAAGGCTATTTCTAGTAGAAACAGAAATATGGTTCCTGATAATTCTACGTAAACATTGGACAACTAAAATAATCCAATCCAGATACATTACAAACAACAAATATCGAACAATTAATTATAACTAGAATAAACAAAGACAAGCAATGTTTTTGTTTGATCCAACACTTCGGAGGTAAGGTCTAGGAAACAATGCGATAAAAGAAAAGATCAGGAAAAGACAAACTTAAAAAGACAAAATAGAAAGCTATGGTTGGCACAAACAACTGGCCGGGCAAAACATAGAGCATCTATAATGCTGAAATGCTCATAGTGAAAATGATTTTGTAAATAATTTCAATGTCAATGTAATTTGGTACGACAATTTTTTTTTTTAAACAGTATTAATGAGTTAAGAACTATTAGAATATACGAACGTGTATTTTACATCATTAACTGTAAATTCCGGATATTCCTGCCTTTATAGTTAGGTTAGATATTAATATTTCATGAATACCTAGTGATCAACAGAAAAACGTAATTGAGGTAAATCTTCATCTTCTAAGATTTGGATGTGTGTATGAGAGATCCCATCAACACACTAAAGTGGCATATCGGGAATAATGTGTTAGGCCTATATGTTTCTTGGCCAATATCACACTAGGGGTGATGTGGTCAACATTACGTCGACAGACCTTTACTTTCCTAGATTATTCTGGTACCCAAATTTTGAGGCTGGGTCGGCCCCAAGATCATTTTTGCAGTCGGAAAAATCCCGCAACAACTGGGGAACGAACCCTGATCGCTCTTCTCAAAAGCCAGTGCATTAACTACTGGGTTACATTGGCTCACATATGTGTATATTAAACTTGATTTTATATCTTTTTTTTAACATTCATGCTTTGTGCTATACAATTCGTGCATTTGACAGCATTCGGTATAATTTCAGAAAACCATTATTAAGGCTATAGATAGATATCTTTGTTCAACACGGTTTGTGTCTGGGTTGAAAAGAATAGTATGATCACTGTAACTATGCAAGCATGTCGCAAAATGTGGCTACAAAATTATGTACATTGAGCTGGCAGCCTCGTCATATAATATCATGATTATTGAAACCACCTCCGTAATAATTTAGATACAGGCTTTGAAAAGGGACTAGCTGTTCTGGCTTCAGGTATATCGAAAACGCGAATCAATCAGTCACAATTTTTGTTTAAGTTATTGTATTTACAAGAAACCACATATTTTGTAATGTCACATATTTTGCTGCACAAAATGAGACTTCATGAAACTTTCTTTCATATTATCTTGCATCAGTATTTCTTAAATCAGGAAGCTCCAAATCGTATCTTTTGCGTCAGTATTTGCCGATTCAGAAAGATTTCTATATTTTGCATCATGTTTTGGTCAGTTCATGAAGATTTATATCATATATGTTGCTTCATTATTTGTAAATTCATGAGGATTTATATCATACACTAGTATATGTTGCGTTATTATTTGTAAATTCAGGAAGATTTTTAAATTCTTGTATCAGTGTTTGTCAAGTCAAGAACATTTCTACCATATATTTGGCATTATTATTTACTATTTCAGGAAAATTTGTATCATCTATTTTTCATCAGTATTTACGTATTCAGAAACATCTCTCTTAATATATTTTGCAACGGTATTTACCAATTTAGGAAAATTTCTTTAAGATATTTTGCATCAGTGTTTGTAATTCAGAGATATTTCTATAATAAATAGTCGAGCAGTTTGACTGTCCGAATTAAGACTCACCACAGAAACACTGTAAACAGCTTCATGGTCACTTCCACCAAACAGTCACAGAAGACCACCACTGGTTTTCCTCTCTCACCCATCCTCCCAAGCATGATGCCAAACAGAATTGAGAACATGACTATCCCCAGCACATTGGGTTTTCCAGTGCCACCATCAGTTAAATTCACAACGTACTGTTTCACATTCACTGGAATGAAGTAAAATGTTTTAGACGATAGATCATAAAGGTAACAATCATACAGCTACAAATGGGGGAGAAAGACTAACGTTTGGTCAGGTAAAATATACTCATCAGACATGTCAGTCAGGTTCAGGAAAAATATACTGGCCAGGACCTTCACCTCGACTTCCTCGTAGCCCTTCCTGGAAACGGGCTGTTTTCATGGCATTCTGGCTAACGAGGTGAGGGATCGACGTGATCAACGTAGTAGTAAGCGACACGCAGATGAAGCCAGGCGTATCCAAATTTCCAGGAGATTCCCAGTCAGCCTACATTAGCACGCTCGGGCGCACAAAATAGTAAATATACTCATTGTGGGCAATCCAAACAACAATACAGCTACAATCAAATTAAATTGCCACATGCAACAACTCACATACGAAAGTCAAGTGAACACAACACAAAAGAACTATCTAGGTTACGACCAAAAAGTTTTCGTCAGTGTAAAGAATAACACAAATCACTTATTTCCATTGATGGGATTTACTAGAAGAATTGTAAGGGCTGATAAATAAATACCACCTCTCTCTTCCGACACCAAGGAGTGTGCAGGCTACATTTTTATTTTACTGCGATATAAATCTGCTTATGTCGTGCTCAAGTGATGCGACCGGTATTTAAACTGCTCAGCTATCCGCTGCTCAAGAATAACTAATAAATGAAAACGATTTAGATAAAAATGACTTTAAAAAAACAAAACAAAGACTTCATTTTTTCAACCTATATTGATTAGATCATGTAATTGGCATATCTTTGAAAGTGCGTGTCTGTGGCAACGCAGAGACTGGTTTCGATAATGTTCTCTGTACTTCCCAGTTAACTTAATTATACCAATTAGTTTATGGATCTGTTCTGTTTTATAGGAAGACAACTCAACGAGAAAATGAACTAATTCACCAAACTCTTTAAAGCTTAAGACCAAGATATTGAATGATCAAACGTCTCCATACGTCAGTAAGTGTTATATAATTCATTCATCTTACCGTTCCAACGTCAAGCATATTACACCACAACAGCTGTCTTTTAAATAATGTCAGTCTTCAAGCAGATATAATCAATCATCCGTTATATTACTCTATTGTGAATTTTTGCTTCACACAATGAGCCAGTTGATGGAGAGATCGTGGAATGTCTGTATTCTCCGATGCGCTGTGTTTGTAGACTACGAAAAGTCATTTGATAGCGAATTCACAATCAGTACAACTCAAAATGGAAGAAAGACAAGGACGTTAATGGGGAGAGCTCGTGAGCAATACTCTTGGCCCAATCCATCAGTTGCACATACACCAACAAATCGCCATTTTTGGCCTGAGAACAGGCCACTGCAGAATATAGGGTTACCTACATCGGTCCAATATATCTTATACAAATGACTGCCCATGTGGAATCAAAGTCCAGACTCCTGAAGACATCCTACAGGACTGCCAAGTATACATAGACCTACGATGACAAACCTGGCCAGAGGGAATCGAGGCGATGCAGAAGCTGTGGGGCTGCCACGAGGACATGGAGAGGACCATGGAACGTTCTAGCGACGGGACTATACATCTACAATGGCCAAAATTCCTGAACGCAGAATAAGAAGGAAAAGAAGCGTTGTGTTTGTAGACACGAAAAGGCATTTGACAGTCATGGCATAAATGCAGTGGTAAATTCCTTAGGAACCAAGGTATCGATGAATAGTACGCTCGGTTTATACAGAAGGTAAACGAAGGCTACTCAACTGAGATCACTAAATTTCCACTTATCACTTGCCATACCAAGACACCCATGCGTACAACATCTCCCAACTCCCTAAAACTATTCACAGCTGGCCTTGAGGAAGTTGTTAGGTCCCTAAACTGGCAGGCTCGAGATGTCAGCATAGATGGCGAGATCCCCACACACCTTTTTGTGGACGAAATTGTCATCTCCAGCCATCACATTGCAGAGGCCGAACAAAGAGTCAATGAACTGAATGAACCAGGCAAGACGGTTGGCCTAAACATAAATATAAAAAAAGACTCAGCTTTTACTGAACACTTTCTTTCCTACTGGGCAACTGCGATTGAAATGTTAGTCCATATAAAATGTCAATGTGTTGCTACCTAGGCCAGGAAATCAACAACCACGGCGTTGATAAGGAAATCCCAATCAGGAGAGTGTTGACTTGGCTCAGCTTCAACGGAATTAAACTCAACCAAACAGATGACGGACGTCAAGGCCCGAGCTCACATCTTTAATAGAATGATTACTCCAGAAATGGTATATGGGTGGGATGTTTGGAGTCTACGCAAATCAGACGCAGGAAATCTCCGTATTACAGTCCTAAGTATCTCCCTAAGAAATCACATCCATTATACCGACATCAGCGAACAAACAGTTCTGGGATGTCGTCGACTCTGCGTCAATGCGAAAGTACAGATAGGCAGGCCATATAGTCCGCATGACTAACGAGAAGGATGTTTTCTGACGGCCATACTAGTGCATCTACCCGACGGACCCCAACCAAAAAGATGGAGAGATGATCTGCATCACACCTTTAGACCATAATTTTACTCCATGCAGAAGGGCAGACATAGATTCAAACAGCTTTTGGCTACCTTGTATCTGACATACTTTCCCGATTTGAATAGCAGGATTCAAGTACACAAATAAGTGAAGAATTTTAGCCGGTTCTTTCACAGGAAACATGAATTTGAGCTTTTGTAGTGGCTGACTAAAATGGCAAAGTTTTTTAATAAAAAAAGTATTAGATAGCCATTCCTAAACACAACTATATGTAGTCGCCGCTCACGACAAGCTTGAAAGTTGACAGTGGCCCAATACTTTTCATCTTTGATACTGTGTTTTGATCAACTTTACATAAATCTATAATTAAGTTAGAAAATGACTGATGATAACGCAAGGGAGGGGGGGGGGGGGTGTGACAACCCAGTGGTCTAGGGTCTTGAAGTAAGGTGTTTGCATTGGTTGCTGGAGACCTTGGGTTCAAATCGCGGTGCAGGCCCAGAATTTTTCATGTGTTCACCCGGTAAAAATGTCCCCTGATCTCTGAGTAGTGAGATCAGACACCCACGTACAGTGGTGCGTACGTTAAAAATATATTGGCAGTTGGAAATCGAAAAGAGTTGGCTTAACCGCCGCTGCTCGGGCAAAATTCAAGTTAAAATTGAACTGCAGATATAGATAGAAATTGCGTGTATTTGGTGTAAATTTATAGCCGACTATCCTTTTGAAGTTATAATGCAGATCAAAAACCAAATAATTGTTAAGCTTTGTATAGACAACTATTCAATAATCATTTGATTAGTTTCAAATCAAACTACTTCATGTTTTGTGTACATATTGTAGGCCAAACTAAGCTGGCTTACCACATTCAAATTGACAATTACATAAACACTAATCACTAAGTTACTTAGTCTAATAGGTACGAAAAATATGTAAAGGTACAAGATCTTCATCACATATGACAATCAAAAATCTGTGCTCTGTCCTGTTTTGTTAAGGAAAGGCGTCAATACTTTTCGGGCAGACACATATGTGCTGACTCCTTCTGAGAAAATGAAGAAGAGTGTAGATACTGATGGTTCCTGTAGATCGCTGGTTGTACACACTCCTGCTACGTCCTGTCAGGCGCCATCTCTGCTAGAAACATGCTGGCTCATCGACTGCAGTGTCTTTCTCTAAACCACGGTCGTTGATCAGTTTCATAATGTCACCTCTATATATTGCCATTATCTCCAATGCGGATGCCTTTGAGGCCAAAATGTCAGATCTTTCATTCTCGCAAACCACAGCATGGCCAGGACAATAGATCTACACACGTTCCCGAATGTTCTAGTCTTCTATGTCCACTATCCACTCATGTCACAACAACCCATTCAGCACCTTCCGAAGCAAGGATTGAGAGTTAGAGATGATGATAGTCCCTATTAAAGAGGTCCCAAACAGTCACCTGAGAATCGAAGTCACTGCTTCTGTTTCCATTCTGAAACTGGACGTTGTTGCCAAGTATGCACTGTCTAATTAGCACTGATCCTGTCTCTTATTCTAGCGGAACAGCACTAACTAACTTTCTTAACGTGCAGCCTATACCTGTATATATGACAGCACTATAATTCTGTACATTTTCCCTCATTATTTGTTTAATCTAAATGTTCGCTTTTCCATTGCATCAGTCTCCGCATTCATTTCTAAGTGTGATAATGTTGAACAGACACGAATGAAAACATTAAAAATCCCTTGTCGCCTTCAGATTCGTATTTTGTGCCGTCTATGTTAGTTGCTGTTCCTGTAATTTGTTGGGTTTTAAAAAATTTGTGCTGCTCTTTGTCCATGACGAAGACTCTGTAGTCGAAACCTATGTTTAACTTCAAAACCAAGCCATGAGAGTTATAACAGGAGGCATGAAGTCAACGCCAATTGTAGAACTTGAAAAGATTACAAAACTGCAATCCATGACCAATAGAAGAGACTGCAGAGCCCAGCTGCAGGCAGAGAAACTCTGAAGACTGACTGACCATCCAATGCACCAGAGACTAAACAATTTGGGAAATGGGAAACTAAAGCGGAGAAACTTTGCAGAAATAGCCAAAGCAAAGATGCACGAAGATCCCATAAACGCACTAACAACACCAAAACCCATCACTACTGTACGAAAACCTACTTGGAGGCAGGATATATTTCCAGAGGTGGTAGAAAATATACCAGGTATTGGAAACAAAAACTGCCAGACTGAAAAAGAAAGGAGAGATACTACCCTAAGCTTCATATCGAAAAGCTACTGGACCCATGCATACACCGACGGTTCTGTAACAAACACTACACAGAACGGAGGAGCAGGAGCATTCCTGAACCTACCAAATGGCAGACAAATAACACTGTCATTCGCTACTGGTAAGTACACAAGCAATTTCAGAGCGGAGGCAGAGGCACTGAGGGCGGCAGTGGAAGAAATGGTGACACTCAATGAAAATGAAAGCCACATAGTCCTGCTTACAGATGCTCTCGCCGTAGTCACAGCGCTAAAAAGCCAGAAAAACACTGAGTTTAATGACTTAAGAGCAGCACTCTGCAAACTGTGCCAGCAGTCCACACCAAAAAGGGTGGTGGTACAGTGGGTCCCATCACACTGCAACATCCAAGGCAACGAGGAGGCAGACAGACTGGCAAAAGAAGGTGCAAGACTACCACAAACAGATACTAGTATGACGTACGAAGAGTCAAAACGGCTTATCAAAGCCAGATACATGACCAAATGGGAAACCGAACATACTGGTTACACCAAAAACGATGCCTATTACCAGTTGAACCGAAGAGAGCAGGTCGTTGTCTTCAGACTTCGCACTCGCCACAATAGACTGAGGTACCACCTATTAAACAAATTGAAGATAGGTGGTACCGACGAATGCCCGTGCGGTACTGGCAAAATGACCGCTGAACATCTGCTGCAGAACTGCCCGACATACGAGGATCAGAGAGAGCAGATGTGGCCATCACCAGTGGAACTGCAAGACAAGCTCTATGGCAGTGGCGAGAGCCTCAGGATGACCGCCGCTTTTTTCGAAAAAATAATGGTTACTGTCTGACTGCGTACGAAGAAGAAGAAGAAACCTATGTTTTGTTTGTTTCTGTTTCGACCTGGCAACTGAACCACACCTGATTATGTTATTATAAACTTGTGACCTGCTATGGTAGCATACCTCCAAATATGATTGTAGAAAATGCCCAGTATCAAGACCTCACACAATCATAGCTTTACAGTTACCAGCACCACCATAGTCAGAAAGCAGACCATATACTGCTTGGTTGGCTAATTGCCAATATGGACAATCTTGGTTGCTGAACACCCTAGAGATACACCTTCCCCATACCAAGTAACCCACAATAACGAAACCACCACAAATCTACTAGGAATAGCCAAATGAGAGTCTAAAAATCAAAGAAAAAAAAAAAAAAAAAAAAAAAAGTCACAGGTAAGTACAATCGAAGACCTGAACAGATGAAACGCAGAATTAAGGATAACTTCTGGCTACCTGTCAACAAGTAGGAGTTATCTCCCTGATTGAATATCAAGATATCAAGATTCCAGCATTCCAACATCATCACAGCGTTGATGTCAGAGACAAGGAACAGCATGCAGGTAAACAAAAGAAAACAAAACAAACACTTACAAATGGTGGCTGTCAGATTAGTATCTTGTGTACAGTTTATGTTTAGAGTTGCTGTTGAAATTTATTGGATGTTTTTATTTGATTCGTTCTTTTCAATGACGAAGAGTTTGTGACTGTAATGTACATTTCATTTTACTATTATTTCGGCGCGGTACCTCCTCCTTCTTTGTATCGTCTTCTTTTTCTTCTTCTTCTTCCACTTTTTCTTTTTCTTCTTCTTCTGCTTGTTCTTAATTCTTCCTCTTTCGTTCTCTTGAAACTATAATATCTAAACCTGCAAAGTTGTCTCTTATATAAACCATGCTGTCTTTTGTAGTTCACATTCAGGTCCCTAAAATTTCTCTTCCAGTGTTGCTTCTATGGGCCATTGGGTTTTTCCTCTGTATGTCATTTCGAGTCGGTTATGTAGTATGTCCTCTGTATTCTGGGGTGCTTGTCCGCATGTACACATGCACGGAGTTGCCAATCTTCAATTTTATGTACGTGTGGCGGCCAAGTCGGTTGTGTCTTGTTGTGTCTTGCAACAGTTTGTTATTTGCTGTTTATCTTAATGGTTGCGCTCTGATTGACTTGATTATCCTTTTCTTCTGCTGTTATGTAATTGGTACATCCTGTTGCCACACCCTCCTTTGCCAGTCGATCTGTTCTCTTGATTACCGAAACTTCACAACAGGAAGGTATCCGCCGCATGGCAATCTTTCACTGATTACTCAGTTAACACATTAGAGCTTGTTGGCCTGACAGTTTCCCAGACTTCAGTGTTGGAGTGCTGATTTTGGAAATGTTAGAAATATTGTCGGTTGTGGACCGCGACTGTTAATATCACTATCAATATTGTATCTTCAGTATTGTTTCGCCATACCTGATTGAAGCAGGCTTACGATATGATGCTTGCACAGCAATGATCATTAATGAAACGTTGCTTTTATCAAACGTTTATCTCGCTTATAAAATATTAGAACTGGGCTAATCAACAGCCTACTGTAGATACAGGCATTCTGACTCACAAGGAAATCCCTTTGATACGTCACATTCCAAGGCTAACCAAATAACGAAACTTGTATGTGTCAACTATAATAGCGTGTTTGGGAAATAAATATCGATTTGCAGTTAGTTTCAGGGCAGGATTCTGTAAAAAGATCACTCTAAAGAATAATTTGTTGTGTTTTGTACTTGAATGTGTTCTATTTCTCTGTGTGGAATGTGGATGATGAAGACCTTAACTCTTTTTGTTCAACCAGTTCTTTCAGTTGATATTTCTGTGAGTTGGGGGCCGTGGATGGGTGCGAAGATGGGTGACGAGTTCAATATAGGATCTACATACTCGAAGGCAGTGAGGGCATGGGGAGTTCACTACACGAGAAGGTTATAGTTTATGGGTTTTTCTAGTGTCTCCATTGTTCTGCTGCAGCCTTTATGGTGGCTTCGCATGATGCTGCTCCTCTGCGGATGTTATCCAACCACTTATAACGTTGTCTGTTTCTTGAACGACTGCCTTCCATCCTACGCATACGTATGGTATTCAACAATGAAGTATTTCTGTTATATGACCAAAATAACTTAACTGTTTAACAGTGATGTCGGTCATTAATTCTCTTTTCAACCCCAACTTTTTCAATACTTCTACATTTGTTTTCTTCTCTTGACAAGACATGCGACCCAATCTGTAACATACTCACATTTTAAGACTTCATTATTCTTTTCCACACGTGTTATTCAGTGTCCATGTTTATGCGCCATAACGCAGTAACGAGTACACATACCACCTGACAATTCTCATTTTCAATGTATGATTTATCCGTTTTTTATATCAGTTTGTGTTACTGAATACCATTTTGGCCATTCCTATTCTTTTTCTGATTTTTTTTTCCACAGCTGCCTTCTTCCGGTATTATATGACCTAGATAGTAGAAACTTTGCATCTGTTGAAGTAGCGCATGTTTTGTTTTTATCTACATACGTTGTTTCTTGTCACTTTTTTCCAATTATCATAGTCTTTGTTTTTCTTTATGTTTATGTCTTATCCAAACTCTTGACTGATGTTGTATATTGTTATCACAAGCTCCTGCAATACTTGCTCACTTTTTGCATCAAAACTGAATTATCCGCATACCTTAGGTTATTCATTGACACGCCTCCAATGACAAGCCCTGGCATTTTCGCTATCTCCTTGAATATTTGTTCTGTGTAGATATTAAAAAGACAAGGGAATAATACACACTGCTCTGTCGACATCTATACTTGCAGAGCATATCTTGATATTACATCTAGTAATATAATTTGAGGATCTGTAAGTTGTCGATGACTTGGCTCGTCTATCCCATAACCGCAGTCAGATGATAAATACAATTGGTTTATTTAATAAGAGGTCAGGGTATTGGGACGGAGCATGCACATTAAAGAGAAAAAAATGTATGAAAACAAAAACAACTAACGAGAATCAGATTGTGTTTGGAGATACACTGCTGCAGGGTGTATAATCATTCATATTTCTTGATAGCAGAAGAGACAAAGTAGGAGGTACAGATAAAGATATAAAATATGAACAAACAGTTAAAAAACAAAATAAAGGCCCTCGATATGTGAATATAAAATAGAACATGTCGCATTTCGTGGAAAGAAAAAAACAAATAGTGATGCCCTGGCGTGAGTAGGCATGCGAATTCAGCCTTTGACAGACATTAAAACTAAGCAAGTCAAATATGTTGGTCATATTAAAAGACACGGTACACTATTGAAAACAATACCGAAGGGGAAGATTGAAGGTCGGTGAACAAGTGGAGGGCAGCGTTATAGGTGAGAGGGCAACATTAGAAGATGGACTAATGTCAATTTGGAAAAGTGCACTATCAAGACAAGAGATAGAGGATATTGAAGGTGCATTGCAGCCAACCGTTGCTACGGAGACGACACTTGAATTGAATTGTTTAAATACACAAAAATAACATAAAAGCCGAGATGAGGTTTCGATGCTTGTGGTAATCAAATGTAAGTCAGACACAAAAATAAAAAATCTTCAGCTGGAATAAAAGTCCGTCTATGAAACATAGAGTATAACAAAAAATAACAACAATTAAGCGACATACTTTTTATAAATGGGTCTCTGGACAGAATATAGCGAATGAAATGGTACAATTAGATTTTTTAAATGTGAAACTGTTGAAAGGAACAAGAAAGCATGCAGGGGTAGATGACTCTGCTGAGAAGAGGCTGGCGTTAGATAGGACACATTTTAAAGAAAATAGCTGATATTATTACTAGACAATCTTTGTTCTAGAATCCACAAGGCAAGGGAAGTAAAGGCCGAACAAGAAGCACGGAGAATTGAGTTCGAGCCAAAAATAAATGAAACAGAGAAGACATGGGTAGAGCTAGAACGAATGAACCATTACAAGAGGACAAGGCGTGTTTTTGTTGTAGAATTTTCTCCCCGACGACATGTACAGATTTGATTTCAATTTGATTTCATTACGAAGACTTCGAGGGCTACATTTAGAGATGAAAGTTTTTACTCTGGATGTGATACTCGTAACTGCAAAATAATAACAGAACATCATTTAAAAGGTATTCTACAAACTCATTTACCTTTCTTCTTTGCAAAATCAACAATTGTATCTAGACAGAACATTTAAAAGGCAAAAGTAGCGTACCTGTTTCATTCACTGCTGCATTGTCGTGAGAGTACGTTGATGTTGTGCTGTGGCTGGCGTTCGCTGGTGGGTGGACTTCCGGCGGCAGCTCCACTATTTTTTCCCTTGTTCGGTACTGAGAAATAAGAGAGATCAGATTAAAAAACACTGCATATACAATGGAATCTACGAATAGAAATCGACTTGAATAGACAATTAGGAAATGATTAGTTGAACTGAGAATAGAGTTATGACTTTTGCTAGATAATGAGGTAGAGATTACTAAATTTGACAACAAAAATAGATTTGATTTGGCAATGAAGTCGTGATTATTCGATCTGAGAAAATAACAAACAATAACAATGAAGTGTATATATATATATTAATATATATAGACAACGAAGTAATCATCTTTACAGATGCCCTGTCGGTAGCAACAGTGCTAAAAAGCCAGATCGAAAATGCACTTAGTACATTGACATACCAACACGAGTCATATATTGACATCCAATCAAGCCACTCACACATTACATGAGAGGACAATCAGGTATTACGTACATTCGTTGTTTCTATATGGTTTACAAACATAGATGCTATACACAATATTAGAGAAGAGAATTGGCGTGTGTTTAATATGGATACCATCATGTAGCTTATCCAATCCAGAACATCGCCCCCACCAGAGTCCGTCTGAAAGAAACTCGATCTCTTGCAAAATCTCAAGCCTGCTCAACGTCATGCTCAATCATTTTTTTACATCTTGGTGATATCGCCTTCTTAGTCTGCTTCTGCCTCTCTTTCCCATACCTTCTATTACCGTTCTTTCAAGACCGCTGCAACTTTTGATGTGGCCAAAGCATTACAATTTTCTGTTCATGGTGGAATTTATGAACTAGTTCTTTTCTATACCAAATTCTTGTCGAATGTCTACTTTCTTCTTTTTTTCCATCAATGGTATTCTGAGGCTCCTATAACATTTCGACTGGAAATACTAGATTCTCTTTGTTGAGAATATTCATATCTCGCAGTCGTTTGCTGCCACGGGAAAACACAGATTCTCAAAATTGTAACTGTTGTTGATATGCTGGTATTCTGTCATAGTTTCATTTTGTTGTATGGCCTTTGCATTGCCACTGCCAATCTCCTTCTGATTTGTTTCTTTAGAAGTCACCATTGTTGTCAGTTATGGAGCCCATAATCTCGAAGTTCATGAGCTGTTCTATTCACACACCCCCGAACATGACTTTATGTTGACTTCTTGTTTTGTCGGTGGTCATTATCTTTGTTTTGTTTATGTTAATAAATGTGGATATATATATATATATATTCGAATGGGGCGTATCTCCTGGAAAGAAAAGACGACAAATAATGAAGTCTGTGAGAAATTTTGTGTACAAAGAGAATTAATGATCGAAACTAAGAGTTCGACAGTAAAGATATTTTAGTCCCATCAAGAAACATAACACAATGTAAAAAACAATACTGGAAGAAATGGTAGAGGGTAATTGTATCAGAGGTAAACAATGTTATAAGTGATATGGTACTGTCATAAGGTAGACAGTTGAAAACATGGCGTATTGCACGATCAAGACAAGCGAAAGACGACGTAGCAGATCCATTGCATCTGCCTTTCACTGTTGAGATGGCACCTGAACTGAACTCATTCAGTGTTTCAAAAAGATGAACATGTATTTGATACCAACCAAATGTAACATCTCCGTCAACGACGACGCAGACACATTTACTGCACAAAAAGCAACTTTCGAGCAAAAGGATCCAACAGCAGCGTATGGAATAGACCAAAAGTATGAAACAGATTAAAATGGGAAAGACAACAATTTTCCATATAGACAATTCAGCGTGACAATAACGTTCAGGTTAAATTCAAATGGTCATCTCCAAGTATACGCCTGGGGCACAGTAGATTGAGAAGTCATCTCTACAATAAGTTCCAACTTGGCTAACTCATGTATGTACTTGTGATACTGGCAATAAGACAATTGAACACTTGTACAGAACTACCCATCACACATCGGTGGAAGAAGTGACACTAAGTTTCCTTCCAGAGAAACTTTGGAGATATTCCGATCCTCGAGCTGACTTCTGCCGTTGTTAGAGTAATAAATGTTGAACTTTGAAGATGAACGAGGAAAGAGAATATTGCACAAAGCGGTGATAATTTTCCGATCTGACAAAATAGATAGGCTACGCTGGACAAAAAAGTGGGACGAAGATGTAGCTGTAAATGAGTTCTTCACAGTCGTCAGTTGACTTAAAGCTGGTTGATGGTATCTTAGTCCGCGAAACAAAGCCGTCCAAGACCCTTTTCTGGCGCCATGTGACGACCATTGAAACAAACTGCACACCTGTAGAGATCAGAGAATTATGGATCTCAAAGGGGAAGTAAACCTAACCCCAAAAATGATGTGCTGGAACCGTATATGTCGGGCCGGAAGGTACAGATTGTGTAGCTAGGCTCCATACACTACCACACAACGTCCCAACGTCTTTATCAAGACGAACGCATAATAAAAAAGGAAGAAAAAAACAGAAGAACATGAAGAAGAACAAGAGAAAGAAATAGCAAAAAAAATAAGAATAGGAAGAAGAAGAAGAAGGAAGAAGAAAACAAAGTTGGGGGCTAACGTGATCATTGAATATATGTTGATTTGGTTAGGTTGTTAAATAAGTAGTGATTAAGGGATATGATAATATATGTAGACTTAATTATATAAAAACTTTGGGATAGATCGATTTTAAAATGTGCGCAGACTTGGTTGAACAAAAACTTGCTGATAAATCGATCTGAAAATGTGTGCAGACTTGGTTGAACAAAAAACGTGCTGATAAATCGATCCGAGAATGTATGCAGACTTGGTTGAACAAAAACGTGCTGATAAATCGATCCGAGAATGTGTGCAGACTTGGTTGAACAAAAACGTGCTGATAAATCGATCCGAGAATGTGTGCAGACTTGGTTGAACAAAAACATGCTGATAAATCTATCCGAGAATGTGTGCAGACTTGGTTGAACAAAAACGTGCTGATAAATTGAGCTGAGAATGTGTGTAGATTTGGTTAGACAAAAATGTAACGAAAAACGTATGTTTTGTTACTTTCGTTTGCCAGGAGAAGAAGTTATCGGCTCTTTTACTTCAATATTAGATCTGGGGTAAAGGACTTCAACTCATGAGACTTTATTGCAAGTTATTTTCATGGGTCAAACGTCTGCTGAATGGGAAGTTGCCTGCTGGGCTTAACAGGAAACATAAGGAACAATATAACATCGATTTGAGTTAGTAAGATAATGAAGTAGTAATGAGTGAATCTGATAATATAATATAACAATAATTGTTCAAATATGTCAAAGGTAATGAATATATCTGAGATTGGAAATTTCAAAATAGTTATTTAAATATGGAAACAGTAATTAGTCAATCTGAGATTAGAAACTGGAAATAGGTATTTAAATATGTAAACGGTAATATGTGAAACTACAATATAAATAAACAAATAGTTGTTCTAGCACGTAAATAGTAGTGAGTGAATCTGCGAAATGAAAAAAAAAATAGGCATTTAAAAATTATAGTGGTAATGAGTGATGCTGAGAATATGTAAAGTGGAATTTAAGCAAAAATTAACCCCTGGTTGGAAATTACGTTTTTGAAGACTCGATTGTACTAAGCCACAGCCTGTGAGAGGTAGGGTGGCCAGTGCCCTCTTGCTGTGTTTACTTTCTATTACTCATACGCCAGGTACCCATTTAGAGCTGGGTTGAATGGAAAAAGGGAGCCGCGTCGCACAGTGGTTAGCGAGCTGGCTTCGCTTCTAAGTGGCCCTGTGTTTATTTCCCAGTTCAGGTGGAAATGTTTTTTCAGATATATATATTTCCGTGCCATTACCCCATACACGTCGGAGGTCGTGCATCGCAGACACAGCTAGTTCAATCCGCATTGACATATCCGAGATCCGATGCGCCCAGCAGATGATATCATGCTACCGAGATAGATGAATTCGTTGGTGCCCACCCTGGGGTGCTGTGTCGGAAACGAGGTCCTGAACTTTTGTCTTGGCCCAGGATACAGACAGGCCTAGAGAGGGCGTTTCACTGTCCAGTATTTTCAGAGAGCGCTGCAGCGCAGACCTGTCTGTGCCGAACAGGAAAATGCCGTCTTCGAAGGCGATATTAGTGAAAGTTGACTGATCAATAACAATATCCTCTTGTTGTCTGACACCCGAAGTCGTGGGGAATCTGTCAGAGAGAGAGAGAGAGAGAGAGAGATAGAGAGAGAGAGAGAGAGAGAATTCTGGCGCCGGCGTACTTGTGTAGCTCCTTGATCAGGTTTAACAGGAGGGAGGGGTGCCTATTCCCTGGAGGGATTTCCATAAAGCCGGCCGATCAACCGAGTCGAAGGCGGACTTCAATTCCACGCATGCAGCGCACAAAGGGCGACTGAAGGCCCGATGCAATTCGGCGAGGAGGTGCAGAGCAAGGATAGCGTCGGTTGTAGAACGACCATGGGTGAAGCCAGACTGTTGTTGGTGGCATTTTGTGCTCAAGAGAGGTTTGAGTCTGGCCAGACTCCTTTCTTGGAACCGAGAGTAGTGTTATAGGGCTGTAGTTACCAGCCTTTGCGACTCCTCTTGCCTTTGTACAGGGAAACGACGATTCCGTCGCGCCAGTTGGCTTGGACCTGTCCCGTCCTCAATAATTGCAGGAATAAATGATGGAGGGCAGATCTGATCGTCTCGATTGCGTGTTTCAACAGCTCCGGCGGGATGAGATCCGGTTCAGCCGCTCGTCCATCTCTGAGTTTCCTGATGGCGTCTTAGACTTCAGCTATAGCCGGGGGATCGATGTTGGTGTCTATATCCGGATATTCAGCAGATAGATCGAGACATGTCAATGCCCTACCTTCTCGTACGACGAGCACAGGGAGCCGTCAGACTTATTAATGAACTCTAAGCTTTTATTCTCGTTCTGCTTCCCCCCCCCCCCCCCCCCCCCCCAGAGCGGAGGAGTTTGATAGCCTGATAGGCGATTCTGAAATCGTGAGATCTGAGACCAGCTTCGACTTCTTCAGCAATTTCGTTTAGAATGCGTACATTGTCTACCCTGGCCGCCGCGCGGATTTGGCCTTCGGGTATTGGGTCCGCTGCAGCTAGGTTTTTCCTGACATCCTTGACGTATTTCTCGGCGACGCTTGGAATATCCTTGAGAAGCTGGATATTGTACCTTGGGGTCGGCACAGGTTTTGGAGGGACGTATGGGCTGATGGAGTACGTGAACATCAGCAAACGATGGTCAGTGTTGGCAGCGGCCTTTGCACTGCGGAAGACACAACAGGAAATCACCCGGTCGAGACTTTTCACAAGGATGTGGTCGAGTTCCTTCCTAGTCCTTCTGTCGTTGGAAATCCATGGTTAACGCTAGATGTCTAAGCGGTGGTACCATGAGCCGGTGATATTCAGGCTGTAGGTGGTGCAGAATGACATGAGCCTGCCTGAGTTGTCATTGTCATTGGTCCACTGCCGAAAGCGTCTTAGAACGATTCATAACCACTACGCTGGGACCCTGAAACTGCGTTGAAATCGCCCAGTAGGATGAATTCATCATGAGCAGGCACTGTGGCTGAGGCAGTGGCCAGATCCTTGTGAAAGTCGGCTTTTACCTGGTGTTAAGTCTTGTCTGTGAGGGCGTAGGCGACTGTTATTATGAGATGCCCATGTTTATGATTCAGTCGTGCCAGTAGGAGCCTGTCCGACATGGTGTGGTAGGAGGAGCCTCTCAGACATGGTGTGCCAATAGGAACCTGTCTGACATTGTGTGGCAATAGGAGCCTGTCTGACATGGTGTGGCAATAGGAACCTGTCTGACATGGTGTGGCAATAGGAGCCTGTCTGACATGGTGTGGCAATAAGAACCTGTCTGACATGGTGTGGCAATAGGAACCTGTCTGACATGGTGTGGCAAAAGGAACCTGTCTGACATGATGTGGTAGGAGGAGCCTGTCTGACATGGTGTGCCAGGAGGAACCTGTCTGACATGGTGTGCCAGGAGGAGCCTGTCTGACATGCTGTGCCAGGAGGAGCCTGTCTGACATGGTGTGCCAGGAGGAGCCTGTCTGACAAGGTGTGCCAGGAGGAGCCTTTCTGACATGATGTACCAATAGGAGCCTGTCTGACATGGTGTGGTAGGAGGAGCCTGTCTGACATGGTGCGCCAGTAGGAGCCTGTCTGACATGGTGTGGTAGGAGGAACCTGTCTGGCATGGTGTGGTAGGAGGAGCGTGTCTGACATGGTGCGCCAGTAGGAGCCTGTCTGACATGGAGGGGTAGGAGGAGCCTGTCTGACATGGTGCGCCAATAGGAGCCTGTCTGACATGGTGTGCCAATAGGAGCCTGTCTGACATAGTGTAGTAGGAGGAGCCAGTCTGACGTAGTGTGGTAGGAGTAGCATGTCTGACATGGTGTGGTAGGACGAGCCTGTCTGAGATGGTGTGGTAGGAGGAGCCTGTCTGACATGGTGCGCCAGTAGGAGCCTGTCTGACATGGTGCGCCAGTAGGAGATTGTCTGACATGTTGTGCCAGAATACTTTACTGTCTCTGAGTAGGGGTCTTATCAATAAGACCAACATCTTGTTGGTCTTGGCCCTTAAGTCTTATTTCCGTCACACCGGCGATTGACATTTTGAATCGACCAATTGTTCTGGCCAGCGCAGTGGTGTAACCAGACCCGTTAAGTGTCAGTACATTCAATTTTGCGACCCTTATTGGGCCTCTTGTATCGGGAGGTGGGGGGTGGGCGCTGCTACTGGCGATGGTGCTGGTGACACGTTCTGATAGAGATTCGCATCGCCCGGTAAGTAGGCACAGTCATGTTCTGTTTGAGCAGTGGATGTGACGACCGTGAACCCTGGAGGCTCTTGGGGGGCTGACTTCAGACGGGGGCTGCGAGGAAGTAGTTTGTAAGAAGTACTCCGTCTCCTGTATGTCCGGCCGGTGTCCGTGTCTGTCTGTGTGTCAGGTCTGTTTGTGTGTCAGTCCGGTGTCCGTGTCTGTCTGTGTGTCAGGTCTGTTTGTGTGTCAGTCCGGTGTCCGTGTCTGTCTGTGTTTTAGGCCGGTGTCCGTGTCTGTCTTCTGACGTTTACGAGCCCCTCCTCTCTTTCCTCTGAGATTTATCCTCCTACATGGCGACGTAATTTTCGCCGGATTGAGGATGCAAAAGGAGAGGTTACTCAGGGCCTCCGGTGTGGGGAGAGAGGAGAGAATCATCATACTGAGGAGGAAATCCTTGGAGTATGGTATTACTTGGCTATCTGGAGTCCGGAACGATAGGCCCCGTGTAGGAATCGTTTCCTACATCAAAGCGCCGGGCGATACTCGTCTGACCTCGGCCATCTTTGACCCGACCTAGGGACGAGCACAACACACCAGATGAATACACAAAAAACACTTTCTCAGAATAGTAATCCAGCAAACTAACTGATGGAGTGAATTATAATCCAATCGAAGACCTAGAAATATATATATATATATGTGTGTGTGTATGCGTGTGGGTGTGTGTGTGTGCGTGCGTGCGTGTGTGTGTGTGTGTGGGTGGGTGGGTTTTGTGTGTGTGTGTAGTCACTGCGATCATTACTTATATGTTTTTATAAACTTTTCGCCTTCAGTACCACTGCAACTTCGACCTACCTATTTCCAAATAAGCTTCTCCAGTGGATGTAGGAAAAGTCAATGTAACCAGCTTCCAAAGAAACGTAAAAAATCAGCACGAAAATTTTCGATTAAATACTGCAACATAAAAATGCAACATGGTCCTTTACTTCCCAAGGGGCTTGCCAACTGAATGGATATGCGAGTTGCAGAGACAGATCGCTAGGTGCATGAGGTAAGTATATGCAGACCTATAGAATGAACTACGAAGAGTAAGGACATCAGTATATCAAAGGGTAAAAATTTTGGTAGAGTAAAATATACAAATTTTAAGCTTAAAACAATGTCAGATATATTTTAAAATACGTTAATGAAATTGTTGAAATTGAAAGAAGTCCGCTACAAAAATACAGATCTTCAACTCCAATGTCAAGTCCGTCCTATTGTAAGGCTCTGTAGAGTGAGCAGCATAGAAAAGTACAGCTAAAATGGTCCAAGCTTTCATTAATGGATGATTATGCTCAATTGGTGGAATACAAAAGTATGATAAAGCCACTAATATAGAACTGTGGGGCAGATGACAGTGGATTTGACGAAAAGAGAAGACTTTGGCTGAAACTAACTGACAGCATGGCAAGGCAGTCACTGTTCTCGAATCTTCATGGCAAAAGAAGTAGGGGCAGACATAAACACTTACGGATAAGGGACGTATAGACATACCTAAACACAGCAGAAGGACGTAAGGGAACGGGCGTGGGATGGAGGTGGGTGAGCTGGAAATGATGGTGCATGGCAGGAGTACTTGGTGAGTATTTGTAGCGGGTTTATACTCTGCAGGGAGTTCAAGAGGTTTAATTGATTTCATTGATTGATTATCTTCTACTCCCGATCGCGTGAAATAACGTTTTTAAACGTTTTATTCCTGTATCGTACGTAACGTATTACTGCTAGCGGAATTTGTCTGATCCAGAAAGATGCTTCACACTAAGATCATCATCATCATGTAGAATGTCTTTTGTCGCTCTCATAACAGCCAGCCGATATGTATCTCGGTCTGCAGTCAATCTTCCCGTCTGCTCCATGTTCATGTTTGGAATATCCTTGATATCGTGTATCCATCGTTGCCTTGGTCGACCTCTGTGTTGCCTTACAGGTACCATGCCCTTTATGACCGTTCTCTCCAGTGCGCCAATACGTTTGAAGTGGCCGAAAAAAAATTCAATTTCCAGTTGAGACAGTTTTCTTCAACATTCACATCTTCTAGGATGGTTTTCTTTGTCGTTTTCTCTATCCAAGGAATTTTTATGATTCTAAGTTAGCTTTTGAAATTGCCAATAGAGGAGGCGTCTTCAACTCCAGAGGGGTTAGACAACACATGTACTTGCCTCTTACGTAATATACTTCTAGTGAGAGCGGAAATATTTTCGCTCTATCCTATATTGTACACTTCGGAATACACTTGTGCTAAAGCAAGGAATAATTACCTCGATATCTGACCTGGTTTCAAGTCTCAAAAGCTGAGCCAAGATGCAGCAGTGCATGTGCTGACAAAAGCCAGAAACTCCTAGCTGGCTGTTTGCATCAGGGGCAGTTCGGATTATACTTGGGCCAAAGCAAAGAATAATGACCTCGATTTCTGACCTGGTTCAAGTCTAAAAATCGTGGCCAAGATGCAGCAGTGCATGAGCTGTCAACAACCAGAAACTCCTAGCTGGCTGCTTGCATCAGGGGCAGTGAACCAAAGCTGACCAAGACTATATTCCGCCTCCACTAGGCGGCCCTGAAAATAGGTTATACTATTCACTAGAGTAGTCTGACCAAGGGATAGGAATCGCAATGGGAAAGCAAACCATGCACTAAAAAAAATTCCGGGTGAAATCGGATGTGTCGGGCTGAAAAACGCATATGTTGCATCCTCTCTGTAAACTACGACACATCGCAACGTAATTTTCAGGACGAACGCCGAAGAAGAAGAAAGTCTCAAGAGCTACTCAGAGATTCAGTGTATTTACACAATCACTCAAACAATGCCAATTGGACTATCCCATAAAGATAAAGATAGTCTAATCACAGATTGGTGTCTGTGATGAAGTAAGTGTTCGCCAGGTCCCAATCATTATTTGATGTGGTGACTAGAATGCTTTATCTCTGCACTGCTTTTCCAAACTTTAAGTCAAGTATCCAACAATATTTGGGTAGACTTGGACGTGTCAAAACGTGGGCAGGAATATGGTTCCTTAACTGTGAGAAATACCTACTTTCCCTAACTTGTAGCTAGCTATTAACTACAATCACGTACTCATGTGTTGAACTGTCAAGTAACTGTGTAAAACTATATACGCGGTAAGCAGTCTCACCCGCTCTTCCCATAAAAAAAGCCTCCCACTTTAAGGTATTTCTTTTGTCGACACGTTAAATGCCCAATAGACATATATTGATTTCGTTTTATTTATAAACTTCCGTTATCTGCAAACACGAGCCGCGATTCTTCTCAAGCTTGACCCAGTAATTCTTGTTTTGGCTTCTCTGTACATCGATTCAGCGCATTATCTGTGCTGTGTTTTAACAACGCTTTGTCGAATCAATGCACACCTCTTTCTGTGTGTTTGGCTACGTCACTTGGTTTAGTGTTTCATTTGACTATTTACTTCTGTTCAGAAGCTTTGAATGCTCGTGCAAAGATCCTTTGTGTGCATTCCACGCTTCAGAACGACGAGGGAATAAAGGACAGGCCTAGGACATTCAACGTAACACACTTCCAGTGTAGGTCTGCAACTTGACGAACTCTAATAATGCATCATTAATCTTCATCGATCCCAATGAAGCATAATCCATTAGCTTCAGCTCCACACCATTTTCTAAAATTGTGACATCTATTTTTCAGTTCCCGATTCCTTTCCGAAGAATGAAGTCCTGTGCCAGAAGATCTATTACACGCTGTTTAGGGGTCTTGTCAATCGAAGTCTAACTTGTAGGCAGCATCCGAATACCGACATGATAATATGTGATTATTTTTGCTATCAAAGTGTATCCTACCTACTCGCAAGTGTTCTTGTTCCCCAATAACATTCTTCACTAAATCATATTGTTCTCTCTAACAAAAGAGATTTCGTTATTAATAGCATTTATCTGTCGTATAATCTATGCTATATTTATCAAAGTTTGTGGGTGTATGCACATAATTATCTAACGATAATACCTCGCGAATAGACGACATATCGAGCTCAAATTTCACTGAACATTTTATGGCCGACTTCTAGATAAACGGAACTATTTCAAGTCGATAGGTCGTTGCCTTAACGAGTTATGAATATATATATATATGTCTGAAAACTCCATAACTCGCGAACGAAACGACATATCAAGTTGATATTTTCCTACCAACGATCTGAATTAAGGAGAGGAGATAGGACGAGACGAAGTAGGTGGGCTGGGGAAGGAGATTAAGGTTAGAAAACAGAGATGAATAGTAACATCTTTAGATGGCATGCGATAGGTTGAAACCAACCAGGATGGAGATGAAAAGGTGAAGGAGATCCTAATAAAAAAAAATGGAAAGTAAAGCCAGGACAGCTGAAATATCATGGGGAGGGGAGCGGAGGGTAGGAGGGGGGGGGGGGGGAGGTGCTTTGATTCGATTCGTCTGTCCAAAACAGGAATGGGGCCGTTACATTTTCATGTTACAAGAATACCATGCGGATAGAAGTCATGTCTAGACAACTTTTGCTGATGACGTTTTGGTTAGTGGGGATAATGGGATTCTATTTGGAGATAGAGAGAGAGAGAGAGAGAGATGGTGAGAGAGATTGAGAGAGAGAGTGAGAGAGATTGAGAGAGAGAGAGATGGTGAGAGAGATTGAGAGAGAGAGTGAGAGAGATTGAGAGAGAGAGAGAGATGGTGAGAGAGATTGAGAGAGAGAGTGAGAAAGAGAGAGAGAGAGATGGTGAGAGAGATTGAGAGAGAGAGTGAGAGAGATTGAGAGAGAGAGATGGTGAGAGAGATTGAGAGAGAGAGTGAGAGAGATGTGAGAGAGATTGAGAGAGAGAGTGAGAGTGAGAGAGATTGAGAGAGAGAGATGGTGAGAGAGATTGAGAGAGAGGGAGAGAGATTGAGAGAGAGAGAGATGGTGAGAGAGATTGAGAGAGAGAGAGATGGTGAGAGATTGAGAGAAAGAGAGAGAGAGAGAGATGGTGAGAGAGATTGAGAGAGAGAGAGAGATAGAGAGAGAGAGATGGTGAGAGAGATTGAGAGAGAGAGAGAGAGAGAGAGAGAGAGATGGTGAGAGAGATTGAGAGAGAGAGAGCAAGATGGTGAGAGAGATTGAGAGAGGAGAGAGTGAGAGAGAAAAGGAAAGAGAGAGACGGGGAAAGAGAGAGAGAGAGAGAAAGGGGGGGGAGACAGAGAGAGGGAAAGAGAGAGAGAGAGAATGAAGTCATTGCACTTGAATGTGCATGTTATAATTATATTGACGTGTCGTAACTTAACGTAAAAAGTAACCCATAGCTTAACTGGCGCAGCGGTGTGAGATGTTAGGGATCTCACATTTCAAAGGTTCGGCTATATGAGGGCGGTAGCTATCTCCTCTACCTCGCCTCTTTTACTTAACGAACTGAACAAGTATCCATTTAAGGCTGGGTCCACCCGTTGCGATCTGAAAAATCATTTCCGCCTCAATTGGTGAATTGAACCAAGTACCACTCAGATGCGAATCCAGCACGCTAACCACACCGCCACGCGGATCCCTAACTTAACGTACCTTTAGTATATTAATGTATACGTAGTACCTTGAACAATGCCTTAGACTTAGTCGACCTATATTTCTATATGGATGGATGCCGCTCTGGCATAGGCTGAATGTAGCCTCGAGGATGATTCCCTGCTTAGCGGAGAAGGTTCGAGCAGCTTATCACTCCGCTGCGGCTGGACAAGTGTCAAGGAGGGTATTTACCCTAAATGCGAGTCCATCTTAATAGACTCAAACACTAGAGCAAAGTAGATCCGCGACATGTTAGGCACCATCTATGCTGCTCTTAATAAACCACATAGCCATGGCCGGTGTTTTGCCATGTTCCATAGTTACACACCTCTTACATAATACTCTCTGCGGGGGTAGTGTTGATATTCTTGTCCTTGTCATACACAAAGTCTCCGGAAAAAAACATTTAAAGTAAGTAGATGTCGCAACTTAATCTACGTGTCGTAGAATGCGGTTAATAGTGTTGTATAAGGAGCTAAGATAAGTATAATATAAAATAGTCACAGAATCAATAACTGAAAGACCAAATAATTTCTTTGATGCAGGTCGTATGGCTAGATGCCAACTGTGGTTGCCGCCCTTCGTTACTAATCGAGCTATAAGGGAAAGACAATTAGGATGCTCTCATGCACGTAAATTTGTTAGGCCTGGATAAAATCAAGGTGCAATACATCCATCATTTAATCTTTTGTTTGTTGCCTTAATCAATCTGTGTGTTTTCAATTATTGTTGGTGTCCAGTATTACTGCTGTATTTTTATTATTCTGTTTTAATCAGTGAATGATAATGCATGTGTTTAGCGATAACAATATTACAAGAAAAAACGGGTTGGCCTCACACGTTGGTTGATTGATTCGCCTACTCGCTCAAATTGAAGCATATAACTATCACTACAGCTGGACCCTTTACAAAACGCTTGTATCTGAGTATTTGCAGTGGTGGTTTCACATTAATAGTTATATATTATATGACGAGGCTGCTAGTCTCATGCACACCCTCTTTATTACCACTTCTAGACGTAACGTTTTCTTAAACCGTAAACAGTCTGCTCGACAAAAACGATTATATACCGTCACATGTCGCGTCATGGGAAGTCTCACCACAATCAATTGTCATTGCAGCATTGGGAGAGGAGATTAACGTCGGGTCGGGCAAAGCATACTGATAGGGCAATGTTAGGGTCAGGCAAAACATACTGATAGGGCAATGTTAGGGTCAGGCTAAACATACTGATAGGACAATGTTAGGGTCAGGCAAAACATACTGAAAGGGCAATGTTAGGGTCAGGCAAAACATACTGATAGGACAATGTTAGGGTCAGGCAAAACATACTGATCGAACAATGTTAGGGTCAGGCAAAACATACTGATCGAGTCTGACAAAACATACTGATTAGACAATGTTAGAGTCAGGCAAATCATACTGATCGAACAATGTTAGGGTCAGGCAAAACATACTGATCGGACACTATTAGGGTCAGGCAAAACATATTGAAAGGGCAATGTTAGGGTCAGGCAAAACATACTGATAGGACAATGTTAGGGTCAGGCAAAACATACTGATCGAACAATGTTAGGGTCAGGCAAAACATACTGATCGAGTCTGACAAAACATACTGATTAGACAATGTTAGAGTCAGGCAAATCATACTGATCGAACAATATTAGGGTCAGATAAAACATACTGATCGAACAATGTTAGGGTCTGGCAAATCATACTGGCAAAACCCCTCACCTCACTGCCACAGAGTTCTTCTGGAAAACATGCTGTTTCATGGCTATTGAGACGAGGTATCAGCATGATCTTTTTACTAGTGAGCGATACGCAGATAAAGCCAAGCATAACACAATCGCATGGAGGACCCCAGTCTCTCTCCATTATCACGTTTGGTATTTGACGATAGATACTGCAACCCGGCACTTAACGCCCTCTTCAGTGCATTACGAAGAGTAATCTTACTCATCATGACGTCCAACAACAACATCCATTCAGTAATTAATTGCCTCATTTGTTGTGGGTTTTTTTCCAGCTATCTTGCCGTGCAGTTCCAGGACTCGACTTAATTTGAACGCTCTTTTCAAAAATGAAAAAAATAACGTGTCTATAATAAACGTGTATAGAGTCCCGTCTCGGCTTAATTTAAACGCTCTATCCAAAAATGAAAAAAATAACGTGTCTTTAATAAACGTATATAGAGTCACGTCTCGGCTTAATTTGATCGCTATTTCCACATATAAAAAATATAGCCTGTCTTTAACAAAAGTATAAAGGATCCCTTTCATTTCAATATCCTACGCCCACATTCGTCATAATTTCTATATCGGCCTACCTACACGTACGTACTCTTACACATCTCTAACACGCATCCTTATGGTTAACGCCCTTCCATTGCAATTTGGTTGTGATTGACCACAGAGGTCACCATAATTATCATAGGTACATACAGACGCATACACTCATCCAGGCACTGGTTAATACGTCCTGATGTTGCCTAAAAGAATACAGTCCAAGGTGGAAATTGCCTCCAACAGTAGAATACAGACAGGCAAACCTTTCAACAAATAAATTAATGATATGCAGTAAGATTCCGTCATTAACTAGATGTATCCCAATTAGGTGGACTTATATTTCCAGCAACACTGAGCACCTCCCTACTGCCACCTGGAGGTAAGGCTCAATCTTGCTGAAAATGTGCCAAACAGATCGGCTGGAGTAAGAGGTATCCTATAATATCCAATTCATTCCACAGATCTCACGCTATGTAACGTTTTCTTTTTAGGATAATTGTAAGATAATGTTTATCACGTAACACTGGTAAAAATATATGAACTGAAGCAGCCAATGAAAGAGAATCCCAAATGAACTGTTTTAGGATCTTTGCAACTCTGTAGAACGACGATGTCATTAGAGTTTGAACTTGAATAGCTATCAGCTTGAACAGAAGCGATATACCAACAAAATGTCACGCCTTCCTCTTTCATATAAATTAAACATTTTGGAATACCTTAAATGCAAACTATATTAATAAATATCCAAAGTGTGTATACAGTTTTTAGACATCTTATATTTCTCATGTGATTTTTTCATTTTGTCGTCGATGAAATGCGCTTGTCATCTTTTATTTTTTGTCGCTGGCATGTGTTTTGATGTGAAAGAGACGCTTTGTGGCAAAAAGCACCATTTCTTACTTTCCTACTTACTTCCTCCGTGCTGGGCACCACGTCAGATATCATGTTTCCAATTTCCAATGTTCAGCTACGTGAATTGTCTTGCAATTCCTCATCAACATGTCAACCATATTGTATGTTTCCAGAAGGTTTGGACATATCGTCAAGGGGTCTAGGTATTGTGTTGCTCTACAGACACATGTCTCATCATCCGTGTAGCCTCCTCTCTTTAATGTCTTCCTCTATCGTAATATCAGTTTGTAGTCTATTTAACAACTTTGATACTGCGAAAGGCATGTGGTGTCCATGCGTAGGTTTCTCCAACAACTAGAACCAGGTTTTTTTGTTAATTGATTCTTTTATTTTTTGTACGGCGTTTTCCGGGTCTAGCCTGTAGGAACTGTGTTGACTAAAAGAAATTTTGTCTAGATTTCAGTCTTGTGCACTACACCTGGTGTCAAAATAGAGAATACTTTAGGTCGTGTGTTTGTTTATCTCTTTTAATTTCTGATGCGACAATTCTTCGTGTCAACCATATTTGGTATATGTTGTTTAAGTTGGAGTAGATTTTAGACACCCTGATACTATCTAGTAAGTGTCATTAGTTGATCTTTCAAAAAGTTTAAGTTGGAATAGATTTTAGACACTCTGATACTATCTAGTAAGTGTCATTAGTTGATCTTTCAATAAATTTGGCCTGTAGAGAGTTGGTTTTTCTAAACTGGCGCAGCATGTCCATCTGAGAACTTACACACACAGGGGGAGTACTGATGCTCGAGAGTCATCTGCCTGTGCTCGCCATGTCGTGTCAGTCAATTTTCGGACAAAATTATGCCTCGTATATATCTTACGTTTTGTTTCCTGGTAGCGTATAGTGTACAACAGTCATTAAACTGACTGTGTTGCCAATAACAAATACACATATGCGTTTGCTAACATTTATACGAGATTTATCTGCTGGAATTGCACTGATAAGAAATCATGATGACCAGCCTTTTTCCTTCAACTTAAGCTAACGATAAACATTCCAGTTGATGCCTTTACACGAATCCTGAATCTGAGCATCTGCACTGACAGTTAAAATAGCAATGGTTTTACATGATAAGATTACTAGCCCTAACCACAACCATCTTTAGTTCCATTTTACGACATGATTGAAGGTAACAGTTGTCCCACTTTTTTTTCACCCGTAGTACCACTCAGACGGTAACACAATCTTGCAAATCATAAAGTAAAATGGGTTTTACATTGTGGCAATTTCTTACCATAACTGTACTTACCGCATTAAAACAGGTGACAATTAGGTTGTCTGGAAACATGTTCCTGTGGATGTATGATATAATAAGTTAGTGACGTGCATAAGTATAGTACACGAGTATCTAAATATACTTGGGATAATTGGAAAACTGGTATTGAAACAGGTTTGTGGAACTGCAGGTGGCGTGTTTGGAAGAAATTTTATTACACTTTAAAATGTGTTTTTTTTGTGTGCAAATTTATGAAAATTAGAAATAGTCAAGGAAAAACAATTTCACTAACGAAAGACAGTTTTATTTGATGTTGTTGTTATTATTATTGGTTTGTCGGCTTGAATAGCTTAGATATTATGATACCACACAACGTTACAGGTGAATGACAGATATAAAGAGGCCACACAGAGTTAGGGGTGACTGACTTAGATATAAAGATCCCACACAGTTAGAGATGAATGGTTTAGATATAAAGATCCCACACGCAGTTAGAGGTGAATTATTTAGATATAAAGATCACACACGCAGTATGAGGTGAATGGTTTAGATATAAAGATCACACACGCAGTTAGGGGTGAATTGTTTAGATATAAAGATTACACACGCAGTTAGAGGTGAATGGTTTATATATAAAGATCACACACACAGTTAGAGGTGAGTGGCTTAAATATGTTGATAACAATTGACAAAAACATGAATGTGATAAACTCTCCATAAGACAGCAGTAAACAAGACGACAGTGAACAAGACAGCAGTGAACAAGACAGCAGTGAACAGGAATTCTCATTTCAAATCGCAAAAAAGTGACATATGATGATAATACTATCTTTTATTTCCTTGCGAACTTTGTATCCTGATTATCTATCATGTTTTCCGTATGACAACATCTGATTAGAGTTGTCATTTGCAAAGTTAACTTACATCAATTTGTCCATCTCATTTATTTCATTACTATTTCGTTTGTAATTCTTGATCGATTTGCCTGTGGACGACAGGACAGACTCCGGTGGATCGAAAGGTGCGAGAAAAACGCCAGCGTTGAATCTGTCACGCTTTGAGGAAACCAGCTGATATAGCAGATATTGTCTGTTTTTGAAATCCATTAGCTAACGCGCAGAGGGAAACAAAGTAACACGTGGGGAGGAAAACTACTCTAAATTGTAAAGTGTGTAACAAAGGCATAGGTCAGGAAGACTTGGCGCGTGTTTTTGAAGACATGTGCTCAATACGGTGTGTGTAAGGTTTTAATTGATTGATTGGTATCCACAAAACTGAGAAGGAAGTCTCTAGACGACAACAAGCATCCGTGTGTTGTTTGAATTCTACTAGGTCGATAATCCAAGAGATGAAAGTCATCACAACAATAACACGTTTCATTCAATGGTCCATTCTAGAATGGCTTACGGATGCGAAGTGGGAAACTTGTGCAGGACGATGGTGAGATCAATGTCACTCAACGAGCAATTGAACAAGGCGTACTAAAGATTCCAATAAGAAATAGCATTCGAAACGAAGAAGTTCAACAACAAATATAGTGCCGTGACGTCGTAGTAGCAGCGGTTTCACGAACAAACTTACGGGTTGGATATGTGGTACGCATGTTTGACAACAGATGGAGACGTATATCAACATTTTGGTAGCCATCTGCATTAATAGGTCCACGGGACTGCCAACTTATGCACTGACGAGATGGACTGACGATAGACCCAGTTTCGCATTAGTACAGCACTGCAACAAATCGGAATGCATACCGAATATTGTTAGCTTCTTTGTAAACTCCATACTTGCCAGACTGATATCTAGGATATTGTACAATGATGTGATTGGTGCAATTTTGTTTCTTTTTAGCCATACAACATTTTCAACTTATCTGTCAATTATCACTGTCACATTCAGGTTTACAGTACACATTTAAATATGTAATTATTTGTTTCGTTCAATTTTTGAATCAGTTAATTTAATCACAACACTTATTAGGATTGTTTTTTTTCCTTCTGCGTGCGTCTTTAAATAACGTATACTGTTTTACAATGGTATTTGTTTAAGGTTTTATTTTATGCCCGTTGGCTCACTCCTTTGACTTCAATGAAATCAGTGGATACAATAGAAGAATTACTAACAGCTATTGTTGCACACGCTCCTGATAGTGTGTGCTATTGTCTTGAGCGAAAACTCTAAAAACAACGAAACAATACCCAAAACATATGTGATATAATAGTTGTCCATCACAAGTGATGAAGACCACTCTATTTGTTCAGCCGTGTGGACACTCGTATCTCTTGCTGTGTCTGCTGAAATGGGTGACTTGCGCGGTTATTTGGATTAAAGTGAGGAAGAAACTGCGCCTTTTGTCAACCTCACTCACAGAGCCTAAGCTACCTTTTGCCAGTGGCAAGACATTCATCGAGACGACTGGAGATAGCATAGGATGCAGATTTTGTCTCAGGGTTACCACCGAAGCCTTTCCGTAAACATGTAACCCGCAGGGTAGAAAGGTGGGATGGCATCTAACGCAGTTTGTCGTGCCTTTTCGATAACCACAAGAGGTAAGAGGTCGTATGGACAACACTCAGCGTGTGAGTGAGTCTGGCATTTCTCCCCAGCTGTATTCATCTCATCATAGTAGCATCTAAAATTCCCACACGCCAAATTCGTGAAGGTGAACCGGCAGAACTAACCCGTGAAATACGACACAGGTATAACCGTAGTGCCATTCAGCCGGCGTCCAGAGCAGGATAAACGGATGGAAGAAATCACAAAAACAGAACGAAATAACAATAATAATATGTGATATAAGTGATATAAAAGTGAAAAATATTTTTTTCCATGGATTTCTGAACAAGTAATAACAGAATAAAATAAAGAAGATGAAAAGGCAAAAGAAAACGAACAATGCAACAGAATATAAAAGGTGAATAATTCGAAAATGTGATCAAGAAGAAGAGGTGGTGAAAAATGTAAGGTAGTATTAGTAGTAGTAGTATTAGTATTAGTAGTAATGGTAGTAGTAGTATTCGTAGTAGTAGTAGTAATACTAGTAGTAGTAGTAGTAGTAGCAGAAGTAGTAGTAGTAGTAGCAGTAGTAGTATTAGAAGAAGAAGACAACGAAGAAAAGGAAGGCGTTACAAATTACCAAAGATAATAAGAAAATACAGTCTGAATTATTCATTTCGTTTCCGTTACCATCTTTGTCCACATAACAGTTCAGTTAAAAGCTTTCTCCAGGCGTGCTAACATCCACAGGGACATTAAGTGCAGAAAAGTGATATTTGCTGGTAGACATTTGAAGATGCTAAAGTCTGAAGATATAACATCTTTGCGGAATTACTAACGAGAAACGTTAAAGAAAGACGAGAATATCGCAAGTTTCGATCCATTTGCAATTGGCGGTCACGATATTCCAGGGTTACGATATGCAGATGACACCGCGATACTATCAAGAAATGCAGAAGGGATAGAGCAGCTAATTAAGCCGTATATAGATACAGTGCAGATCAAAACTTGTTTATAAACATAAACGAAACAAAGATAATGACCACATACAATATACGATGTCAACATCAATTTACAATAGGTGGGGATGAAATAGACTAGCTCACGCATAACTGTGCTCCAAGGGGACGGCGTGGGCTAGTGGCTAAGTGGCACGGCTCACAACTCGAAGGTGCTGGGTTCGATCCCAATCACAACACCGGCCGTTACCCCGGGGAAGAAAACCCTTAAAAAATGTAGGAGGAAGCAGACCTTTACAGAAAATGAATGCTGAAGTCGGATGCACTGGGCAGACAGGAGAAAAATAAAAAATCCTTGAGACAGATGTGAGACAAAAAGCTGTATGGAGATGAAACAGCCTTACAAACAACAGCGTCCTTTGTAAGAGAAACTGGAACCTTGATCTGAGGATGAAAGAAGAAGAAGAAGACGTTTCTGCAGCTCTGCGTCCAATGAAAGGTTATAGGTGATGAGAGATCATTCGAGGTAGCTGAAGTGATTTACTACCTCTAGATTTGTATCGTCTACGACAATATCTGGAAGATCTGCACCCTGAGACAACTTTTTCGTCTTTTGTACACTGATGGTGAGTCCAAACAGATCACAGGAATAATAAATAATATTAATTCGGCTTCGGTGTGGGCGACCAAGACAGCATCGTCTGCATAGAGTATATCCAGAATGATAGGCACCGTTCTCTTACTTTTTTTTAGGAAAGTATGATACCAAGCAAAAGAGGCAGGGGTAGGACAAGAAGAAGATGACACCAAGATATCTAGAGATGCTTGAGCATGACTTTGGCGGAAGCTGTGGATTTTTCTAGGGAACGAGTTTCTTTCAGACCGGCTGTGATGGGGGCAACGTTGTACTTAGGACATGCTACATGATGATGATGGAAGTGTAAACATTTAGAAGTCAAATGCTACCTTAGATAAGCCATGTTTCTGTAATTGTTTTTTACTCCTGCTGGAATACAAGTTATTTCTTGTGTTATTTTAAGACAGTAGCTGCCATAAGTAACTCCATTTGGTTCAGTGTCAATTCCACATCCATGGTCGCCTGAAATTGATTTCCAACGATCTGTTTCTCTTCTTGTAATGGCTATAACTGCCTGTCCTTTTTCATCGTATCTTTTGATGTCACCCTCTCGGGAATTGTTGTGTTTACCTTTGAAATGTTTGAGCTCTACTTTTTGACTCTGTTGTTTTTTGCAAAAAGTACTTATAAATATATACACACACACACACACATAAATACAAACAAACACACACAAACCAACCCCCCCCCCTCATAACACAGAAATATCCCTACACCAGACCCTTTCCGACACGAGACTTTGGCATTGTAGCACAGGATTCATCAAACCTTTTCCAAAACAGACATTGGGATTGTATTACAGGGATCACATACCTTTTTCGAGCTAACAAATTGGATTATATCACTGGTTTCCCCATCAGATCCTTCTTGACAGAGACATAGAATTGTATCCCTGGGTTCACCAGACCCGTTATCATACAGACAAACATTCTCTCTCGAAGGGATCAGATTGCATTCTCATCTTGCTGATCATAGAAGAGACACAATTCACAGCGATAGGCACACACGCAATGACCCATGAAGTAGAGTGATTTGCCTTCTAGGCTAGTTCTGCCTAAAATGTCTCTCGCTCCTGGTTTCATTGACCCCCTAGGCGTTTCCGCAAACAACATGGTCGCTAATCACGAGGTACTTCTGTTCCTACCTCATTTCCCAGTGAGCCCCTAAACTCACTGTTGTGCCCGTAACACTTGTCAATCGGACATGTTCCTTCCATTGAGATTTAATCCCTTAGCTGGTTTTTTATCACCCCTGTCAATCTGCCAGTGCCAGTTTTGTTGTTAAATTATATGTCGCGTCCTATCTCTACCCCCTCTTCTGTGACACATGTTAATACAGGAAATGAGGTTGATCTAGAACACCAAACATTTTTGACAACAATCTCTAACTAACAGTAAACAATTATCTTCTTCTCCCTTTTGTCAACCCGCCACTTCAAGCCATTTTCAGAGCGCAGACAAGAGTAAACTTACTCATTGTGGATATTAAACAGCAACAAGAACCGGTGCTCGATAGGGGAGCAAAGAATAATAACATTGTAACCTGCTAGGCACGCTGTGTGAAATTATCTCTCAACATTCTTCTTAATGATATAGTCTCCTGGAAGCTACTTTCTCCGAATTTCTCAGCCTGTCCCACTGCCATCACACAAGCTGTTCACATCGCAAAATGAGAATCATCACAACAGCGTAGAAAAAGCGGGTTATACGAAAGCACAGAACGCAATACGGTCCATTTGTTAACACTGTCCACGTATGCTCCACGTTCGACAAAGTTTGTGGCGCTAGAATCGGCCTATAGAGTGATATCCCTTCACATCTGAAAACACGTGTCTAACGTTGTTGCTATCTCAGCTTGCGACTAGCAACTATTTGTATTATTATTAAGAGGCGACTAAGGAAGAGTTATCATTGGACTAGCCTCTCCATCCTGAACAAACTTTAAAACACAGAAACTTGTACAAATATGGACTCCTCACGTTTGGATGAAAAGGTTTTCCTTGATTGATTGAGAAGCCAAAATGGACAACATATTTTAGCGAAAGAAAAGCCTTAATAGGGTAAGAATTAACGAAGTTCAAGACGATTTCACAGATAAGTGGTCACATAGCCGACATTGGTGTTGTGGATAAAGTGATGAGGACTTTACTTGACCTCGGCATCTCGAGATCTGATTGTAATAGATCTATGGGGAGCATAGGTGGTGGGGCTGGTGACTTGTTCTTGGAAAGGCACGAGGTAGCAGTGGGGTTGATTGAAAAGTTCACGACAAACTAAGACCACAATACACCGCCATTATAAATGTCGGGGTTTGGACTGGAAACGCGAGTAGGAGGCGGCAGTGTTTGCTGTTCCATTTAGAGTGACAGAGTGAGCATTACATAATTGAGTAAATGGAATTTCAGGGGGGAGTGGACAAGATAAGATTGACGGATGACCAGTCCGCTGGGAAGGAACACTTGGTAGCCATTTTTGGTAAATAGGGCTAAAATGGGTCTTTACAAGATAGATGAGATGAGGCATTTAGAATTCAAGAGCTGATCTAGAAGGCTGTTCAACTATTCTCCGGGGGCAATTGAATATGTGCCTATTGGAGTGAATGCTGGCCCTTCTATGATCAACGAGATGAAAATGACATTTTAACACTTTGAAAACGAAGAAAAAGGTTTTGGTGAACCTAAAGGCAGGTGGTTCGAAAAGTGTTCTGGTGAAATCCTGGGTTAACATCACGAAGGCTGGTGGTTCGGTAAAGTGTTCTGGTTTCACTCTGGGATAACATGCCGTAGGCTCGTGGTTCGAAAAAAGAGTTCTGGTGAAATCCTTGGATAATATCCCATTGGCTCGTGCTTCGAAAAACAAGAGAGATGAACCCCAAAAATCGTCAGGGAACACATTCTCTCAGAACGGGTGTAACACGGACACCAGAGGGACACCAACTATCGAGGACTGATAATTGGTTGAAGAGTGAGCTGTATCTTAAGCACACTGCAGGAGCTCATTCTATCTCACGTGATAAGATTGCGTCATACATAATAATTCAGGCAGACGCATCATAGTACTGAGGGCCTGGAGGAATGCCAAAGATCAACATTAGCGCCAACTGCCAGAAGGCACACCGGATTACATATTAGATATTAGCAAAGCAGTTAGAACAAGATTTGTATAGAGTTTCATATATTTTAGGATAGACTAACGAACCAGGTTTTATAGTTACAAGGATTCAATCTAGCTCATGCTAACATTCCCTGAGCTAGAAAGATTCGTATGTGTTTAGTAGGTTACTTACTTACTTTCCGTGTCCAAGTACCACGTTATGTATCTTGTATCCAGTATTCAGCGACATGGACTGCCTTGTCATTTGCCTCCAGCATGTCGCGCCTAATGCATTTTTCCTGGAGGTTGGGGCAGGTCATCAGGTGGTCTGGGTCCTGTATTGCGCCGCAATCACATGTGTCCTCATCTGTGTATCTCAATCGCTTCATATTCCTCTTGCACCGTGATACACCAGTTCGGAGTCTGTTCAGCGACTTCCGTGCTGTGTATGGTAAACGATGTCCAGGAGCAGTTTCCTCTCGAAGTTCCATCTTTGGGGCCTGAACCAATTCGTGCCACCTCTCGAAGTTCCATCTCTGGGGCCTGCACCAATTCGTGCCACCTCTAGATACGGCGACTTTCAAGGTGTGTATGTATGGAGTTTGTTGTTTTTAGAAAGCTCTGTCTGGATTTGAGTCTTGTGTTTTGTACATAATGTCCAAACATTGGGTGCCTCGGGTCGTGCTCCTGTTTCTCTCGTTCGATTTCTGCTGCTACGCTTCTTCGGATCTCGGGGAGTGCTATGCCAATTATGAGGTATATTTTATCAATGGGGTGGATTTTAGGCACCCTGATCCTATCCGACACGCCTCATTTATTGCTGTATAAATTAGTTTCGCATGAGCATAGTTTTTCTACACTGGCGCAGCGTATTCAGCTACGGAGAAACACAAGGCAAGTATATATGTCCGAAGGACTGATGGCTGTGCCCCCCCCCTCCCCCCACATTGTGCCGGTCAGTTTTCTGATGATATTATTTCGTGCGTGTAACTTACCCTGGTAGTGTGTAATGTAAGACAATGTGCGGTCTAATTTCACGCCTAGATATTTGAGAGCCGTGTAGTATTCAAGTTCCTGTCCTTACCACCTAATTTGAAGTTTTCTTTTTGCCTCACTGTTTCTGTGGTAAGCACATACCTGGGTTTTACTGGGATTTGGTTTAAGGTGATTCTTGTGGTAGTAGGTTAAGTTAGGTTTTTATCATGTTGTAACACAGACTGTTTTTGTAATAAATGAATATCTTGTTTTATCTTTAGCGGGAATTTCGTGTTTTGCTATGTTGAAGTCTTAACGTCAAGTATTAGATAATGTAACACTTAAATACAATCTTAAGGATAATGCTAGATCTGATACATGGTAACCATTTCTGTTTTCTCTCAAGCGTTTCTTGCCTAACTGTAACTCAAGTTCACATTTACCGGTGAGTAGAGATGAGTCAGTCGAGAACATAAAGTGAACCTCCATCTAATAGTCCGTAGCTCCAACGATTCTATCTCTGATATACTAAACTTGTTTAGCCACAATGTGTATCATTCAGCAGTATAGAAACATGACATCCTATAAAACAGAGAAGGTATTAACCCTCTATTAGTCTGTTAGACAACTGAAGATATCAAATGTATCAATAAATCTGACTAGATATATGAATGTTAGCCGTTTAACCATCATTGATGATGAGAATAAAGTACAGGTCTATTAGGGACTAAATTGTACTAAGTATCTGCTTCTTTTATGAGGTGTGTGGCCTGTTGACTACCTCTATTCCTCTCCTACACTGACAGTAAACCATTCACCCATTTTACAGCTGGGTAGACCAGAACACTGAACTCGGTACCTTAACTGTGAGAATCAAGCGTTATATCACTGCTGCTAGTTCGCTTGGATTGAAATATGGCACACGATAAATGATAAATTGCTAAACACTTCTTCAAACACATCGTTTGAAAATATTTCCAGTGTCGAACAAATTTCACCAGACGAAAGCAAAAACAGTTTGCAAAGTCAATAAATTAGGAAGAGCTGAATAAGTTACTTTCTCAGGATGAAAACAAAGAGTGAAAGACACTTTTCAACTCCTCTGTGACAGAAATAAAAAGGGATAGTCATATGGTCAAAAGGAGAATATTGTATGTGACATGTGTCAAGTCAATGTGTTAAAAAAGCGATAATGGGTCACCCTCTGCTTGGCTGGATAGATTGTGTTGTCAAAACGAATCTTGGACAATTGATGTTTGTTTTTTGGTTGTTTCTACTCAGTTCGTCCCTCTTTTCTGTAGTACCAACTTTTAATTGTCTATACTTATATAATTCAGCTCACCAAAGTAATGTACTGATGGTGAGACATATGTTTTGAAATCATTACGGGTGTAAGGCAGAAATATATGTTTTTCCAGCTGCTATTAACATCTACATGGACGCAATTCCCACAGCTGCCAGTCAAATTGAGACACCAGAAGCGGAACTAATTCAGTACACGAATTAGTCTTTGCAGATGATCGGTGTCCGTTGTTTTAGTCTCAGTCGACTTGTGCTTCTACAAGGACTGATGCCCCTGTGCAGGTCCCAGCTCTGACGTGAGCTGGATGTAGTCGGGAGGAAGATGTTCCTGCTTAGCGGGCTAGGGTCGAGCAGCTTATTACTCCGCTGGGCTGGGACTCCACCACGAAGGATGGTTAACCGATGTGCCAGTCCAACTTAATAGATTCATACACTAGAGCAAAGTAGACCCACAACCTGTTAGACGCCATCTATGCTGCTCTTAAAAAATACTTAGCCATGGCCAATGGCATCGAGACTAGGTGTCAAGCAGCACTCTATTGTGACTTATTAGCTGTCAACACTGTTTAGGAGAGAGAGTATTAGTTTGGCAACAGGAGCAACAGCTGATAAACTGTATCTTTATGCCGACCATGCGTTACTTGTGCCATACATCGTTCATGTTCAATGCGCGTGAGAGTATAATTTCGACGTGTTGCATGAACTGCTTTTTTAGAAAGATCATCGGTGTTACCAGGAAAAACAGAATGTGAAACGAGGACATTTGAAATATGGTCGGCACTAGATTTCGTCCAGAGTACATTTACAAGCTCAAAATACGCCTGTTTGGTCATCTCGTGAGAATACATCCTCATCAACGTCCACTGATGGCTTACAGCGCTGGTAGATCGGACTTCAGGATAAGAGGTTGACCACGGGACAGTTGGCTTGATAACATTGAGGTAATTGTGCAACGACATCGACTCACAACGATCGGCCCAACGCACTTGGCGCAGGACATACGACTTAAGCTCCCCACGCCGCTCAACGGCATATATGGAAAGATAACTAACTCGCTTATTGAGGTATGTGGTTTAGGTAAGTAACGCAAATCATCTCAATAATCTGTGTGGTGATTATAGCCTATATCCCGATCTCTTTAGCCAGACTGCTGTAACAAATCATGTTTCTAACCGGATGGTATGGACGTCAGATGAAGTCATAGTCAGTATTTTGTTACACCTAACCCTACCACAAGTCTTCGCATGCTGAAACATAATACAGAAACTGAACAACCACTTGCAGCAGAATGCATACGTTGTCCTGGGGACAATGACGCGTATATGGCGTCAAATGACAATCCATTTATTACAAGAGACTAATTTCAACGTCATTGTTAACCAAAGTAAATAGATGACAGCAAAACGAAGTGGAAGAATACTCAAAAGAGAGCGCATAGAAATCCATTCGACAACGGAAACAACTGAGGATTAGAATGGCAGAAGAAGCAGAAAAATAAGGTATATAATAACACTTCAATTTTGTAATAAGAAAATTTGAAGTGTTAAACTGGTAAAATGAGAAATGAACGTGGTTTATATTGGCGAGTCTTGATGGTCACAACGATTCTGATTGTGATGGTAATGACGTCTGAAGCTCGCGACAAGGTTCATATCGGGTTGTGTTCGACTGGGAATGCCTTTGTTCTTTTTATGGAATAACCGCTTCTCCTAATCGACCCAGCTGTAAATGGGCACCTGGCGACGTTAGAGGATCAACTCCTGGAGCTGCAGACTTCATGCTATGTCGCTGACACTTGTATCAATGAAATGGCCCGAGTATATAATGGAGATTCCAGGCGCAATGATGTCGTTCCTATACGACATTCTCCGTTGTTGTCTAATGATGATGATGATTGAAACACGCCAGGTGTGACACGATCTCATGATGGTCACAAAAAAGAATATATTTGAAGTCACGTACAAACAAAGGCTTCAGAAAACCAGTTCATTCATGAGATGTGTTTTAGACAACTAACATAATTTCTTTATGCTAGTTTAGAAGATTCTGCAGAGTCTGCATACAACTAGTTTCTTTTTCTCCGCTAGATCTGAAAATATCTAAATGCATCCAATTTATTCTTGAATGCATTAACTTTTACGGATCCCCACCCACACTATTTCATGTGGCAATTCGTTCCAAGCATTCATCACTCATCATCATCATGTAGCATGTCCTTTATAGAGCATTGCTCCTTTCACAGACTGTCTGAAAGAAACTCTCACCCTTGCCAAAAACTCAAGTCTCCGTCATAGACATAACCAGGCATTCCTGGAAATCTTGGTGCCATCTTCTTCCCGGTCTACCCCTTCCTCTTTTGCCTGGCACCAAACCTTTTATCACTGTTCTCTCAAGACCGTTGTGTCTCTTGATGTGACAAACATTTTCAATATTCTGGCCAAAATGAAATTTATAAACCAGTTTTCCTCTATGTTCAACTTTTGCCGAATGCCTATATTTATTTTTTTCTACGTTCATGGTATTCTGAGGTTCTTTCTTTTACATTCTGATTAGAAGGACTCGATCTTTTTTCTAGAAATTGTGATAGTCGTTGATGGTAGGTTGCGCTATGCTGCCACAGGAAAAGCACAGGCTCTCAAGACTTTTACTTTTATCGTTTTGTTGGTGCTCTGCCATGATGTCTTCAGGCTGTTCAGTCTCTGCATTGCCATGGCTAGTCTTCTTCTGATTTCTTTCGAGCAGTCGCCATTTTTGACAATTTTGGAGCCCAGACATTCAAAATGTGTGACCTGATCTATTTCCTCACCACCCACTGTAGATTTATGCTGACATTTTGTTTTGTCGGTGGTCATTACCTTTGTTTTATTTATGTTTATAAACAGGTTTATTAGCCCGTTTATATATATATATATATATATATATATATATTTATATGCAATTAGATCAAATGAAGATCGCCTCATTTTCAAACCAAGTTTATTTATGTTCTAAGATTCAATAATATACACTTCATTGTTATTGTCTGTTATTGTCGCAGATCGAATAATCACGACGTCATTGCCTAATCAAATCTATTTTTGTTGTCAAAATTCGGGAGCCCAGATATTCAAAATGCGTGACCTAATGTATTTCCTAACCACCCACTGTAAATTTGTTAACATCATGTTTTGTAGGTAGTCAATACCTTTCTTTAGTTCATGTTTATAAACAGGTTTTGGTCTATACTGTATCCATTTACGACTGAAAGTAGCTGTTCTAGCCCCTCTACACTTCTTGATAGTTTCACTGTATTATCCTCGCATCGTAACAATGGAATCTCGTAGCCGCCAATCGTAATTGGATCGACACATTCAATGTTCTCTTCTCTAACGTTTCTTATTATACATTCTGCATAGATGTTATATAGATATGGTGAGAGGATACGTCCCTGTCATACTCCCTTTTGTACTGTGAACCAACCTGATTTCCCAGAAACTCGGACAGCGGCTAGTTGAACTTGATATAATGCTTCAATCATATGGATACTATTTACAGGAAAATCTATTTCTTTCATGATGCTCCACAGAATCTGAAGTGTTACCGTATTAAAGGCCTTGGTGTAATATATAAACAACGTGTACATGTATACAGATCTACGTTAAACTCTCTACATTTTTAGTAGATATTCCTCATCTCGATTATGTGATCTCTGGTCCCTTTGTCTTTTTTAAAACCTTCTTGGACTTCGTGAATTTTAGATTCAAATCTTGTATCTATCCTTTTCAATAGGATCCGCAAAAATATCTTGCTAGAGTCGCTGATTAGGGCAATAGTTCGGTAATTTGTGAACAGCTTACATTCACCACTCTCAGACTAAAAACATGTTTACTAATATCTTATCTGAACCTTTCTTAAATTAATTTGTAGTCGTTCCTTCTTGTTCTGCTGCACTTTGAAAAACTTGTCTAATTTATCCTTTCTCTTGATTATCTTACAAAACTGCTTTATATCACCTCGAATTCTTCTCTTTTTTGACACTCTAGGCCGGTTTTTCTTAGTTTTTCCTTATAACTGTAACTAGAATAGAGTTTGCGGAATAAAGTCATTTCCTGGAAGTCTTAAAACTCCCATTTTGTGCATTTCAAACAACATCTTTATTCACTCAAGGACAGAGGTAAGACCCGACTTACTCCCATTCGCTAACAGGATTCTGGTTGAGTAATTTACTTCGTAACTGTGGGAGACAATCGATATTGAAAAATAGGAGACGGAGACACAAAGAAGATATGAGAAAATGGCAACTATAGCTGAGCCGGTTATCGACTTGCGTATTCTATCCAGAGTGATACTAGGTTATCAAATATGCAATGGTCTATGTAAATCAGCGTTTAAATGTGGTTTACGTGTCCATAAGTTACTGACTATTAACAAAGACGACTTGCCCTCTATCTGAATGGTTGCTGGGAAGAGTTTGTGTGGGACATAAGCGTTATTAAGGTCGTTGCTTCTGCCAAAGACGGATGTGTGGGACCTAAAGGTGCATATACTGCAGTCAAGCTGTAAACTAGTGACATAACGCATTTTTTTCTCCGGACTACATTCTGCTACTTGTAAAGCCCGTTCCGGGCTTGGTAGCTGGAGATTGAGAACGAACGGAGAAGAAGAAGAAGAAGAAGAAGAAGAAGAAGAACAACAACAACAACAACAACAAAAAGGACCGCTGCCGCACGGAGAATTATCATAAGAGGCGGTTAACAGTGTGACTAACTCTTTGAGAAGAAAAGACTCCAAATTAATGCGCAGTAATAGTTTGGATTTTTTTTTCATCTGCTTAACAATGCGCAGATTTGATTTAAGAATAGAATTAAAACAGCTAAATGTTCTTGGTCATCAAAAGAAAGTAATAAAGAATTATACCTTTTGGTAAAATGCAGTTAATGTGTCCATTAGTTTTTGTTCAGAAACTATAATAACAAAATTGTGATTCATATGTCTATAAACTATTATCCAGAAATAAAAACAACATGTGATTCAAGTTTCCATTTCATTGTTTTCCAACGATAAAGTTGCAATGTAATTCCTTTGTCCGTCAATTTTGGTCCAGAAAGACTAATCATAAAACAAGGTTTCTATGTAAACAAAAAAAGTTATTGTCTAGAAATAAAATGATTTAATTTGGTTAATTTATTACTATGTTACGGTCACGTAACAATGCCATCTTCCTAGACCTTCTAAGATCCATGTGAACGATTGTGCGATGGCAGACAGGTTAAAGGTTGCACGCGTTAAAACACTTGAGTTGTTTTGCAAACGTTGATGGTTCAATAACATACATTGTTGTTGGGAATGTGGTGGCTAGAGATTTGGTTTGATTAGGTTTCAGATCTTCTTCTACAATTGTGTGTCATTGCTAATGGCCAATGATCAGTATCAAGGCAGAAGTTGGCGGATTACTATGTGGTATGTTTTGTTTCTCCTTTTTGATGAATCGGTAATGATGAATCTGAGTTGATACGCTTACACCTTGTTTTTATTAGACTGTTTCGATATAGGAAGATCTTAATCTGTAGTTCTGTTAACGAAATGTTGTTTATACTCATTGATGTCTCTTGTCTTGAAATGACAAACGGCTTTACTCAGGTCAGCTCAGTATCTAGATAGACGCCTAAAGTTGGAGAGTCATGAAAAGGTCACTTTTCTTGTCCATCCATTGTCAGGTATGCGCACCACATACCCGGTTCATTTATACTTTTTTAAGATGCAGTATCTACGATGACAATGTACGAGGTATGATGTCTGAATTTGGTCTCGTTGAGAGATTGTAGGTCAAAGCTTACATGTCAGCGGCCCCATAACAGAAGCTCCCATTGCACATGAACATTACAGACATTAAGGGTGAACGATTCAGGAGAAGGATTTCTTGAATGGTACAGACAGGGAGAACGATTGGCCAGGTAAACACAACAGAGAATGTACAGAAAAACAAAAATGGGGAAAATGGATTCACACTGGAGGTAAAAAGACAGTCCAGGACCGGAAACTGCAAAGTAATGCAGAGAATGGTGCAAATCATTGAATTAAAAATGATTCTGATGCTGTTCTATATACCTATGCTACGCGGTAAGAAAGCCCGGCTGCCATGAAAACAACTAGTATCCAGTAAGGGCTACGAAGAAGCCAAGGTGATGGTCTTTGCCAGTATGTTTTGCCTGACCCTGACTAACGTGCCTATCAATATATTTTGCCTGACTACATATCAGTGTTCCTTCCCTAATCCCCCTGATGGCATATGTTGCTTTTCTCTTGGGCGGAATAAACAAACATAGCCAGCACACGACGACGCGACAGCAGTAATAATCAGCCTAAAAACCCCTCGACTACCCCAGTATCTGGAAACGTAGGACGACAGGACAACGATAGTGTACAACCAGTGAGCTACAGGAACCACCAGTATCTGCACTCTTCATGTGTCATATTCGGAGAGAAATGGAGCATGGATATGTCCGCTCGGAAAACAATGACGTGGTTACTTAACAGAACAATGAAACTGGCATTAGTCTTCGCTGCGTAGTCCTTTGTTAAAAAAACTGTTTGTTATCAGGAAATCTTGCACAGCACATAATTGTCAAGGTATTCCTCATTTTGCACTAATTAGGTGTCACTGCATCTTTCTAAATAGTACCCATGGGGAGATCATTCTTGACCTCATAGAGAAAAAGTCAGAAAATAGACAGTTCAATAATCGTCCCAAATCTGATATCAAACTTTATAAAGAAGCTATTGTAAAACAGAAAAAGTATGCCACGAAATGACAAGAATTGTTTATTCACTAAGTATAGGAATTAAAGCCATAATCATTGAATCTGCCAACTTTAAGACAGACATGACGGAGACACTCAATACAAAATATGGAACAAAACATTTTTAACGCGGATAAGAAAAAAATAAGTTTGAAGGAATGTTGGCCAAAGAATCAATACCGGTTAAAAAGAAACTGTACACGACCTAGTCACAGTCTGTGACTCATGAAGATTATATTACTAATCAAACCATCAGTATCATCATCATTAGTCCCACAGCATGAAGGCTCATTGGGACACGAAAGCTGCAGACTGTTGGACCAGTTCCCACAACTCCACTCGGTTTCGTGAAAGGATATTTGTTGTAGCTATGGACTTTCATATCCACTCTCTGATGTTGTCTTCCCACCTCTTTTTCTGCCTCCCGCTCTTACGCTTCCCAGGTACAGTACCTTGCAGGACAGTTTTGGTCAACCCAGACGATCTTGAAACATGCCCATACTATGTGAGCTTGCGTGCTTTAACCATAGTCAACATGTCTTTATTTTGGCCGACCTCTTTCTTAACGGTGGCCCCTACAACCTTTTTCGTGACGTGAACTTGCTACGAAATCCCACACAAAAATATCATCTCCATTGCACAAATTCTTCACTCTACAACTGCTGTAAGAGTTCAAGTTTCGCAAATATCATACAGCAAGATAAATTACCAAACACGTAATCAACATAGGAAAGAAAAAACCACGGAATGCATAAGCAGCACAACTGTCATCCTCTTGTTAAGATCATACACTAAATGGTTGTGTGTCAACAGGTTGAGGTTTAGAGATGAGATGGTCGATCATTAATGACAAGCATCATCATTATGCATCATGTTCTGTACAGAACGTCGCTGCCACGACAACCCGTCTGAAATAAACTCAATCTCTTGCCAAATCTCCAGTCTGCTCCAGAGTCATGCCCAAGCATTCCTTGACATCTTTGTGACATCGCCTTCTTGGTCTGCCTCTCCCACTCTTGCCCAACACCATACCTTCCATTACCATTCTCTCAAGATAGTTCTGTCTTTTGATGTGGCCAAAGAATTTCAATTTTCTGTTCATGATGGAATTTATGAACCAGTTCTCTTCTATGCCCAACTCTTGTCGAATGTCTGCATTCTTCTTTTTGTTTGATCCATGAGATTCTGATGCCCTTTGTATAACATTTCGACTCCAAGGACTTTATTCTCTTACTTGAGATTTAGGTAACTGTCCATGTTTTGCAGCCGTACTCTGAAACTGGAAAAAACACAGGTTCTCAAATTGTTCATTTTATGGTTTGCTGGTAGTCTGCCATAGTTTTGTCAGCGTGTACAGCTTCTGCATTACCATTGCCAATCTCCTTTTGATTTCAATGGACTGTCACCAAGCATGATTCCCCAATGATGTAACGATATACCGACCAAGACCGCGCACCTAACTGTTACGCAGTTCTCCTTGGAAACGGGCTGTTATATGACAGTCTGGCTAACAAGAGGGAAGATCGACGTGATCCGCGTAGTAGTTGCTCACACGCAGATGAAGCCAAGCATAGCATAACCGTGTGGAGGACTCTGGTCTGCCTTCATCAGCATGCTCGTGATGTGAGGAAAACTACTGCGACTCGCGACTAACGACCTTTTGAGGGGGCACACAAGAGTATACACTGAAACATTGTGAACATTCAACAAGAACTCACAGAAACACGGAACAGCTACCAACTCGATATATTGATTCAAGAAATTGAAAGGACTATCATAAACATCTCCAGAAATAGGTCACTAAATATGGACGACATAACGACTGAAGCAATTAAATCTTTTGATAAAACAAGACTGAAGTGGCTAGTAAGAATCTTTACAAATGATGAACAGAAAGAAAAATACCAGACAATTGTTGGCAAACCACAATAATTCGAATCTGGAATGAAAACGGCAATACATGTTGCAAATGGCTACTACGTCATACAGAATGAAAGCAGAATTAAATTAGCGAAGGATAAGGCCACTTGTTTATCCTTAGATTCGTAAAGTTTAGGTTCCGTAAGGGAATGGAATGTACTGATATGGCATATTCAACTTAAGACAGTTTAGGTTCCGTAAGGGAATGGAATGTACTGATATGGCATATTCAACTTAAGACAGTTTAGGTTCCGTAAGGTAATGGAATGTTCTGATATGGCATATTCAACTTAAGACAGTTTAGGTTCCGTAAGGGAATGGAATGTACTGATATGGCATATTCAACTTAAGACAGTTTAGGTTCCGTAAGGGAATGGAATGTTCTGATATGGCATATTCAACTTAAGACAGTTTAGGTTCCGTAAGGGAATGGAATGTACTGATATGGCATATTCAACTTAAGACAGTTTATGTTCCGTAAGGGAATGGAATGTTCTGATATGGCATATTCAACTTAAGACAGTTTAGGTTCCGTAAGGGAATGGAATGTACTGATATGGCATATTCAACTTAAGACAATTAAGTAACGTACTAAACAGCATGGCAAATAGTTAAACATCCCATTTACCGATCAGGAGCAATCGTTTGATAAGAATAAACATTACATAACATCAGAGTAATATGGTTTTGAGTTTTTATTTACCATGCACATGACCACGACGATGCCTCGAATGAACTGCGCTAGATTTAGCCGCAAGACAACACATTTTGTCCAACCACCCTGCTGGACTAAAACGGTAAAGCAGGGATGGAAGGAAGCGGAGTTCGTTTTGAAAGAATGGCCCGAAAGACACGGGTTAAGCCAGTCAAAGAAGGTATTGAAATTGATGATAACAAATGAAGAGCCACCAATTATTTTAGAACCTTATGTAGGAAATCCAAAAGCGAGAGGTGGCAATAATTTATATGGTAATATACTCCAGAAGGGATGGTCCATGCATTGAACTGTGAATTAGAAGGATATAAACCAACCAGTTTATCCCAACTGTTCTTGATTCCATAAGGACCGCCCTGGAGACAGAAGAAGAGCAAAAATCTTGCTTGTACTAAGACACAGTGAGGATAGATTTCAGCCAGGAAATTCTGAAATCTATTCTAGACACTGTCATCATGGAAAGGACATGGTAATATGTACATCTATTCTTGACACTGCCATCATAAAAATGACTTGTGCTAATCTAATCAAAGAGGTTGTGTCGCGCATCTCTCCAGCAAAAGCAATTTCTATATGTCACAAAGGAGTACAGTATTCCAGCTTCAAGTAGAGGGATGAAGAAGATATGTGTGGTGAATAGGTGCATTATCACCATATAGAAAGCATCAGTGCATGAGGACTGGCTCTATTGCTCTATTCCTACGCCTGACAAAGATTCCACGCTCCTCAATTTATGTCAAATAGTTATCCTGCAGAACATCTGCGGCAAATTGCTTGACAATATCATGGTCATACAAATTGTGTTTCATCTTAACCATGAGTACCTTCAGCCCGATGCCCTAAGCTGTTACAGACACAAATTTAACATTAAGAGAAATGCGTATATGTGAGGGTCACCAGTTCAAACAAGAAACAATTGCCGTGGCTCTCAATTTGGAGGATGCATATAACCGGGTCGACTTTGAGACCTTGATGTCCTGTTTGACGAAGTGTAGATCAAACATAATGCTAGTGACCTAGATATCCGCTGACCTAACGTGGAGAACAGATGCACTCTTCTTAGGATCTTGGGCAACAGAACCGTTGCGAATATTTCCAGGACGAGGGTCTTCACTCTCACAGGTGCTACTCAACATATACACAATAAAAAGGGGCCAACATTCAACCCACGGGTAAAGGGCAAACATACTTTTTGCAGAAGACGGTGTGACGTCCAGAACTGGGTCAGGTAATGTGGGAATTCCAGCTCCCAGAACAATACTAACTAGGCCTACATGGTGTGGTGTTGCTTGAACAATACTATTGTGAAGAATGACCTCCATGGAGTAACCTTGGATGGACGGGTCAGTAACATGTGTAACGGGTTGAAATAATTCAGAGTAACATTTTGATCATAGTCTCCCATATAGATACCCCAGCGACAAGACAATACAGAGATGTAAACGAGGGTCTGGAGCACTCAAGACTATGGCATCGCAAACATGGAACAAATGCTACTTTTGATCCATTGTCGTTAGTTGGTACAGTCAGTTATTGATACGAACTGCGCATTCACATACTATCAGCAGTACGATCTTGAAGGTTGGTAACCATCCAGAACGAAGGGATGCAACTAGTTCTGAAAGGCATAAATATATTCACATTTGAAAACCCAGATGATCCTGGGGCTTTTGTCTGTAACAGTCAGATCCAACTTGGCACAAGCTTAAGTCTGTATACGGGTTACCACAGGCAAACGACACCAGCTGCACGATACAATCTCAGATAGCAACGGACAAACAGAGGGAACAATTTGGCAGGTAACAGAGTTAAGACGATTATCAAAGGAGAAGAATCCACAATGATGTATTTTCATGCCGACCATGCGTTACTTGTGCCATACATCGTTCATGTTCAATGCGCGTGAGAGTATAATTTCGTCGTGTGGCATGAACTGCTTTTTTAGAAAGAGCATCGGTGTTACCAGGAAAATAAGAATGTGAAACGAGGATATTTGAAATATGGTCGACACTATATTTAGTCCAGAGTACATTTACAAGCTCAAAATACGCCTGTTTGGTCATCTCGTGAGAATACATCCTCATCAACGTCCACTGATGTCTTACAGCGCTGGTAGATCGGACTTCAGGGTAAGAGGCCGACCACGGGACAGTTGGCTTGATAACATTGAGGTAATTGTGCAACGACACCGGCTCACAACGACCGGCCCAACACATTTGGCGCAGGACATACGACTTAAGCTCCCCACGCCGCTCAACGGCATATATGGAAAGATAACTAACTCGCTTATTGAGGTATGTGGTTTAGGTAATGTAACGCAAATCATCTCAATAATCTGTGTGGTGATGAGAAATAGAAACTATCAGCATCAACACCCTTCGACATTTATTGAGGGAGTGAACACCTATGGGTATTTCCAGAGTGCAGTGACGTCGATTTCTAGGAACTGAACAGAACAAAACAGAATCAAATGGAATGCAAAAACAACTATGACATATTGTGAAAGCACCATACCACTTGTACACAAATGTAATATGAACAACTGTTGGGATAAACACTTTTGAAATATTCAAAGGAATACAAAATAAGCAAGCCAAATTACAATACCAGAAACACAAAATTCAATAACAATATACGAACTACTCTTTGTAGAATACCAATGCATAATATATAAGAACGAGAACAAATGTAACAGAATTACAAGGGTATTACGAGCCAACGCCAGGGAAGCCCCGAAAATACCGTTCGTGGTGCCCATACATAGCTTGAAAGCCCTGCCCGAGAGATTCAGTTCATTGAACGGGGCATTGTCTTTAATGCTCATACAATGCAGTTTAAAACTGTTTAGCCAAAATGGTTACCTTCCCACGACTTCTACTGGGAATTCCTCAACCCCTAGGTCATCTTTCTCTGTGACACGCCAGTTCAAATAAAGTTTGAGGGAAATGAACTCAAGAGAGTAGATGTCTTTAACCAAAGCGGAGAGCTTAGCATATAAGCTGGGGGAGACAGATCGGTAGAGAAAGATCAGAAAGAGCAGAGGAGAGAACTCTGCCGTGCTGTTTAGTAGGTAGCAGATAGACCGAGAACGAGTAGCTAGATAAACAATTGAACTTAGCCAATGAGTGGCAAGTATAGAGAAATAAAATTAGAAGCCAACGAGCAGACCAACACTGAAAGGCAACGAGAGACCACTCACGTGTAAGAATATGTATGTGTGTGACGTTCTGTTCGAGTCGTCGCTAGCACCTGTCTCTCGTGACCCGACTTTATTCTCGTCAGAGGGAGACGTGTTGCTTCAACACGAAGCTGTCGTCCTGGACAATACGTCGTGACTCATGTGGTACCTCGGCCTGACAGCTACAGTAACAGAACCAATGGCGTCTGTCATAGGCACGAGCACAACTGCAGTCACAGAGTTTCTGACGTTGAGACGAGACAAGAGGTCAGGTAGACATCAGCCTAACGTTGAGACGAGACAAGAGGTCAGGTAGACATCAGCCTTACGTTGAGACGAGACAAGAGGTCAGGTAGACATCAGCCTAACGTTGAGACGAGACAAGAGGTCAGGTAGACATCTGCCTTACGTTGAGACGAGACAAGAGGTCAGGTAGACATCTGCCTTACGTTGAGACGAGACAAGAGACCAAGTAGACATCTGCCTTACGTTGAGACGAGACAAGAGGTCAGGTAGACATCAGCCTAACGTTGAGAGGGAGACAAGAGGTCAGGTAGACATCAGCCTAACGTTGAGACGAGACAAGAGGTCAGGTAGACATCAGCCTAACGTTGAGAGAGAGACAATAGGCTCGGAAGACATCTACGTTGTGTAAGCAGAGAGGTGGAACATGAGGCCATCAGACCAGCGAGGACATATATATTAGGATTGACAACAAGTAGCTAGGCAGCATTATATCAACGTCAGAGATTTAGACGGTGAATAGAACAATTGCTAGATTCCGACCACGTGATAAGAACCCTGGATAAAGTTCAGGGCAAGAGAAAGACCCGTGCTAATTGCACACACTCCTTGACAGTAATTACAGTTAGAGAAGTGTTGATAAAAAAATTCTTGAAAAACATTAAAATTAGTTAAAAATTGATGAACAATATAATTCGTTTTACGAGCCTAGTTTATTGGTATGATGTGTATGATGTTTGTGAAATAAACATGCTTTGTTTTACTTTTGTTAAAAGAATTGTTACTGGTTTAATTAAAGTGTGAGTTAAGGGGTGATACTGGTAAGGAAGAAAGATAGCAAATAAAGTGATACAATAATGTTAGGACCTGCTATATAGATTAAATAGTACCGCGACCTAGGAATAATTATAACGTTAAACCTGTTAAACATACATAATTCAAAATATTTTAAACGCACTTGGCACAGTCTGTTTCAGATATAATATGAAGATTAGCGCATCAAAGACGAAACTATGCAGATCAGAACACAAGATCTACTAAACGTGCACGCAAGCATTGCCAAAGTTAAAGGGGACCAAGAGTTCAAACACTAGTGAATTATTTTTACGGATGAGGAAATGCTTGAAAGAGTAATCGAACTCGACGTCAGAAAGACTTTACTATGGCTTACCATCATCATCATCATCATGTAGCATGTCTTTTATAGAACGTCGCTCCCATCACAGTTTGTCTGAAAGAAACTAGTTCCGTTGCTAAAACTCCAGCCTATGCCACAGTCATACCCAGGCATTACTGGGTATCTTGGTGCCATCGTCTTCTTGGTCTGCCCCTTCCTCTTTTGCCTGGCGCCATGCCTTCTATCACTGTTCTCTCGAGACCGTTGTGTCTCTTGATGTGACCAAAGTATTTGCATTTTCTAGCCAAAATGGAATTGATAAACCAGTTCTCCTCTTTGCTCAACTATTGCCGAATGTCTACATTTGTCTTTTTCTCTATCCAGTGTATTCTGAGGATCATTCTGTAACATCTTGACTCGACGGATTCGATTATTTGTCTGGAAGTTTTGGTAACCGTCCATGATTCGCAGCCATAAGCTGCCACAGGAAAAACAGTCTCTCAAGACTTTTGACTTACCAACTGGCATTATTACTTACACAACTGAACATCAGATTGACAACACAAAAATAACTCATAATATTTATGCAACTTATTACTATCAATAACAGACGTGATCTACACAACTACGTACAATGTGTGAATTTCAATGTAATAAAAGTCAATTGTGTTGTAGAAGAGATCGTATGATAAATGATGACGTTATTGATATGGGTAGAACCACCTGTTGTGTTGAATGCTTATGAAGACAGACACTACGATTGGAAGATCATCCAAAGAAAACGCAACCTGTTCAACTCTGTCACCGTACGCTTACAGTAGCAGATAATCAAACTACAAAGCCCGAGGGAAACACCGTGTCAAATGGATAGATAACAAGAGAAATCCTAAAGTAAATTGGGCTTGCAACACCCGAGGCAACACACTTGGCCCAAGAAAGATAACTGAATCTTCCCACGCCGCTCAACGACGCAAGTAGACGGAAACGTAAGTATACATTTCCTTTCGTCGCTGCATGATCTTTCAGATTTGTAAGTCATGTACCCATTTAGCTAGGGTAAACTTAAGCGTTTCATGACGTGTGGTCAGGAACTGCCCTACCACAGTGCTACTTAGCCACTCCACCATTAACTATCATATCTAACAGAGAACACAGAACGGTTGCCAAGACATTATGCTGCATCATAACAATTGATCACTTATAGAAAACCTACGCCAACCTACTTTATGAGTGCCTGAGTGGCCCATTATATGGTAAGCCCGGCGTATCGAAGACAAAGTGTGTCAGCTTCGTCGTATGCACAAGGACAACCAAGGGAATGGGCGTGATTCAAGGACAAAATTCCGAGATAATCTTTACTATCGTCAAGGTTTCGTTCAATAACATTCATCCTCTTTAGCCTAAATAATATGCTTCATGCCACTATCTGGACCTGGAAGAAACTGAACTTATTTTCTTACTTTCAGTATGCTTAGCACCACATCAGACATATGTTCAGACATCTGAATTGATATATCATTCTTCATCAACATGTCATCCAATTTGCATGTTACAAGAATTCTTTGGTAGAACATGAGGTGATCAGGCTCTTGTGTTGCTCCACAGTCTCAAGTTTCATCATCCCCTATCTCTTTGGTAGAACATGAGGTGATCAGGCTCTTGTGTTGCTCCACAGTCTCAAGTTTCATCATCCCCTATCTCTTTGGTAGAACATGAGGTGATCAGGCTCTTGTGTTGCTCCACAGTCTCAAGTTTCATCATCCCCTATCTCTTCCAATTCTTACTGCATCGCGATACTCATAAGTATTTTTTTCCAAAATACAGCCGCCTACTGTTTTTGGTCATGGAGTGGTGAATGTTTGGAATGCATTGCCACGGAAAATAGTGGAGGCAGGATCAATTAATGCACTCAATAATAGATTGGATGCGCATAGGTATTTTTAGATCAAGTGAATGTAAAATAAACTGGTTGCATATAGTTTCTGTGGTATTCTAAAACGATATAAAGACGTTAAGTTAAGTTAAGTTAAGAGTCTGTTGAATGACTTTCATGTTGCGTAAGGCATGCGGTGTTCAGGTGCTGGTTTCTCCCCTTGCTCGATCCAGAGGACTCGCGTCAGTTCATTTTATTTTTCCGAACGTTTTCTGAAACTGGTCTGTAGAGACTGTGTTGACTATAAGAATATTCGTCTAGATTTCAGTCTTGCGCTCTGCACCTGTTACCCAAGCATAGGGTGCCTTGAGTAGTTTGTCTGTTTTCCTCTTTCAATTTATACGACTCTTCTACGTGTCTCAGGTCATGCTACATCAATAATGGGTATATTTTTTTCAGTTGGAGTCCGTTTTGGCCACCGGTCATTATATAGTTAGGTAACTATCAGCATAAACTTTGCGGTGCCGAATTTTGTTAAAAAAACACGAATCATTAACTCTGTGAACGTTTACAAGAAATTGGTTCTTTGGTATTTGGTATGATTCTCACTTAGGTTACAGAAGGTCCCGGGTTCAAGTCCCGGGTGTCCTAATATTTTGTCTTCTGTCTAATTTTTTGTTTACGATCTGATTTGTGTAAGCTTTATCAATACCTTGCACCTTGCACATATGTCAGCGTACGGATCACAATCACACAGTATGCATGCCCTTATCAAGAGCTGGTATCAGTAGTAAAAGCACGCAGACTCCAATGGATCGGTCATGTAATACGATCGATTGGATTACAAAACAAGATACTCAACGGTACAGTCTTAAGCAAATGAAAGAGACGTCGCCCAAAAACACGCTGAGCGGATGATATTCGAAAGTGGACGGGCCAAACCTTGAAGTAGACCGAGGTTATGGCGATGGATGGACAATGTTCTTCTTCTTTGCACGTTGTCAGACGTTGTCTTGGAATTGTTCAAAGAAAGCAACGGTCGCCCTGAGGCTGTCGACACTGCCATATAGCTTGTCTTGTGTTGGCACTGGCAATGACTACATGTGCTTTGTCTGGTCCTTGAATGTCGGGTAATTTTTCAGCAGATGTTCAGGGGTAATATCCCCGGTACCACATGTGCATTCGTCAGTAGCCACTATTTTATGTCTAGTGAATAGATAGTACATTAGTCTGTTGTGGCCTGTGCGGATTCTGAAGACTACCACCTGCTCTCTTCTATTCAACTGACAATAAGCATCTTTTGTTGGGTAAACAGTATGCTCTGTGCGATGTTGGAAAGTGGACGAACGGGCATAACCATGCTATGACGATGGACAGATGATGTTAAAATGTGGACGGGCAAAATCTTGATGGAGAATGAAGTTATGACGATGGACAGAGTGTCGACTAATGGTTAACGAAAGCAGTGCTGAGTTGTGATGTCCCTACGACCACTTAAGCAGCAGCAGCAACAACAGCAACAACAAAATATATAAAACGCATAGTACACTACTTCATCTGATGTAACTAGGATTCTTTATTTGATTGCTTTCAGAAGTTAACTTGAATATTGTTCAAAGGAAAAGCAACGCTCGACGCTCTGTTATACTTCAATGATCGGGTGATAGGGGAGAAGTTCTGGAGTTGGGGTTAGGGCTGGAGATGGTAGAGGGTTGAGTGAGTTTAGGGGGTGGTAGAGATTGGTGGGGGTTGAAAGGGTGATCGCGGAGGGACGAAAATGTGGCCGCGAAGAGAGGGTTGAGATAGTAGATAGACAGGTTGAGGTGGAGTAGGAGAATGTAAGAGATGGACGGAAAGGAAGAAATGGGTGGGAAGAAATGGATGGGGTGAGGGGCAAGAGACGAGCGGAATGAGGTGAGAGGAGCTTAGTAGATTGAGGAAGCACGAGTTCAGTGGACTGAGCAAGGAAGAGTTGAGTAGATTGAGGAAGGAAGAGTTTAGTGGATTGAGGAAGGAAGAGTTTAGTGGATTGAGGAAGGAAGAGTTTAGTGGTTTGAGGAAGGACGAGTTGAGTGGATTGAGCAAGGAAGAGTTTAATGGATTGAGGAAGGACGAGCTGTGGACTGAGCAAAAAAGATTTTAGTGGATTGAGGAAGGAAGAATTGAGTGGACAGCAAGGAAGAGTTTAATGGATTGAGGAAGGACGAGTTGAGTGGACGGCAAGAAAGATTTTAGTGGATTGAGGAAGGAAGTATTGAGCGGATTGAAGAGGAAAGAGCTGAGTAGAGCGTGGAAGAAAGCGTTGTTAATGTGGGAAGGGATATTTAAAGGCTTGCATTGAATCTATATTGTTTCCACGGTTAAAAAAATAGTACGTTTATTTAAAGACATATCTGTGTTTCAATAGTCGTATTGTCACTGATTCACTTTTGCGCTCTCAGTAAAGTTGTCAAGGAAAGTGGAACCCCGATAGCTGGCTTTCTTACAGGAAGCACATACCGGAGCATTTACATGGGTAGTTTCAATAGCAATGTTTTTACATGATAAGACTGCTAACCAAAAGCACACATATTGTTAGTCACCTTTTATGAAAATCTTAGAAAGTTATGATGAACATATTAATTCATAAAGCGTTATATCTGTTCTGTACAAACTGCTTGATCTGCAGTTCGTCTTACTAAAGAAAGAAAAATAGATCGCAAGCGATGATGGCGATATAGTCAGACGGTTAGTCTTGATGTGTTGGTCATCAGCATCACTCTCTGGTCCCTAGTTACTTTGGACCATTGGCAAGACATGAATCAAGACGACTGGATGTAACTTAGTATGAAGGCACCCTGTTTCTACGTCCCCTGACACCATATGTCGCTTTAAACTTGCGGAATTCGTTCGCCCGCCGTTTCTGTTCATCGCTTTAAGAGGCGAGTGCTTATTCTCTCGACCACAGCGACATTTTTTTATTAAAGAGATATGACATAGCTTAGGTCTTCAAAATCAAAAATACATTTTAGACACTGTAGCAATGATATTACTGGAGAGGGTGCAAATAAACATATTTAAAATGAGAAAGCTTCAGAATTGAGTGTCAAATAAAATATCAATGCCTAGTTATGAATACCATCAGTAAACATGGTTTGCTGTTCATTTAAAGTGCTGTCCATCTTATATCCATCATAATTTTGTCTCTATTAATGATTAATCTTAACCACACAGTAAAACGGATTATTAAGAATAATTCCAGAGAAATATGGATGAACAGGTGGGTGACGGAACAACCGGTCGCTTGTATTTTTGCGAAATGTCACCACCCAAAAGTAATGTCCTAAGTAAACTGCAAAGAAGAGATCAAGGTCGCATCTTTCAAATCAGAACAGGAAACAGCAGAGTCAATGAGCCATTGAACCGCAACAATCTGCATCACGTGCTGTTGTGCAGAAATTGCTCTCACCCTGATGAAACAATTAGACACCTACTCATTGAGTGCAATGCGCTTGCAGAATGAGTAAAACCATTGCCAACTCTTACCAGCACACTGTACGGAGTATTGAAACAACTGAAGAACACATGTATCTACATAAGAATGGCATTGTGATGCAAAGAGCAAGCTATGGGATAACAACAACAACACAACATCAACAATGATTAATATTCTTCCTCTACAGTCCGTTTCCAGATCCTCTACCTCGTAAATGAAGCAGAAGTAAATTAGCTACCAGCGGCCAGCGACTCATAGTTGACCGTTTGTGTCAGGGTTAGCGAATTAGAGATTCTTAAGACCTTATCAACGCAAATGTCAAGTCGGTGTTGCTGTATGGAGCGGAGACGTGGAGAACGACCAAGGTCATACAAGAAATAATGCCTGCATAACGTGGCAGGACATGGGGAGGAATGAAGACTTGTGGAAAAGAAGCCAAGAGTAGCCATGAAAGAATAAATTAAACGAAGAAAATGGGGCAGGATAGGACAAACACTGCGGAATGCACAGTCTAACATAGCCAGACATGCTCTTACATGGAACGCTCAAAAGAGAATGTGAGAAGGAGGTAAAATTATATAATTGCATCTGGAGAGAGGCAGAGAAAGCGGCAACAGGACCGTATACGCTAGCGAGATGTTGTCGATGGCCTAGAGAGAGGCAGAGAAAGCGGCACCAGGACCGTGTACGCTAGCGAGATGTTGTCGATGGCCTAGAGAGAGGCAGAGAAAGCGGCACCAGGACCGTCTACGCTAGCGAGATGTTGTCGATGGCCTAGAGAGAGGCAGAGAAAGCGGCACCAGGACCGTCTACGCTAGCGAGATGTTGTCGATGGCCTATGCACCGAGAGGAGCGACGAGATTTGAGTGATTGAAAACATTCGCATCTGTGGCGGTTCTGGAAACCTACTGCACTCATGTAGTATTGATGAGGGAATAGGGATCACATAGGGAAGATAAACTCTGTCAAAAATGTACTGCTGAAACCGGATACGTCAAGCCGAATGGTGAAGTATCGCAGCCTCGCTGTAAACCATAACGATGTCACAAAATGTCCCTTTCAGGAGTAACGCAGAATGAGAACATGAATCATTAAGTAGGACAAAGCTTTGCTCACCCGGGATTCCTGCATTTTCACTCATCATACTCCCAATTGGAGCAGAACATGTTAGGTTTATCATTCTCTTGAAATGTACATTTTTGTAGGAGCCATTTAATTTGTTATGCTGGAGGAAACTATAAGATCACTACATATTGCATGAGACTGGCAAACATATAAAATAACACACAGTTCAACAGAAATATATAGTGTATATAGAAGTATATAGTGAGCAAGTATTGCAGGAGCCTGACAACAATATTTTAAAAAGTCAAGAATTTGGATTACACATATACATGAAGAAAATAAAGACTATTATATTGTTGTTTTGAATGCCCACAATGAGTAAGTTCACTCTTTTGTGCCCCCTGAAAAGGACGTTAAGTGGCGGCCTGAAGTAGCTTTCCTTACATCTCAAGGGTGTTGCTGAAGGTGATCGAGGTCCTACAGGTGGACGTGCTATGCTTGGCTTCATCTGCGTGACAATCATTACAACGGGGATCACGTCGATCCACATCTCGTCAGCCAGACTGCCTTGGAAACAACCACATGGAGGCTTCATGGAAGAGAGGTACTAGTCTTGGTCAGCATATTATGCCTGACCCTGACGTGACGTCCTGGTCAGTATGATCTGCCGGACATGACTAGCGTCTCAGTTCCCCAAGACTTTGATACTTCGGAAAAGTGACACTAAACCATGTATGCAGAAAAAAATAAAAGATCAACTACTCGAACAGGTACAGAGTTTCTCCTATCTAGGTCATATAATAACGGAAGAAGGCAACTGTCAAAAAGAAAGCAGAAAGACAATAGGCATGGCCAAAATGGTATTGAGCAACATGCGACACATACTGACATCGAAACAGATAGCCATAAATTGAAAACGAAAATTGTTAGATGTTATTTATATTCGTCACTACTTCGCGGTGAAGAAACTTGGACACTTGAATAATAAGTTGGAAATGAGTATTGAAGGGTATATAGAAAATTAGGTTGAATTTCTTGGAAAGAGTAGAAAACAAATTTGGAGGTTTTGAAAAAAATGGGGTGAAAAGAGAATTAATAACCGAAATCAGGGTTACACAGTTACGTTATTTTGGCCATATATAACAAGACCATATTAAAGACCATACTAGAGGGCAGGGTGGAAGCCTCGTTAAAGAGGCAGACACTGTTATAAGCAGATGGATAACATCAGGAGATGGACTGCAAACAGTAAATCAGATTGCACAATTACAGCAAGATATAGAGTACACTGGAGATCTATTGAGGCAAGAGATAGAGTACACTGGATATCTATTAAGGCAAGATATAGAGTACACTGGAGATCTATTGAGGCAAGATATAGAGTACATTGGAGATCTATTGAGGCAAGATATAGAGTACACTGGAGATCTATTGAGGCAAGATATAGAGTACATTGGAGATCTATTGAGGCAAGATATATAGTACACTGGAGATCTATTGAGGCAAGATATAGAGTACACTGGAGATCTATTGAGGCAAGATATAGAGTACACTGGAGATCTATTGCAGCCGGCCTTAGATGCGGAGATGGCCCATGAAGTGAACTGAGTAAACTGCAAACCATAAGCATTCGCTAGCCGACTAGCGTGGTGACTATATTATCCCATTGAAACGAGAAATAAATTATTGTTACATACAAATTAGTTGATAGGTTAAACATATACACCCACCGTGAACGTCATCATATTGTGCGTAGGAGCAAAACTACGTATTCTATGACGACATAAGATAATAACGTATTGTTCTCTGCCTTGAAGCAATCACGATTTTCTTTAAAAAATGCACCACAGGAGTCATATAAATCACAAATATGAACACGAAAGAACACTTGACATTTGGGGGCTGTGACAAGAAACTAATTAAGATTCCAATTGCAGGATGACTACTCTATACAAATCATTGACAAAAATAGGTTCTCTAAATGCTAATCGAAAGTAAGATTATTAAGGGCAGAAACAGTGCAAGAGCAATCATAAGTAAATATAGTAATAAACTTGTCGTTTGAACAGGTTTAGAAACCAGTTGTAGAAATGTTACATAGGATTTTTTTTTTAAATCGATGCAGGCAAAATACAAAGGCAATTTGATTTTGAATAATCGCCCACAACCTTAGACAAAACAGGTTAGGAACAAGTTGTGATATATAGGAAAGATAAAGACCACAAGAAGCAAAAAATGGCCATGTATGGGACAATAAGATGAGGTAGTTAGAAAAACGAAGAATTTCATAAGTATTGACACGATTTATTGAATTGGTCGCATCTATGTGATACGGGACGGAGAGTGAGAGATGGTTAGATAGAGAACGTGACAGCGACAGATATGACGGTAGAGTTAGAGACAAGTAGACAAATAAAGAGGGACAGTGATAGATAAAGGTCGATAATGAGATAGATATAGATCGAGAGAGACGGAGGCATACAGAGAGCGATTATACATAGACGAAAACAAGAAAATATATAGATGAAAAATAACAACAGAGACACTGACATATATTTATGGGGAACCAGTGGTCTTGAGATAAGGTGTTCGCCTCTGGTGGTGGAGGTCGCGGGTTCAAATCCCGGTGAACACAGCAGGAATTTTTCACGTGGATCATCCGGTAAATATTTCCTCTGATCTCTGAGTAGTGAGATCAGACACCCGTGTGAAGTGGCGCACATGTTAAGAATACCTTAGCAGTTGGAAATCGAAAATAGTGGGTCTAACGGCCGCTGTTCGGGCGAAATTCAAGTTAATAATCTACTCAAATTATTCTAGAGATATTCGCCCCACATAGAATATTTAACAAAACAGGGGACTATGTGGCCATACCAAAAGGTCTTGGTTATGTGGTTAGCGGGGCGGCTTAGATGGCGTCTGACAGGCTGAGGGTCTACCTTGCTCTAATTTGCGCTTCCACCACCACCATTCTAAAAAATAGATAATCGTATATTCCAGGGGCTTAGAGATGATGGGATTGATCGGGCAAGTCAACAGTGAATTTTCACCTGTCACGACGTCTAATGACATAAGTAAACTGAAGATTATATATATATATAAGGTTCTAAATGTTGTTATAGCCGGGGATGGGGTTAAGGATGAACTCTCAACAGCAACTAAATGTTGTTATAGCCGGGGATGGGGTTCAGGATGAACTCTCTACAGCAACTAAATGTTGTTATAGCCGGGGGTGGGGTTGAGGATGAACTCTCAACACCAACTAAATGTTGTTATAGCCGGGGGTGGGGTTGAGGATGAACTCTCAACACCAACTAAATGTTGTTATAGCCGGGGGTGGGGTTGAGGATGAACTCTCAACACCAACTAAATGTTGTTATAGCCTGGGGTGGGGTTGAGGATGAACTCTCAACACCAACTAAATGTTGTTATAGCCGGGGGTGGGGTTGAGGATGAACTCTCAACACCAACTAAATGTTGTTATAGCCGGGGGTGGGGTTGAGGATGAACTCTCAACACCAACTAAATGTTGTTATAGCCGGGGGTGGGGTTGAGGATGAACTCTCAACACCAACTAAATGTTGTTATAGCCGGGGGTGGGGTTGAGGATCAACTCTCAACAGCAACTAAATGTTGTTATAGCCTGGGGTGTGGTTGACAATGAACTCTCAACACAAAATAAATGTTGTTATAGCCGGGGGTGGGGTTGAGGATGAACTCTCAACAACCACTAAATGGCGTGCATCTCATATAGCCTCTGACAACAAAGTCCAACTCCTGGCCTTCAAATGGCAGAACTGTTTTGACTAACAGGAGAAGGCGCGGAAAGCGAGTCTCTGACGCCTTAAAACCAGTAGTTTCGGGCAGATGGGGCTCGAAAGCCTAGAAAGGCAGCTTATCTGGGAGAAGGAAAACTCTGATTTCAAACCATCTGAAGACTTGCAGACTAGATACTGGTGTATCTTGACGGATTTTGTCAGATATGTCTGTGCAACCTGTTTTCTGATAACTCTGAAAGTTGGTCAACATCTACCAAACCTGACAACCGACGATGTGCGAAGGAGCACACACAAGAGGATACAATGCCTTATCCTAGAGCGAGGAAAGACAACCTCAGCTGACTGTTGTGGCAGGGCAGACCAGGCATCAGATTTCCTTTGGAGTAAACAAAGCAGACCGACAGAGGGACCATACTGCTTGGGCAACACATGGTCTCTATATTTCTGTCAGGGCTTTGTGCTAATAGCACAATTAATATCGTCTGAGAAGTCGAAAAGAACCAATGATATATATATCTTGCTCTTCAGGGAGGATCTGAGTATGACGCCACAGCTAAGTGGAACGTTATGAAAAGTTCCATCTATAATACAGCATTAGCTACGTTTGGCATTAGGGAACGGGCCAATCACGACTGGTTCAATGCACATCTCGCTAGACTGGAACTAGTAATTGAGGCAAAGCCAGAAGCTTTCATCTATTATTTTAAAAGTCAAAATGAGAGGACGCTTGCTGCCTTCAGGACGGTCCGAATCATCAATCAAGGAACCGCTAGACAATGCGCGAATAAGTACTGAGTACTGGCAGAAACTGTGTGAAGAAATTCAGCTAAATGCAGAGACGGGAAATATCCAGGGCATGTATAGAGACATAAAGATGGCACTGGGCTCTACTGCGAGCGGTGCTGCACCCCTGAAATCTCGTACAGGTGCGAGAATCAAGCATCGTGACTACAAATGACCAGATGGGTGGAGCACTAATCTGAGCTCTTCTCACGGAAAACGGTCACTGATGGGGCTTTGTGCAGGCTACAGGCCCTGCCCATTTTGGAGGAACTTGACCAAGCACCTACTTTGGATGAGCTTGATAAGGCTATCAACTTCCTTTCAAATGGCAAAGCAGGGGCAGATCAAATGCCATCAAATGCGAGAAATCAGCACTAGCTCAGCCGATGTTTGTTATTCTATACCTCTGCTGGGAGGAAGGTGCAAGATATGCAAGACACCACCATTGTGAATATTTACAAAAACAAAGGGGACCGAGGAATCTCGCTCCTGAGCATTGTAGGCAAAGTTTACGCCCGCACGCTACTAAACAGGTTGAGACTGCTCGCGGACAGGGTGTACCAAGAATCCCAGTGTGGCTTTAGAGTAGGTAGATCAACAACGCATATGATTTTCTCGCCAAATCCAGGAGCAGAGGAGAGAACAAGATCAGCTGCCTCCCAAAACTGCGTAGCATGATAATTTTTTTTCTACCGATATGAAGGGCTCAGTTGTATACGGTGGATCATTTTCAAACATTTTTCCAATTCAAGAGTGGAGTGAAGCAGGGATTGTGTACTCATGCCGACCCTCTTCGTGATCTCCATCTACATGCTCTTATCCTACGCTTATAACACATCTGTGGACGGTGTTTATCTGCACACCAGGTCAGATAGGCGGCTGTTTAAACTGTCCCGACTGCGTACAAGGACCAAAGTGAGGACGGTGCTCATTAGGGAGATGCTATTTGCGGATGATGCAGTTCTGATGACAAATAGTGAGGAAGACTTGCAAAGAATTGAAGACAGATTTGCCGAGGGATGCAAGAAGTTTTGTTTCATCATAAGTCTGGAAAAGACAAAAGGTTTGCGCACAGGGCATTACAACTACGCCATCCATGAAGATTGATGGCGTCCCTCTGGACGTCGTCAACAGTTTCACTTATCTGGGGTCTGCCATCAGCAACACTCTCACCCTAGACAGTAGGTTTGGCAGTGCAAGGACCGCCATGGACCGACTGTCGAAGAGAGTCTGGAAAAACACTGCGCTGTCTCACTACACCAAGGTCTTGGTCTATCAGACCTGCATTTTTGACACTCTCGTGTAGGGAAGCGAGACTTGGAAGACTTAAGCTAAACAGGAACGGCCGCTGAACACCGTTTACATGAGGTGTCTACGGCGTATATTGTGGATTGGGTGGCAAGAGAGGTCTTGGTCTATCAGACCTGCATTTTTGACACTCTCGTGTAGGGAAGCGAGACTTGGAACACTTAAGCTAAACAGGAACGGCCGCTGAACACCGTTTACATGAGGTGTCTACGGCGTATATTGGGGATTGGGTGGCAAGAGAGATTGTCACATAATACGGTCTTACAGAGAGCAACCACTTACAGCATGTACTCGATTTTGTGCCTACGACGTCTACGGTGGTTGGGACATGTTTATTGCATGGAAGATGAGAGGCTGCCAATTGATATCCTTCATGGAGAGCTAGCCATTGGAGTTAGAAGAATCGGCCGTCCCGCACTGCGATTCAAGGACGTATGCAAGAGGAACATGAAGTCATGCGACATCCCATCCGAGGGCTGGGAAGAAATTGCTCAGGATCGAGCTCTCTGGAGACAGTCAGTTGGAAGGGTCATAGTGGCTGCTGGCGATAGTAGAGGTCTTCTGGCTGCAGAGAAAAGTGAAAGACTAAAGAGTACAAGGAACAGCCAAGCAAGTCAGCCTCCTCGGTATGGTTGTACGATATGTGGCAGGGACTGTCACTCGAGGATCTGCCTTTACAGCCAAAGCAGACAGTGTCGAAATACAGGAGACAGAGCTGGACAAAACTTACAGGGCGCCGCGCGCATGATATATAGAGACTGAGACGCATGTGATGATGATAATGATGATGATGATGTGATATATATATAGACAGAAAGACAGACAGACATATATATATAGAGAGAGAGACAGGCAGGCAAGCAGACAGACAGACGCTCGTGTGCTGACTGCTACACTGATTGCACGACTACCTTTCAACCCTTTCAATGACCGTTAGTAGTTCCCATACATAGAGGAGTCCGTGAAGGGGACTCCATGTCACCCAGTCTTTTCTCCGCATGCCTGGAATCTGTCATCAACAAATTGCAACCGGGATACCTTTATCATCAATATAAATGGCCGGCTGCTAAGCCACCTTCGCTTTGCAGATGATTTTTGTTGTTGTTTTTTTTGCTTAGATGTTTGCCTCACTAGTTTATACTGGCGGAGGCGCGCCATTTGCCACCCCAGACACAACCAGAGTTGACAAGACTGCACAGCGCAAGTTGGACAACATCCAGAACTAGAGCCTGCGCACCTATCTATTCAGCTCTGCAGTGCTACCTGCAATATGCTATGCGGCGGAAACATAAACACTCACGAAGGAGATGGAGTCCAAACTCAGAGTGACCCAAGCCTCACTAGAGACACGCATGGTTGGCCTCACGCTTCATAGCCAACGCACAAAAGGTCTTCATAACATACGTCGATTGTCCCTGGTGGAAGATGCAGTTATTTTTGCAGACAAGATGAAACATCGATGGGTTACTCATTGCAAAGAATGGACGATCAGGACGCGGAGTGACCAGCATTATGGTGCCCTAGAGACAATAAACGATCAACCAGGAGGACCAGCAACACGTTGGTCAGACTCCCTTGCATTCCGCAAAGCATTAACGATGACACATATGGGCGACGCATTATCCACTCGCTCATAGTGGCTCAAGACAGAGCCCGTTGGAAGAAAAGTTTGGACGGTGTACTCCAGTAAACGAAATGTGCTAAGTGTATTTGATATTTTATATACCGGGAACATCCAACAATCTAACAACAATTTTATTATCAAGTGTATTGAATAGTATGTACAACGGAAAACCATATTTTTGGACACACAATTGTTCTTTGGCTATACTACTTGTAGGGACTGTGATGATCGAGCAGAATGTGAGTCCGCAATTTAGCGTACATGTCCACACTACTGTCGACTTGCAACATGGAATAAAAAAAAGGCGTTATTCGCTTTAGAGATCAAACCTTCTGAAATATATCAAATTATGAAGGATTAGTATGGAGACAACTGTATGTGGTTGAGGAGAGCTGTTGTTGTTGATGAATGTCCACAATGAGTAGGTTAACTGGCGAGTTGTCATAGCTTTCCTCATATCCCGAGCGTGCTGATGAAGGTAGACTGGGGTCCTTCAGGCGGTTGTTTTATGCTTGGCTTCTCATTTGTGTGTCGCTCACTACTACGGGGATCATGTCGAACCTAATCTTGTTAGCCAGACTGGTGTGTGCTCGACAACAGCCCGTTTCCAGGACGACCGAGGAGGTTAGGTGAAGGTCTTGGCCAGTATACTTTCTCATGATGCTGGCTAACATTCTCTGATCAGTGTGTTTTGCCTGACCAAACGTAAGCCTCATCTTCCCGACAGGTGAGGGTCTTGGCCAGTATATTTCTCCTGACCCTGGCTAACATTCTCTGATCAGTGTGTTTTGCCTGACCAAACGTTAGCCTCATTGTCCCTCAGAGGAGAGTGTATGAATAGTTAGAAAGATTTCAAAACGAAAGACAAAACGAAAGACAAAACGGAAGACAAAACGGAAAACAAAACAGAATACAAAATGGTAGACAAAACGTCATTATTGAACAGCAACGTGAGAGACCATCACGTTGGCAACTGATATTTTATACCAGCAGATCAATCAGCTAGTCCATGGTAACATGATAGTCCCTATTGATATAATAGATGCGCAAAGAAAAGTGTCAATGGTGATCTTGATGTTCTGAAAGGGTGTAGTAGACGGGTTCCAAGGCAGCTGACAATGAAATAGTGAAGATGGTGAAAAAATGGTTAAAGGACACACCAAAAGACTTTTTGTACTAGAAGGCATCCACAAGCTAGCGGAGAGGTGGACAAAGTGTGTTTGACATCCACAAGCTAGTGGACAGTGTGTTGGACATCCACAAGCTAGTGGACAGGTGGACAAAGTGTGTTTGACATCCACAAGCTAGTGAACAGGTGGAGAAAGTATGTTGGACATCCACAAGCTAGTGGACAGGTGGACAAAGTATGTTGGACATCCACAAGCTAGTGGACAGGTGGACAAGGTGTGTTGCCAAGCACCGGGACTATGTCGAAAAATAAGGCACCTAAAATGAATGGTTCGAACTCTTGTCAAAATGTTACTAATAAAAATTGTTGTTACTCAATGAATGTCCTTCATTTAAACCTTATGATAAAGAAACAAATCAATCACCAGTCACCTGTAGCTAAGATTTCCTAAAGTCTCCTTTTTCAGTCTCTATCTTCCATTTAACGAAGCATTTAGTCCCAATAGCGTTTGGCCCCTTATGAAACCCTACGCCAAAGCACTTGTGCAGTGCTGGTGTCTGAAGCCATTTATACTACAAGAGGTTAGTAACCAATTACACAGAAATATTTGCAATTGCCTTTCACTAAGAATTCTGAAAGCTGCAGTGGTCCTATTATTTGCTCCCGTTGTGGTCCTGCAGCGGATTTCATATTTGGGTAAAAAATAATTAAGGATGGATGTATGATGTGAAGTTGAAATCAGAATTAGGGTCAAAAGTCAGTGAGAAGTAAAAGCTTCGGATAGTAAATAACATCAATACTGAACTGCGTTAACGAATAAACAGCACACATTTGTGAACTCCAAGTAAAAACGGGTGTAAAGATCTTAGAAGCTTCTGGAATTTGGTGCTGTCGCGGGATGTAAAGATTGAGGTGAACAGAAAAAACGTCGAACGTCACATGTGCTTAACGATACAGAGACGAAAAGACAATTCATTAAAATGATACAAAAAACGTAGATTGTCTTGGCTTAGGCACAATATGAGCCAATGAGGTCTACTATTAAAAATCTGGAAGGAAATGTCCAAGAATCAAGAACATCGCACAGGCGTGCAAGATCATTTGTATGCAGTCTTATGCTGAGCCGAAGAGATCTCCAATAATATTAACGTAACATGTTTAATCGACTTCAACACCAGTCTCCGAACTGAATAGCCTGCTAATGATGGTCGTGGCCATGTTATATCCTTCCTTGGATATACGCTATCAATATTGCTTGGTTTTTAAGTGGGCTAAACTATGAATGTTCTGACACATACGATTTCGTCCGCTGAGTTGTTCATGTAGATGCAAGCGTGAAGACTAAATGATACCAACTAACATGGTATTCATACAAGATTTGAGATCAAGATTCTGAGCAGTGCATGAGCTGCAGTGATCAGCTACCCATAGCTGACTGCTAGCGTCAGGGCCAGCGAACCAGAGCTGCCAAGACCCTTCTACACCTCCAAGCGGTGATCCTGGATAACAGGCTGTAACAGGGCAGACTGGCTAAGGAGAAGGAATCGAAGAGGGAATGCTAACCCGGTACTCAAAAAATGCTTGCTGAAGTCGGATGTGTTGGACCGAAAGGTGCAAATATCGCAGTCAAGCTGTAAACTACAACACAACGCATTCCGTTCTCTGGACTACATTCTGCTACTTAAGCCCTTTCAGGGTTTGTTAGCGGGAGATTGAGACCGAACGAAGCCAAGCCATACAAGATTTAATGAACCTCAGTTTCCCAATATATGTTTTGATTGGACTCGACAGAAAGACGAGAGAACATTTCTATTGAAACTAATATGCTTGCTACTGAATTTAAAATGTCACAACCGTGACATTTATTTGATGAACGGCGCAAAACGGCACAGTTTGTCGATTGTTTCATAGGACATGGCTTACATATCTACAAAAGGAAAGCTATTTCCTGCTCGTCCTAATTAGGCCGTTGTTGTTTTATTGTTCAAATATTGTGAAATTGTACTTCGTATTAAAATGTACAATATTGGTGAAGATGTAGACTATATTTAGATTATATTTATACTATATAGAGAGAATACTCACTATTTGAGAATGTATGATGTTGGAGAAAGTATTCACTTATTTAAATGCATAGTATTCATAAAGATGTAGACTATATTTTATTACGCATAATGTTAGAGACAGTATGCATTATTTGACTGTATGATGTTGGAGAAAATATTCATATTTTGAGTGGTTTTCCGGCGTATATGTGCATGATACAGACAAGAACAGCACCCCTGCCCCACAGAGAGCATGTCGTACGAGACGACTAACTTTGTGACATGGCATAACACCGGCCATGGTTAGGTGGTGGATTAAGAGCAGCATAAATGGCACCTAACAGGCTGTGGGTTTACTTTGCTCTAGTGTATAAGTCTATTAAGATGGACTCGCACATCGGTTAACCCCCGTAATTTGCTCTTGAACCAACACAAGCTGATCGAGCCTAGCCCGCTAAGGAGAGAATCATCCTACCGTCTACATCCGGCTCTTACTCGAACTTGGACCTGAATATGGGCTGTAGAAGTACAGGTTGACTATGAACTAAGAACTATATTAGACCTATGACAATATTTAGGCGGTGGGGCCCAGTGGTCTCGAGGTAAGGTGTTCACCTTGGGTGCTGGAAGTCGTTGGTTTAAATCACAGTGGAGACCGGAAATTTTTCCCGTGGCTCATCCGGTAAATATTTCCCTGATATATTAGTAGTGAGCTCAGACACCCGTGTACCGTGGCGCTCACGTTTAAAATACCTTAGGAGTTGGAAATCGAAAAAGAGTAGGCCTAACGGCCGCTGGTCAATTCGAGTTAAAAATATACTCAAATTATTTTAGGGATATTCGAACCCCACAGAGAATATGTCGCAAAAAAGGGGACTGTGGGGCTTTAACTTCAGGTCTTGATTATTTGGTTAGCGGAACGGCTTAGATGGCGCCTGATAGGCTGCGGTTCTACCTTACTATAATTTACGCTTCCACCTTCACCAGTCTCAAAAATAGGTTATCGTATACTCCAGGGGCTAACATATGCTGGGATTGACATTGACCTGGCAAGTCACTAGTGGATTTTCATCTGCCAAAAATATTAAACAAAGGAGTTCATACCGTCTAACAGCATAGGTAGACTGAAGATATATATAACAATATATAACAGGTTTTCAGTTACAATGCTGACCGTTGCACTTAAAATGTTAACCTAATTCAACATGTCCACCACTAGCTTCCCCAATCGCTTCATTTGTTGAAGCTTAGGTCCAACATTAAATGTGGCTTAACATTGTGAATTGGATTAATATTTTGATGTTTGCAATTCTTGCTGTTGTTGTTGTTCTTCTTCTTCTTCTTCTTTATTCAATTGACGTTAGTGTGCAATTTTGATATTGGTATTATAGCGTCGTGACGAAAATCGTGTTGTGTAACGCTCTTTTGGTAGTTATTGTCATGTACTTGCAACGAAGTATTGGTGTCCATTGTCCAAGGATCTGATTTGTCTGATTGCATTTTTGTCTGAGTTCCGCTTGGATTCTTTCACATGACAATAACGTGCTCCCTAACGATGAGAAATCTGCCCCCTGTTTTATTTATTGTTTTGCAAGGAAAATATTGGTTTGTCTAGATATTTCTTCTTCTTCTTCTGCGTACACAGTCAGACAGTAACCATTATTTTTTCGAAAAAAGCGGCGGTCATCCTGAGGCTCTCGCCACTGCCATAGAGCTTGTCTTGCAGTTCCACTGGTAATGGCCACATTTGCTCTCTCTGATCCTCGTATGTCGGGCAGTTCTGCAGCAGATGTTCAGTGGTCATTTTACCAGTACCGCACGGGCATTCGTCGGTACACCCTATCTTCAATTTGTTGAATAGGTGGTACCTCAGTCTGTTGTGGCCAGTGCGAAGTCTAAAGACAACGACCTGCTCTCTTCGAATCAGCTGGCAATAGGCATCGTTTTTGGTGTAACCAGTATGTTCGGTTTCCCATTTGGTCATGTATCTGGCTTTGATAAGCCGTTTTGACTCTTCGTACGTCATACTGGTATCTGTTTGTGGTAGTCTTGCACCTTCTTTTGCCAGTCTGTCTGCCTCCTCGTTGCCTTGGATGTTGCAGTGTGACGGAACCCACTGTACCACTACCCTTTTTGGTGCGGACTGCTGGCACAGTTTGCAGAGTGCTGCTCTTAAGTCATTAAGCTCAGTGTTTTTCTGGCTTTTTAGCGCTGTGACTACGGCGAGAGCATCTGTCAGCAGGACTATATGGCTCTCATTTTCACTGTGTGTCACCATTTCTTCCACTGCCGCCCTCAGTGCCTCTGCCTCCGCTCTGAAATTGCTTGTGTACTTACCAGTAGCGAATGACAGTGTTATTTTTCTGCCATTTGGTAGGTTCAGGAATGCTCCTGCCCCTCCGTTCTGTGTAGTGTTTGTTACAGAACCGTCGGTGTATGCATGGGTCCAGTCCATGCTTGGGTAGCTTTTCGTTATGAAGCTTAGGGTAGTGTCTCTCCTTTCTTTTTCAGTCTGGCAGTTTTTGTTTGCAATACCTGGTATATTTTCTACCACCTCTGGAAATATATCCTGCCTCCAGGTAGGTTTTCGTACAGTAGTGATGGGTTTTGGTGTTGTTAGTGCGTTTATGGGATCTTCGTGCATCTTTGCTTTGGCTATTTCTGCAAAGTTTCTCCGCTTTAGTTTCCCATTTCGCAAATTGTTTAGTCTCTGGTACATTGGATGGTCCGTCAGTCTTCGGAGTTTCTCTGACTGCAGCTGGGCTCTGCAGTCTCTTCTATCGGTCATGGATTGCAGTTTTGTAATCAAGTTCTACAATTGGCGTTGACTTCATGCCACCTGTTATAATTCTCATGGCTTGGTTTTGAAGTTTGTTAACTTTATCGAAGTTCGCCTTCGCTGCTGTTGTCCATGCCGCAATGCCATACTCGAGAACTGGTCTCACTCTTCCAGTGTACAGTTTCTTTAGTATGCCTTCGTCTGCTCCCCAGCTCGTGCCAGCAAGTTTCCTCATGATTGCCATTCTTTCTCTGGCTTTCATTCGGTTTCTCTCAATCTGACTTTTCCATGTCATGCGCCTATCAAATGTGATTCCCAGATAGGTTGGGTTGTCGTTTGGCTGCATGATTTTGCCATTTAGACTTAATTTGGTACTTTGGGGTTTTAATGAAAGCGAGAATATTGTGCACGTGGTTTTCTCCTCGTTTATTTTGACCAGCCATGAGTTCGCCCACTCTTCCAGCGATGTTAGGGCCGTCTGCATCCGATTTCTTGCTATGGTGAGATTCTTTTCAGAGGTCCACATAGCCAGATCGTCTGCAAACATTGAGCTATGGACTCTTCTTGGTATATTCTCTGTAATATCGTTTATATATACCAGGAAGAGTGTGGGTGACAATACTCCCCCTTGGGGTACTCCCTGCTCGAGTGTCACCTTTTTGCTCATCTGCCCTTGTACTTGGACTCTGGCCGTTCTTTGTTTGAGGTAGTGGTTGATCCACTTGTACATCTTCCCACAGACATCACTTCTTCTTAGCTTGACTCTAAGTCCGTCCTTCCAGACTTTGTCAAATGCCTTTTCCAGATCCACCCAAACAGCTACTGTGTGTTTCTGTGCCTGGTAGGCATCTTCTATCTCCTGGTCTATGAGGATGACCTGGTCCTCAGTGGATCTGTGCTGTCTAAAGCCGGCTTGCTGTGGAATTAGTATTCGTTTTTCTTCCAGATGCCACATCAGTCTGGTGTTTATCATCCGTTCCATCAGCTTGCCGACACAGCTCAGTAGGCTGATGGGCCTGTATCCATTTGGATCTGTTTTATCCTTTCCTGTTTTTGGTACTGGTACCAGTATTGCGTCTTTCCATGCCTGGGGTACAATACCCCTTTTCCAGCTTTGGTTCAGGACTGATAGTAGTTTCCTCTTCGCTGTTTGGCCCAGCCCCATCAGCATTTCGTTTGTTATCCCGTCTTTTCCGGGAGATTTCCTTTTCTTTAGTGTTCTCATAGCCTCTTCCATTTCGCGCATTGTTAGTTTGGCCATCATGTGCTCTTCGGGAGCCGTATTTATGTTTTCGTGTCCCTTTAGCTCTTCGCTAATGTCTGTATGCTTATCTGCAGGGACCTCGATGTGGTTTGCTCTGGCATAGTGATCGACAAAGGCGTTTGCGGCTTTCTTACCTGTGATCAAGTTCTCGCCCTGCTTGATAGTAATTTGTTTATTTGACGGGGTTTCGTCGTTCATGGCTCTGACTAGCTTCCATAGCTTGTTCCCGTCTTTGTCCAGGTTTAGACTTTCCGTTTTATTTTTCCAGCTTTCTCTTGCTGTTTGCTTGAGAGTGTGTTTGTACTTCGCCGCGGCGGCTTTGAGGGCGATGTTTGCCTCCATTGATTTTTCTCGCTCTGCCATGTTCCTAGCATTTGTTACTGCATCTTCCACTTTCTGCAACTCATCATTCCAGTAGGGCTTATAGTTTTTCCTAGCTCCTCTTGGGATGGTTTCAGTGGCGGCTTGCATTATTGCCTTGCTTAGGCTCTCTACCATGGGCTTCATTTTGGTGTTTCGTGTGTTGATGGTTTCACACAGCCCATCTGTCAGGATTGCAAATCTGTCCCAGTCGGCTCGTTTGTAATTCCAACGTGGGAGCGGTTTTGTTTCCTGTGGGCCTACTTCCATGTCAATGGTTAGCCTGATCGGCCTGTGGTCGCTACCTGCCAGTTGGTTTAGCACCTGGCGGTCTATTTTATAGTGTATGTCCTGTGTGGAGAAGGCCAAATCTGGAGTCGAGGTGGTATGCCATGTTCTTGAATAGAAGATAGGGCTATCCTCCGGCCTATTGATTAGGGAGAGATTTGCATCTATCTCCCAATCTTCCACTTCGTCACCTCTGCTGTCTGTGTCAGAGTATCCCCATCTCTCCGAGTGGCTGTTGAAATCTCCAACTACTATGTAGTTGGAGTCTCTGACCTCCATACTCGAGAGCGATAGGTCTCTGTTTGGTGGTCCGTACGTCTAGATATTTTCATGGCCTCAGTTTTTTTCACGTTGATTTTCATACTGTATTCTTATCATGTTGTATTTAGTTTGTCAATATGTTGATGCAATTGAATTTTTGAAGCTGCTATGACAGCTAGATCGTAAGTGAAATGTAGATCGTTTAACAGTTCACCAATGCTGTTTCCTTGATTTTGAGTTAGCTGTTTTACAAATGTGGTCTTCCCATGTAATGAACAAGAAAGGCGAACGCCCACATCCTTGCCGAACTCGAGAATTGATAAAAACATTTTATGAGAAACCTGTTATTGTTCTATAGAGCATTGGTTATCGTTGTAACGACTTTTGTATAGCTTGATTAAGTGACTGTTTACTCTATAGTGTGATAACATTTACCTTGGATGATGTTTATCTATCCGGTCGAAAGATTTTTCTCGATCTACAAACGAAAAAATAGTCCCTGATCGTATTCATTTGTTATCTACACCGATTGTCTGAGAGTGAAAATTTCATCTGAACAGCTTATGTTCTTTCTAAATCTCATTTGTGTATTTTTTGCATTTAGACACTCAGAATGTTAGCCACAATTAAAATATTAATCAGAGAGACACTCAAAATGTTAACAACAGTTCTAATTTTAACATGCGCTAGACATAATAAGCTTTAATGTTAACTTCAATTTAAATGTTAACCAAGAATACGTTTTAACCAGTAACAATTGCATTTAAATTCGATTAAGTTATAAGGGAATGCCTATTACTGGTCTATGTTCAATAATTAAGAGAAACTCAATATTAATTACAGCCAGCAAGCTTGATATGGCTCACAGCTGCTTAATCAGCGCTATCCCCGTGGAGTTAAGCCCATTACTGAGTGATTGCAAACATGGCTAGACAATAGATTCCTGTCGACTGGGTTGAGTTCCTCTACGTTAATGTCAACCTTAGCGTGGATTGAACGTCCACCAATCTCAATTCTAGTTAAATTTTAAAAACTCATCTCAGAATGGAGACTGACAAGGGGCAGGTAATAAGAACTCACGCATGCACACCGAATGGGAGAACACTGAGCACGCGTACAAACACTTAGAAGAGACATATATTCAATAAGCACAAACACATAAAAAGAAACTCTCTAGGTAGAAGACTCCGCAACGCATGGCGTTCATTACAGATCCCGCCATTCCCACGAAGTTTGGAGTAGTCTGCTGTGGTTGAAAGTAACTTCCGTGAAACTTTTTCTATACGTGATTTGGGAATAATCGAGTAAAAAAATTATTTTCCCAATGTTGAGAAAAAACACAACACTTTGAAAAATACTGAAATAATGGAGTGAAACAAGTTTTCCCCCACGTTCCGCAGAACAACAACAAAACTGTTTAAAATTCGGGAATAAGGAAGCGACAACAAAAGTTTTTCCAAGGTCCAAGAGAAGAATAAAAAACCGTTTCAAAATACGTTACTAATTGAGACAAATGGTATTCCTGAGGTTAATGAGGAGAACCAAAAAACTTTTCAAAATACGGGAATAATGGAGTTAAAAAATAGTTTTCCCGAGGTTCATGAGGAGAACAAAAAAAAAAAACTTCTAAAAGTACGGGAATAATGGAGTGAAAAATAGTTTTCCTTAGGTTTATGAGAAAAACAAACAAAAAAATTAAAAATACGGGATTAATGGAGTGAATCAAATATTCAGGAAAATAACGCCAAAAACAACAACAACTTAAAAATACTAAATTAATGAAATGACAAATTTTATTCCAAAGGTTCAGGAGATAAACAAATATACTTTTTAAAAATAGATGTATGTATATCATAACTGTCAAATCTGATTTCAGTTAACTTTGAAAGACATGGGAGCCGCATAATTATCTTTTCCTATTGATGTGTAAAAATTATGTTGTTTTAACGTTTTTACGAAAGAATGGAATTCCAATTACAAACACATCTATCGGGAATAAACTGTTACAGACGTCATTGTATTTTCTTAGGTTTTTTTTTAAGTGATGTGGTAGCCAGTTCATGTTCCCTGTGCAACTTTTCTTCTCTGAAAGTCAGGTACAAACGTACAGCTAGGTAGACTAGAACGTGTCAATAACGGTTGCGAGTAACAATTGGTACGTTTGTTGTGAGAAGCGAGCACTCTTCTATTATACAACTCGTAACGCAGTTTGACGTCCACTGGAAAAGTGCCAAGTCGTGTACATCAAAGAAATCGTACAGCAATGCCGAAAGCCATGAATTGACTGCTGTCTTTGTTTGAGTCATTGATCTGGATGCTGAAAGTTTAACGAGAATGAAATTTAAAAAAACGCGTTTTGACATGTACTAGGAATGCATGCGCAACTGGGAAAACTTATGGCAAGAAGAGAAATGTGTGGGAGAGGGTGTGGGGGTGTGGGGGATTGAAAGGGGGGTTGAAAGGGGGCGTGGGGCTGGGGTGTAAATACATGTAACAGGGAATGGGTGCGATGTGATAGAGGGAGGCGGCGTAGGGTGGTGGTTAGTTGTACGGCCCACAATTTAAAACTTGCAAGTGCACGACTTCATGAGCCAGCAGGGTCTGACCTTTGTGTGTGGTTAGCACATTGAAGAATTGCATGCGCAAGTAGAATGCGCTGGGCGATATAGTGCAAAACACAGTTCTGCTTCGTCCTCTTTGACGTTCGTCATGAAACGGACGCTGTGTCGTGGTTTATCGCGTTGCTGCAATATCTGCGCTTTTTGGCCTAACACACCCGGTCTTAACTGGCATTATTTTATGTACCGGACTTGTCTTTCCACTTTGACTCCTCTTTTCTTATTTGCGTTTTTCTTCTTTTGGTTATGTTATATCTGCAGACCAGTCGCCATGATGAAGTATGTAGTCTTCACCAGGTCGGAGCGACTGCCCCACAGCTTTTGTATCAGCTTCACACCCTCTATCCTGGTCTGGTACCTCTTTTTCCTATAGATTTGGCACTCCTGTGGAATGTGTTCAGGATTCTTGCCTCCTGTTCCACATGGGCACTCATCGGTGTGTGCGATCTTCAGTCGAAATAAGGTAGTTTGTTGATTTCATTTGAGTTGGTGAATCGGGTCTGGCGTACTGCTTATGTTTCTGTCTTCTCTCTATGGGTGTATATACTGATTTCTGATGATGTTCTTGATCTCTTTGTATGGTACTCGATTATTAAATTGTGCCAGTACACTACCATCTTATGCTAGAGGATCAGTTCTATCGTTTCCTGTGATTCCGCAATGGGAGGGTTGCCGCTGGAGCGCTAGCTCGCTCAATGGTTAATGCGCTGTCTGCCCAGCCGGACTGTCGAGGTTGAAAGGGGTGTAGGATATTTTTTTCCATCCAAACTGCTCCAGTTTCGACTCAGTCTCAACCTGTGGGAACTAGAGCAAGTCTGTGAAGTAAAGACAGCCGGTGTGCGATGCTGACCACATCACATTCAGTGTATTATTGGTTACCTAAATGTGGGCCTAACGCTATATCCCGAAAAGGCTTAAAGATCTGTAAATGAGACCTTTGCTCTTTATTTACAAGCTGTTATTTAACAGGTATCTGTTTGTATCACTTTCTACTTCTCTTATTTTAAACAACTCCCCCATAACCCAAACGAACTGACATATTTATACAGCCTCTACTAGTGTGACCTGGTAATCTATCAAATTAAAACAGTTGCACTCCTGTAGTGTCAAAAACAAAAACATATCTTAGTATAAAAAGGATATACCGAAAGACGTAGTTGTTTTTTGGTATGTACTTGTTTACCAACATTGTTAACTCTTTCACTCGGAAGTAACGCTCTGAGAGTTGTTTTGAGAATACAGTTGTGCGGAACAACTCTGTGAGAGTTATTCTAGATGTGGTTGCTTATAATTAATTATAAATTAAACGATACATTCTTAGTACGAAATTTAAGCAGTGAATTATACTTCCAACATCCGGCAGACATTTTAGTTTGATAATCGATTGTTGATAGTTATATTTTTGCGTGTTTGTATACATTATGTATGGTAATCACGAACGTTCCGATGTACAACTTATTTTTGTTACTGTTATAATACTATGGCAAGTCATTTGTCTATAAGTTCTAAGTCTCTAGGGTGTTTAGCTTACTACAGAAAATCATGGAAAGAGAAGAGAAGAAGAGAAGTAGTTTGAGATGGATTTTTAGTCATCAAATTATGAAAGTTTTAACGTGTCCCGCTCTTCTTCTAAGGCGTGTGAATGTCTTTTATTTCCATGTGTAATAGTTTCTACAAAGTAGATTAGTTTGCTCGATGTGGAGTGAACTTGCGCATGCACATATTGCCAACCTGAATCGAACATGCACACACTGAAGTGCCCTACACAAAGTAGTACCTTAGACACATTACAACGCTAAAAGACTGAAGATGTTTACATGGACAACAAATTTTATAAAAAAATACCTCGTGGTAAATACAAATCGGTCACATTTTTCTATCAATCAAAAATGTTGGGGATCAATTACATTAATTACTATTTTGGTGATAAACCATTATAACTATTTTGTTGGTAATAAATTACCATGACTACTTCGGTGATAAATTACTAAAACTATTATTTCGGTGATAAATAGTATAATGAATATTTCGGTGATAAATTACAATAATGATTACTTCGGCGATATATTACCATAATCATTTTTTATGTGATTAATTACCGTAATGATTGTGTCCGTAATAAATTAATGATTATTTCGGTTATAAAATACCATTAATTTTGTATCGATTATAAATTAATGATTATTTCGGTGATAAATTGTCATAATTATTATTTCAGAAAGAAAGTAATGATTAATTTGGTGAGAAATACCATAATTATTACGGTAACAAATTATAAATTTATAATTATAATAAATGAATCTTTATATTTCTCTCCCTCTTGCTCTCTCTCCCACTTTCTCCCTCTATCTTTCAATCACTCTATCCCTATCACTCCATCTCTTTCTCTATACATCGCCCTATATCTTTCTCAATCTATTTTTCTCACTCTCTTTCTCTTACTTTATTTCTCTTTCGCTCTCATTATCTCTTACCATATCTTTCTCAATGGGTCTTACTCATCTTCTCTCATTCTATCTCTATCACGTACTGTGATTCTCTCTCACTATACCTATTTTCTCTCTCTCTCTATCTATTTATCTCTTAATGTCTCTCATTCGCTCTGTCCTATTCATTATCTCTTACTGCATCACATTGTATCTTCTTTAGTAACTCACATTATCGTGCACTATCTTTCTCAGTATCTCTTAATCTATCTCATAATCTCACTTTATCTCTTCCCTTCCATCTTTTTGTATCTTCGTTATTAACTTACATTATCATGCATTTTCTCCTTATCGTTTACTCTATCTCTCATAATTTCATTTTATATCTCCCCTTCTAGCTAACTTTATCACGCTCACTCTCTCTTACTCTATTTCACTTACTCTCTCATGATCTCACTTTATCTCTCCCCTTCCAACTTACTCTATCTCTTACTCTATCTCTATATCTACTCTCCAACGTAATATCTCTCTCTATCATCTCCCTCTCTTAACCTCTTCCACTCTGTCTCCCACTCTATCCCCCTCACTCGTTATCTATGTATATCCCCTCCCCCAACTTAGTTTCTCTCTACAAATCTCTCACTATCACTATCTCTTTCTGTATCTCCCTCTTTCTCTCACTCTATCAATCTCTCTCTTAAAATATCTCTCTTTCACCATCTCAGTCTACCTCTCTCTCACTATCTCTATATCTCCATCTCTCTCTCTTTATCGCTATCTCTCGCAATCCCTCAATCTATTTCACTCAAACTATCCCTCCCTCTCACTCTTTCTCGCTTCCTTCCTCCCTCTGTCTCGCTCTTTGTCTTTTAACGGTCTCTCTCGCTTTCTCTCTCTCTCTCTCTCTCTCTCTCTCTCTCTCTGTGTGTTTTGGTCCTGAGTTTATTACTAAATGCGGAACGTGATTCTCATCAGGGCTCGAAAGTGCAGTTTGATGAATATGCATTTTTTCGAGGAATAATCTTAGACTACAAATACTATAATCAACGGAAAAGGTAACTTACAAAGTAATGTTTTTCATCACATTATTTTGTTTTATTTTCCAAAAACAACGACATTTTGAGAGAAGAAACTTGATTCCATTGTTCGAAACTGAAACAACTGAAAAAAACATGTTCGTGTCACGTGTGATTGTCTCTGCGGCGTCTTGGAGCACAGAAATATTTTTAAAAAATTTAAGGCTCTGTACAGCGTGTGTCCACCACGTGCGTTGACCACGGCTTGACGTCTGCGTCACATGGATGGAATGCAGCTCCTCAGTAAATGTTGTGGAATTTTCTGGCACTACTGCACGATTTATGGACGAAGTTGCCCTATAGTCGGTGGTGGAAGTTGTCGTTGCTGAAGTCGACGTTTACGCTCGTCACATACAGTGACATGTCGTGGAGAAATGGCTGGTCAGGGCAAGATTTCTGGCTTGGAATTCATCATGCACGACTCTAGCAACATAAGGAAGGACATTGTCCTGCCGAAGCACAATGTATGGTGAATAGTTCAGAGCAAAATGTGCGATGTGGTCACTCACGATCTCATCACGGTATTGCAAACCGGTACTGAGTATTGTCAATTAAATAAGAAACATACAAGACAAACTGTGGAGAACCATTGAAGACCTGCGACTGACGTGTCACTTTATGGAGGCGGCCCATCTGGTGGCATAAAACGAGCAAACGTAACCGAACGCAAAGAAGACGCAGACGACGATTTAAAATACAAAAATAATCCTAATGCACGCAGGCGCTACGAAGACAATCACACGTGACACGAAAATTTATTTTCAGTTGTTTCAGTTTCCTACAATGGAAACAAGTTTCTCCTCTCCAAATGTAATTGTTTTTGGATGATCAAATAAAATATCATGAATAACATTACCTGGTAAGTTACTTTTTTCGTTGAGTTACGTGTACTGTATGGCTTGGCTTGGCTTCATTCGTTCTCAATCTCTCGCTACCAAACCCTGACACGGGCCTAAGTAGCAGAATGTAGTCCAGAGAACGGAATGCGTTGTATTGTAGTTTACAGCTTGACTGATATTTGCACCTTTTGGTCCAACACATCCGACTTCAGCAAGCATTTTTGGAGTACCGGGTTAGCATTCCCTCTTCGATCCCTTCTCCTTAGCCAGTCTGCATGTTGCAGGCTGTTATCCAGGATCATCGCGTGGAGGTGTAGTATTGACTTGGCAGCTCTGGTTCGCTGGCCCTGACGCTAGCAGTCAGCTATAGGTCGTTGACCGCTTCAGGTCATGCGCTGGTCAGCATCTTGATCCCGTGTACAGTATTAGGAAAGATATGTCTATGACGCAATCATCGTACTATATTTGAACCAACATGATATATATACACATGCATTAAACAAATAATAACGATACTGTAGATTTGTAATTCGGTGCAATCTCGTTTGTGTATGTAGAAATAATCAGCCAAGCATGCAACAATTACCGACAAGGTTTAAATCACAAACGCACACACAAAGACGCGTACAAATCAACACAAACACGCATTTCACTTGTTACATTATATTTATTCTACACAGTCTTCAACTCACTTTGTGCAATTTCTATTAAATAATCATTTTTGACAATGTTTTGACAGGGAGGTATGTATCAACCACTAGAATATGACGTTAAAACTATCAATACATTTCAAAACATTCCTAAATATGCAAAGTGCGTCTATAAGCGAGTTAGAATTTAATTACAGCTATGGCATGTCCCACTGGACTGCACTTAGCCTCATGTTCCGGTAATACCATTTCATTATGTTTTGTTCAAAATTCCGTCTTATGTTAAGTTATTTTAAGCAGAACCGACACCACTGCAGTTTGGGCAGACATGTCAATGCTGCCACTTCTAGTAGATTGCGAGCATTAAGTAAGCTGATGATTCTTGTGACTCGCTTGTTGGCTGAGTGGTTTCTGAGAGGATTGTGTCTGTACCAGAGTCTAGAACAGTGGCACTGCCATACTGAGAGAATAATAACAGTGGGGGTCTAACATAACCACTGAGAAGACGCTACAACTCACTAAGTGTGCACTCCCTGTCACTCATTAGTGCCGAAGATCTTCTGAGTATTGGGCAGCCTTCTGGGTTTGATATAAAGCTCTAAAATAGTATCCCATTCATAGTGCAGGAACAGAACAGCAAAGAGCTCGTGTTCCTGGTGATCAGCAGAAGTTACTCGCTAGTTATATACTTCTATGATCCATCCTAGGAGATGAGAAACAGGCAAAGCAAGGGCTCACACTTTCAGCAATTTGACTATTCCTGCCATGGTATGTGGTTCTGAAGCACAGAACTTACGAAAGCAGATGCAGAGAAACTTAGAGCTGCTCAAAGTTCAAAGTACCAAAGGACATTGACATTCTTTCATGACGACCATACTTAATCTACAAATGGTGACAAACTATCATCAACTGACGCCTAGATTCTGGGTTGTTTTGAAAAGACACGTGGACAGGGCATGTAGAGCGTATGCCTTACAACTGAAGGACACAGAAAAGGGTCGTCCTGCTGACCCTGAAACGTTAAGCGCCCACTCCGAGGTTCACAAATGAGGCGGAATGATGGGTTTATTAAAGTCCTTTGTTCAACATGGCACTCCAAATCGAAAAAAGGAAATGAATTTAAACAAAGTTTATCTTCCTTGCATCAGACACGTGTTTCGTCTGATTAAGTTCCAGGATTACAGATTACATACAAATGGTCTGTCCATACAGTAGACGGAACATTTGATAGAGAGGTCGAAACACCATGTCAGAAAGCTTCGCTATGAATTATCATTTGTCTCCACATCATAAATACCCGATCATTAACTTGACAAGTATTCAGCAGTAGATAAACAATGTGGATATGACAACTCTGTGCTACTAGTATTACTTGATCAGTATACAAGGCTCCAGAGAAGATAATAACGATGTGTGAAATCAAATAGCTAGGAATGGTTATCAGTGTCTGAGGAAGAGATAGATTGAGCAACGAGCACGTTGGAAAAAAAGGTGAGTACTTTCCCTTGTGTTGAATACATTTGTGGACAGTGGCTTGGCAATCTCATACGAATGCGACTTGATCATCACACAACGAAAGTTCCTGAACGAGACACGACTAATGGAGGAGGGGAAACTTTCAGAAGATAGTGCCGGCTACACTTTCTGCTAGAGCTACGCAGGCATAGACGAACTAAGCGAGATTGGAATTCGATTCGCCATAAAGTCCACCAAAGTACATCAATTAAAAAAAGGCTGCCTAAGGGAATAGCGATCGGCTCATGATAATGCGATGTCCTGCATCTGTAAAACGGCAGACGACAGTCAACAATGTCCACGCACCAACATTGACAAATCTGGATTCAGACAAAGGCAAGTACTATGAGGATCTCGAGTAACGTATCATTGCAGCTCCAAAATCTGACAAACTGATTCGCTAAGATATTTACACGTCAGAGTTGGTGAAGATCACAATTCGTGGGATGGCATCAATGGGCGAAATAATAATAATATTAAAGTTCGCGTATGCATCAAAGGCCTGTTGCTCCGATCGGATACTACCATGTCCAACTGCTGAGACTTTGTTCATGCGTAGCGTGTCGACCGAAATCCCCACAGACTCACCAGGTGGAGCCGAGTACTCCAGCTGCCTTGGGATGAGGGTCGCACAGAGTGTATTAAACCAATGTTTGTGTAAGGTTTGCCGTCTCTGTCCGTGTCCAACACATTGTTTTTCCGTGTCCCGGCGCTGAGGTTTCTCGTTATATCCACCTTTTGGTCAGCGCGACCCTTGCTGTGCCAAGAATACTTGGTTGGGAGAGGTATCGTGTAACCTCCGGTGGAGGGACGTGCAGGCAGGAGGAAGTCGGCTTCAGTCCAAGCAAAAGGTCCTTGAGTAGTAGTAACCTGGACTGAATTCTGGTGTGCAGTTAGGCGAGTCGTTGAACTCCATCATGGACTGGTCTCCCATGTGTCCATTTGACTGTCGTAGTAAATTTGATACTCCAGTGAAACTGCCCTGCGAAGGCATGCTCACACGTGTACTTGACAACGGCTAGACCTCTGCACCATTTGATGCCATCAACGGTGTGGAACAGGGATGTGTACTTGCCCCGACCATGTTCAGCAGGATGTTTTCAAGCATGCTGAAGGACAGCTTCAAGGACAATTAGTATCGAATATCAATCAAGTTTTGAACTGATGACGGTCTACTCTGTACCCTCAGACTGAATGCCAAAATCACGGTGGTGTGCGATTCAATATGGGAACTCTTATCTGCGGATAACTTTGCTATGAACAGCAGCTCAGCTTCTTCTTCTTCTTCTTCTTCTTCTTCTTCTTCTTCTTCTCTGTTCGCCCTGAAAAGGACGTTGTGACTTTCCCATGGTTTACAGCCAGGCTTCGATACCTGCGCATTTCGACCAGACCCATTCGATTTCAGCATGACTTTTGTGAAACAGATTTTGCCTTCCAAATTCGATCCATATTCTTTTATTAAGGTTGCATTAGTGCGGTGTGTTTCCAGAAGCGCTACTTTGAGGCGAAATAGGGTCGCGCTCAGCTATGTGTCGCTAAGCATAATTTAAACAGCCAGCCATGATGTGAGCTCATTACTGCTAAATCTTCATCCCAACCGATATCAGTGACTATTGACTATGAGCTAGCTAACAGAACAACATCGGTCATAATAACGTTTAGTCAAATGCACTCGATAGTGTGGGTACGTCGAGGAATCAACATATCGACTTACCTGGATGTCTTTCGTGTTTACATTTTCCCCACCGTGCTCTACCCGTGTCAGAGCTGACTATCTAGGCTGGATACGCCAAGAGGCTAAATAACTTCCACATGACTTTTCTGAGACACATGTTGTATTTTCGCTGACAACGCCATCTCACAAAGAATGAAGTTCCTATATAGATTCAGCATGTGTGGCATTCATACACTTTTGCCGAGAGCACAACTGAAATGTCAAGCGAAAGGATTCCAAAGCATAGCGACCTCATTGATGATCGTCTTAAAAGCGTTACATGGACGGTCTAATGGAGTCTCTTAAGTTATGTCAAATAGACATTACCGTCTGGAAAAACCTGACTGAAAGGCTCGAAAGGAACGGTCAAAAGGAACGCTGGAATCACCGCAGGCCTTAGTGTGCAGTGTGCCGAATTTAGACGCGTATCCAAAAAGTCCAAAGCAGAAGTAATACTATTATCAGCTACAGATTAAGTTTACCAGTCAAGTCCTAGAATTTCCCACTCTAGCATTTGTTTAATCTGTTAAAAGCGCACCCACATACTCAATGATGTAATATATGATGTGGTGATTGTGACGCTCGTCATTGACGACGATGGACAATTATTAGTTAATTATTAATTGCATTTATTTCCATAATCGTTGATGTTTTTCTGTGTATTTTCATTTCAAATGTATGTGACCTCTTACAAAGTATATTTATTTTATTTTGCATCTGTTAGCCGTCATTGGACAGAATTCTAGGTGACTTAATACAAGTTTACAAATTATTCAATGGAAATGATAAATAAGACTATACCAAGTTTTTCAAAGCCTAACCGGCTACAAGAACAAGAAGGCACAGCTTCAAATTGTTTAAAGACAGGTCTACATTCGATCCTAGGAAATATCTTTTTAGTCAGAGTGTGGTGAATGCTTGGAATGCATTGCCAAAAGATGCGATGAGGCAGGGTTAGTTAATTCATTAAAAAACAGATTGGATGCTCACATATATTTTTAGTATCGTTGGAGTGAAATATACTGGTTGTATACAGACTCTGTGGAGTCTTCTAAACAAATTAAAAGGATTTGATTTAAGTTAATTTAAGTTAAGAAGCGCTAAGTCCTCAACAAAGACCAGATTACCAAGTGTTTTTGTAAATAAACTCCGTTGTGCAATAAGAGCTGTTTACTGGTATAATTGTTTAATGTTTTTTAAAACCACGGATGGCATTGCTGTATTATGTTCGGAGTATTTCTCTGGTTAAGGGTAAATGTTTTTCAGCGTTGCTCAAGAGTTTAAACATGCATGCGATTTCTGTTTGATGGCAAATATGATCTAATGTAATCAAAGATATTACGCCTATCAGCATTTATGACTGACTAGATAGGAAATAGGTTCTAAAAGTTGTTTTAGCCGGAGGTGGGGTTGAGGATGAGCTCTCAACACCAACTAAATGCCCCGTGGCGTGCGTCTCATATAGCCTCTGACAACAAAGTCCATCTCCTGGTCTTCGCGCGGCGGAAGTTTTGACTAACAGGAGAAGGGGCGAAAGGGGAGCCACTGGCTCCTTAAAACTAGTAGTTTTGGACAGATGGGGCTCGAAAGCCTAGGAACGCAGCTCATCTAGGAGTAGGAAAACTCTGATTTCAAACCATCTGAAGCCTTGCAGATAAGATATTGTCGTATCTTGTCAGGTTTTGTCAGATATGGCTGGGCTTCCTGTTTTCTGGAAGCTCTGAACGTTGGTCAGCGTCTACCATGCAGGACAACCGACGGTGTGCGGAGGAGCACACACAAGAGGATACAAAACCTTATCCTAGAACAAAAAACTCACTTTTAAAACAAAAATACTTGTTTACCAAGCCGGTGTCCTCGGCACTCTTCTTTACGGCAGGGAGACATGGTCTACCTACATGCACCAGGAGAGGCACGGCTAAACAGCTACCACATGGTCTACCTACATGCACCAGGAGAGGCACGGCTAAACAGCTACCACATGGTCTACCTACATGCACCAGGAGAGGCACGGCTAAACAGCTATCACATGAGGTGGCTGTTGGAGAGAACAGGTACTGTCAAAATTGTTTCCATGCTTAGTCATCGAAGGCTCCGCTGGCTGGGACACATTCGGAGGATGGATGATGGCAGAATACCAAAATATCTTCGCTATGGGGAATTACAGTTAGGGAATAAGTCTCTGGGCCGGCCACTACTTCGGTTACATGATGTATGCAAGCGGGATATGAATGGCGCAGGGATCGATTTAGAATCATGGGAACAGAACGCCATGGCTCGTGTTACATGGAGGGGCAGGATTAAGCATGGAATACAGACTAAGGAGATACTGATTGCTGATAGGCTCAAGACTCAGAGTTTGAGAAGACACGCCACACCATGCGATGCCGCAAACGGTCCTGATTTTTCTTGCACACACTGTGGAAGACGCTTCTCTGCCCGGAATGGTCTTACGAGTCACATTCGTTACCGTCATGGACTGTAGTTGCATACCTTTTTAAAGCACAATTACTATCGTCTGACGGAAAGAGCTAATGATATTGATGATGATGGGTAGGAAATAAGAAAACTTTGGTTTTACAATATTTTCATATGTAAGCCGACCTTACCAAGGTTGGAGAGCGTTCTTCCCTACATATGACTTTTTTACAAATGCAATCCTACCTTGTCGATCTTGGTTATTCTGCAACCCTACATAAGATCTCTTTCCATATGTAATCCCACCTTGCCGATCTTGGTTATTCTGCAACCCTACATAAGATCTCTTTCCATATGTAATCCTACCTTGCCGAGGGAGAGTCTTCTACCCTACATGGGGACTCTCTCTACATCTAAGTCTACCTTTCCGAGGTTGGAGTATTACTTCTGGCAGGACCACTCAAGTCGGACAGCTCTTTGAAGATGGGTAATGCTGAGGAGCTCAGGAGTAGACGCAACCCTTCCGATGTAACCGGAGAACGCATCAGCGAGTTGTATATGCTCTAGGCTGCATCAATCCACTCCCACTCAGTAGGTTAAACGCATTGTTGTCAAGTTCGTTTATGTCTGGCCTCTATCAATTATCCCCATGGATGAAGTAGAGATGCAGACCAGCGCATCTACCCCTTGTGTGACTATCTCCTAGGTGGCGGGGTTGCAAGACTTGACGTCACTACATATGAGCTGGCATGACTGACTAAGGAACGATGAGATGACCGACTCAGATACGTATGCTACGTCCCTTGCAGGACGTGGTGATCATGGAGCACAGACACACTGGACTGGATCCTTTCAGGGATACTCGAAATATTTGTCCTTAATCTCCACTTTGATATCTTGAAGCTTGAGAGACAAAACACTTTAAACGAGAATCAACTGAGGAAGAAGTGCGCTTTTGTCAGGGAGACATTTGGTTGTCTAGAACTACTACAACATCATTGTCATCGTCGTCACAACATCGCATATGCACACTACTGGCGTTTTATTTCGTAAGTTATTTGAGGGTTGCGGGAGTATGGTGGTGGTGGAATTTTTTTTCTTAAGCTCTGGAAGATGGTTGTCATTGTGAGAGTTAACTTACCGACATATCCCTAGATGCCAACCAACTTATCCCATGAAGCCAGAATAGTTATTCAGTGAATTCCTGGTGACTCAAATACACATGGCAATGACAAGGCATATAGACTGGCTAAGAAGGGATCAAGTCAATTACAACACGACACACCAACAAGTCTACAGGCAGTCAAACAACTACTGAAGATTGCGAACTTAAGGCTTGGCTAAAAGATTGGCAATAGGAAATAATGGGAGAGAAATCTACAAACATTTGGTCATCTCAAATCTCAAAGACAACATTAACCTCCTGAAAAGGAGCGATCAAAGCACTATTTTCCGACTTCGCACTCAACACAAACAACGTAAGAGTCACTTGAATAGGAGCAAACCAGAATATATTCTAGAGTGCTGGCTGTGCACATATCCCGTAGAAACTGGTGAGTACCAAGATTTTGAAATGTTCAGCGCTTGCTGGTGTTAAGAAAGAGTTTTTCCTCTGAGGTCAGGTAAATGGAACACATTGTACTGAACTAAACAATAGTTTACAAACACTTGCAGAGACTACTATATAACATTGGGCCAAAGGGCTGGAGCCCACCAACCAACCAATCTATTGTCTTGAACCATCTGTGTGACCATTGATATTCGCAATTCATGCCTTTCTAGTATCTTTTAAAAACCTTTAATACACGTGTGTGTCTTCTTTTTGTTTTGAAGCTCTGTTGCATGTTACGATAGGGTCGCGTAAAATGTACCATTAGATACCTTCTTAATTCACTGTATGTTTAACTAATTATCAGTCTGTTTTTCTAACTCTCTGTATGTTTATCTAATTATCAGTCTGTTTTTCTAACTCTGTGTATGTTTATCTAATCATCAGTCTGTTTTTCTGACTCTCTGTATGTTTATCTAATTGTCAGTCTGTTTTTCTAACTCTCTGTATGTTTATCTAATCATCAGTCTGTTTTTCTAACTCTCTGTATGTTTATCTAATTTTCAGTCTGTTTTTCTAACTCTCTGTATGTTTATTTAATTATTTTCTTATCGCATTCTCTGCCTGGTTAGACATGTCATGCAATGGGCATTGTTTATATTATTTAGGATACTTTTATAGCTGCCATAGACACTTGCATGCCACCTTCCTTAAGTAGTTTATTCACATGTCACATCATTTCGATTCATTTTGAAAACAAATTACAGAATCCCGCAAGCTAAAGTAGGATTCCCCCAAAAAAGAAAAGGGGAAAAATGCTCAAACAAACATGGCCGTAGCAAAGCATGTGACAGTATCAGCTTCGGTGACACGAGCTTCTGGCCAGAGGCCGGAGAGGTGATCGATTACAGCTCCAAAGAGAGGCGTATATTTCAAATCTTCAAGACAAACGTTTTTAAGAGCTCGCGGACAATCACACACAGTTTATAAACAAGAGTTTAACACAAAGAAGTCTCTAGTTTATAATGGAAAGTCAATTCACGTGAGACACAGAGCTAAGTAGTGACAAGGCGGATGGATGCCTACACTATAACACGGAGAACATTGCACTCAGTCTAAACCACAGGGACAACAACATTTCTTATAAAGACTCAAAGTCCCGTGAAGTCATAATCAGTCATCTATTAGTAAGACGATTACCTCTCCAAAGATCAACAGTTCAGTTACAAATGGAGAGACAATATCTGAAAAATCCATAAAACTATGGGACCCAACAACATAACACAAGAATATAGTTATTCCTCATGTAGCATGTCCTTTGCAGAAACTCGCTTACATCACAGCCCGCTTTAAAGAAACCCGATCTCATGCCAAATCTCCAGCCTGCTCTAGAGTCATGCCCATGACTTCCTTGATATCTTTGTGCTATCGTCTTCTTGGTATGTATCTGCCTCTCTTGTCCGGTACAATATACCTTCTATTAACATTCTCTTAAGAACGTTGTGTCTTTTTATATGGCCAAAGTATTTCAATTTTCTGTTCTTGATATAATTTATGATCTAGTTCTCCTCTATACCCAACTTGTGTCGAATGTCTGCATTCTTCTTATTTCCGGTCCACGGTATTATGAGAACCTTTCTATTTCATTTCGACTCGAATGACTCGATTTAAACATATTTGTTAGTGACAGGATAATACACCAAGTGGCAAAATCGGTACAGGAGCCCATACCACGGACGCAACACAGGTCTATATCATGCACCGTCACGGCAGTTGTCTAACCGGAAAGCGTACCATTCAAAAGACGCGTCAACTCCCAACGAGCCAAATAGGGTCCACTCACCAATGCCCTATACAAAGAGGTGCGTAAATTAGAACCAATCCCCGCAAAATATGAGACCTTTGTAGAACTCGTAAAAAAATTTCTAGACACCACATACCAAAAGGTTGCAGAACTCAGTATATTTCAGGCCTTGATGAATATTGATGAATCAAAGGCGCTATACATACATTACTAAGCACTATTTTAAAGTGACTCTCTATCTGATGAAACCATCCAGGCTAGGGAAGACCTACTACATGCCATATAAGAGTCAAAAACATAAAATGGCGCCACTTGGTGGAAAACAGTAGATGCACCTGAAAACTTATTAAAAACTTCAGTAATGATCCAGCGAGTGTTCCTGCAGGCATAAAATAGGTCATCCACTATCAAATAGCCCACCAATTATTACTGAACAGGAAAAACCATTCAAAAAGCAGAGTAAACAAATATTCAGTGAGATTGTAAACTGGCGAATAGCATATTGGCAATACCGCTCTACTTGCAAGAACTAAATGAAGCAATACATCAAATGAAAAACAACAAAGCAACTGGCCCAGAAAACTTGAGTGAATGGATGAAGCCGCTAAGCCCATCCTATGGTGATGTCGTGGCTGGTGCGTGCGACAGAGGACTGTCTGCTGCCAGGTAGACGAAGTCCTCGGTGGTTGCAAAAGGGTTGTCGTTCACGATGATGCTCAGCGCAGACAGCCCTAGGTGGGTAGCCTACCAATCCAGTACCTCTAGGGAGGCCTACCTGGGAATCGTAGCCCGATATGACGACGTCATCAGCGTAGACGCCATCGGTTACCTGGGAGTCGCCAACATGGACTCCTGTGTTTTATTTTAAAATTACCCAGCTGTAAAATTGTAAATTGACTTACAGCTCGGAAAGTCAGTGGATTTTTTTATCCGACAAGATACAGATTAGACACTGTACAATGAAGCCTCAACCAGTCTGTCTCGGGCGAGAGTATCATGTAACGGAACACTTTTACTTTCACATTTGTGAAATTCCCATTCTTAACAGAATATGTGTAGAGATTAATATGAACTCATACTGACATACATCACGAAAATTGAATGAGTGGTATGATAACTTGAATTATGAACACAGTGCGCTAGACAACCGTAGTAAAAGATAATGGCTAATAACAACAAAACAATAACACACGAAATGCATCAACCCCTCTGTTATATAAAAGAGTCCAGTGAAACAAAAATGTGTCTTCGTCTTCTCCTTGTGCGTTCATTCTCAATCTTCCGCTACCAAGCCCTGAACAGGGCTTTGCAGGTGGCTGGATGTAGTCCGGAGAACGGTTTGCGTTGTGTCGATAGTTTACAGTGTAACATCGGAAAGGATTCAGGTCAAAAGTAACTAAGGACGACTCAGAAAAGATTTAGGATTTATTTTCAAGATGGCAGACTATGTATACAACCAGTTTATTTTACTTCGCTTCAACTAAAACTAACTATGCACATCCAATTTATTCTTGAATACATTAATTGACCCTGCATCCACTATTTCCTATGGCAATGCATTCAAAGCATTCACCACTCTCAAGCTAAAAAAATATTCCTTAATATCTATCTATAAATAGGGAACTTAGTGGTCTCGAGATAAGACGTCGACATTGCGTGCTGGAGGTTGCGGGTTCAAATCACGGGGGAGACGGATTTTTTCACATGGACTTTCTTGTATTTGCGCGGATCTCTGGGTGGGCGAGATCGGACACCCGTGTTCAGTATCGCGCACTTTAAAAATCTCCCGACAGCTGGAAGTAGAAAAGTGTAGGTGTAACGGCGATATTCAAAATTATGTTAACATTTTACTCAATGTACTACGGAACCTTCGCCTGTGCTACGGAGTTCGTGCATTGTGCTGAGATTCTCTGGTGCTACGGAGTTCGTGCATTGTGCTGAGATTCTCTGGTGCTACGGAGTTCGTGCATTGTGCTGAGATTCTCTGGTGCTACGGAGTTCGTGCATTGTGCTGAGATTCTCCACAAATATGGAGAACCATGTTCCATAATTATTTATGCGTTATGGAGATTCGGAGAAAGTAAACAGTCTATCTCTATACCTACTTGTTGCAACATCTGAAATAGTTTGCTCCAGGAGGTTCGATCAAAGACTTTCTAGTAGTCAATAAAGGAGATAGTGGTCATCCTTGGTCGATCATTCATTTTGCGAAAACGATCCTATAGCATCCGTGTACCTCTGGTCTTTCAAAATCTAAACTGGTTATCTTTCAGCATCTCCTCCAATTTGCCATCAATTTTGTTCTTAATTATCTTTCAAATTGTTTAGATGTATGTGTTATTAAGCTTGTCTTTCGGAATTGACCGCAATCTATTGCAAATGATTTTTAGGACAAAGGAATCATTATTGAAGTTCTGTGACCTTTTGTCCATACTCCAATTTTGTAAATGTCATTAACATGTTTAATAAGTACATTTTGTAGATTCTCTCTAACAGTTTTGAGTAGTTCGATAGCTAACTCGTCTGTGCCTTGTGCTTCATAGTTCAGGATTGAGGAAAATGTCTTATGAAATTCTTATCTTTTTACAAATAATCTTTCTACTATGTAATCTTCTCATCATTTTGTTCTTCCCTGCTATTTTTATATTCTGTTCTCTTCTGAAAAGCACAGAACGGTAATGACAGCATCTGTTAGAAATCGTCTCTGTAGTCTCTAAAGAGTACAGTTGCTGGCTTATCCGAAACAATCAACGGGGTTCTTTAACAATCAAGAAATCCTCAATTTAATTCGGAACTTCTAACGATTTCAAAATAGCACGTGTCTCTGCTTGAGCATAACAGTCATGAATATGCTATTTTCAATTTTGGAAAAAGAAATGGACAAAAGATTAGAAATGGCATGATCGTAATTCAATGATTATTTGCTCAAGACTCCTAAAATATTCAAACAATTAATTTCATTTCCAAGCCATAATTATTTTAGTCTATTTTTAGAAGAAAAAAAAGACAAAAATAGGCAGTCTCACAGCAGACAATGCTGTTGGAAACGAAGTGTTACAGTCTTTATTATGCCAATGAGTAACAATGTCATTTATTCTGACTTGCCATGCTTAACAGTGCATCAGGTCACCATTCTCAGCTTGATGGACTCGACCGTGATGCTAACTGGGATCGAATTATGTAATTTTGTATTGACAAAACAATATCTAATCACTCTGTCACTCGGACTTTTATCATTTTAGTAACACTGATTAATATGTCAGAAATGCATTTTCTATTTTAAAATTATTTTCTTTTAAACATTTAATTTGAAAAACATGCTATTCATATTTTTAGAAATCCGTTTTAATTAGCTTTGTTCGCAACAATAATGCGTCCGATAATGGAAATTAATTAGCCTTCTTTGGTGTTCTGCATTTTTTGTTTTCGATTTGTACTATTTTTGTATTGTCCTATGTTTTATAACACAATCTGAAAACACTTGTTTATTGAGGGAAACAAAATGGTTGTGGAAAAGAAGGCGATAGTGCACTCATATTACACTCTTACTATTTAAGTTTAACATTGATTTAATTGAGTCACTTTCCACTATGACCATAAGCTGTACAGTATCCTCTCTTTTTATGGGCCATTAAAATTGATTAAAACACGTATGGACAATACTTCGTCTGCGTAGGAATGAGAGAGAGTTGTAAATGGTTTGCCTAAAATATAAGAATCTGGATGTGGCTATAGCACGTTTAAGTTCACTGAGTTGTACAAACAATTTGGTGAGACAGTGCACCGGTAACTTAATCTCGTTAAACTGAATAACTTGTGTAATGAAGTCTTTCCCACTTCATCTGCTACTACAGTATCATCTTTGCTCTTTTGAACTTCCTTTAACATTTTTGTTTTAACAGGTCGTTTTGACTAATATTCGTAAGCTTTGATGACGTGATTCTCTAGTTATATTTGTGTGTTGACATACATATTTAACACAAATTAGTTCATTGTTTCTTTTACCCATCTCACTTGTCGTTAAAATAGTTCTCAAATTGTTATCTTTTGTCTCGATATAGCATAGATATTTTATTTTCATAAATTTGGACAGATTCTCGTTTTAAAATTCCTGTGCTAAAATCGTTTTGCTCCGATGTCGCAAAAATGTCGTCCACAGAGTTCATTAAATTCACGAGGTCAACAGGGAAAAGGACATGGGAGGGGGTGGAAATGGGGTGGGGGATGCGGGTGGGTAAGGATTATATATCAAATACATATTTTCTCAATTTGTATATTTTAAATTTGCTTCTCACATAATATGACAGAGAACATTCAGAGTAATTTGAAGAGTTTGTTACCGGGCTGTATATCAAGCTGTATCTCTATAATGTTACTTTACGGTCGTTTAAGTCAACAAACAATGCTGAAACAAAAATGCAAATGGGCGAGGAATAGGGTACGTCTGACTGACAGCAGATGGACACCAAAAGTGACAGAATGGTAGCTCTACAACAGTTAGAGCTCACGCCGACGTCCACCAATGAGATGGGGATATTGCCTGAATAAAACCTTTGTCCCCAACATGGTCAGGTCATCAGATCAGGTCAGGTCATTCCTTAACCGGTGAGGTCGTTGGGGCACACATGAAGACATCCCCACAATCCCACGCCATCCATCTCTGTTAGCGGCCGCTACCTGTGCCTCCTCTGGTCGGAGGTTGGTCCATTATTTTACGATGTTCTACCACCTCTTTTTTGGGACGACCTGTTCGTCGTCTGCCTTGTTCCTTTCCGTGCAGGATAGTATTTGAAAGACCGTTTGATCTCGATATGTGCCAGTACCAAGATAGTTTCCTTCTTTTGACAGTTGACAAAGGTCTTCATGGATCCCTGTTGCTGTTGTGATTCTTACTCGTATTTCCTCATTTGTAACTTGGTCTTTGTACGTGACGTTTATAAGTCTTCGGAAACATATTCAAGGCCTATGTTCCCCGCTACAGGTCAGCTCTAATTGTCGATGTCTCACAATCATAGAAGAATATTGACATGATCAATGTACGCATTAATCTGATCTTCGTGCTAACGGGTAATCGTTTATCTAGCCAGATTTTGTTAAGCCTTGCAATGATTGTGTATGTGCTTGTCTGACCAATATCCAACATTCTGATCGTTCATCCCCGACAATCGGACCAAGGTATTTAAAACGGTCGACCACTTCGAGTTCCTGGTCATTAGCTTTTACCCGACTGTTGAAGCCTTCAGCGTTGTTTGTTTTTAATTTCGTCCTTCCAGCGTTAATCTCCATGCCATAGTCAAGAGCTGTTTCATCGAGCGTTCTGATCCATTTCCGGAGTTCCGCTTCTGTGTCCGCCAACCCGTCCTTGTCTTCTGCAAAACGAAGGTTGGTAATCGTTCGGTACCCTATCTTGATAATACCAACATGATTTCCAAGTGCCTCACTCATAATTCCCTCAAGGAATATGTTGACAAATGTTGCGGAGAGTATACACTTTTCCACACCGACCGATGTGCGAAACCAGTCCCTACGCCTCCCATTCACAAGAACTGTGTTGAACGCCTTGTCATACAGGTGCTCAAGGACACGTTTAATATTTCCGTAGATTGTATAACTATTCATAATTTTCCACTATGCCATACCCTATCAAACGTCTTCTTGAAATCAACAAACACATGATACCATTTCTGCTGCTATTCCAGATATATCTCGCTTAGAAGTCTTAAATTAAAGATCTGTTCGGTAGTGTTTATTCCCTGTCTGAATCCTGCCTGCACCTTAGCAATGATGTCCTCCGCTTGGGGTTTCAATTTGTCGAGGATTATTCAAAGCTTGACCTGGCTGATGAGGCTTATTGTTCTGAAATTTTGGCACAGCTTTAGGTTCCGAGAATTAGGTACCGGTATAAGCATTGATTTTATCCGGCCAGTTTCCCGTCGCCCATATTTTGTTGCAGATGTGTGTCAGGCCTTCGAGCAATACCTCCCCACCTGTCTGTAACAACTCTTCTATTATATTGTTCACGCCTACCGCCTTCCCTCTTCTCAATGTGGTACTTTGTACCAACATGGTACAATCTAGTACAATTAAACGCCTACATTGAGTATAAACAACATTTTAATAACTGTCATTATGCACTTCACTTGCTTGATTGATTACCACGATTACAGATTATAGATTGCAGATTATAGATTACAGACGGAGAAAGGGCAATTGTATTTATTTATTTCCATTTTCTGGGACCTGCTTTCGGGTGTGTTTTTTTAGGTTCATGGAAATACGGGCGACTTACAACTAGTCACGTTTGAAGGAGTTAACAATTCAAATTATATAAATAATGGAAAGAATATCATCACTGCAACCTAACACTCATGTTCTAAAAGATACCTAAGAAAGGTTATATAATGAGCTAGCAACCTCATCATGTAAAACGGGTAAAGTCTTTCTTGGTTGATTGGTTCTTTATTGATCTAGCGGCATGTGGGCTTCCTGTGATTTAATCCAATGCGGTATTGTAGTATCTGCAAATGTTCGCGAGCTGTTGTTTAGTTCCAAACAGAGTGTTCTATAGTGTATTTGGTGACCTTGGAGGACGAAGCTCTTTTTAACACCGTCAAGCTCCGGACATTCAAAAAGATGGTGTTCAACAGTTTCATCGGGATGTGGGTACAGCCTGCACTCTCGAGTATGTTCTGGTTGGATTCTGCCAAAATAGTGTTTTGGTTTATCTTTTTCAGGAGGTTAAAGTTGTATTTGGGATTTGGGATAGGCATATGTTTGTAAATCTCTCCCCCAGTATTACCTACTGTTCAGCCAAGTCTCTTTGTTCGCAGTTTTCAGTTGTTGTTTGACTGTCGGTTGGGTTGTTGGTGTGTATTGCTGTTCTTGATTTAATCAGTTCTCAGCCAGTCTGTCTGCCTTGTCATTGCCAGGTTAATTTGAGTGAACATGGATTTATTTCCTTCCTATTCTGACTTCATGGGATGTAATAAGTTGGTTGGTATTTAGGAATATTTGGATAACAATGACTTTGGTCTTCAAGAGCTTAACTACGAGTCTCTAAAGATGTTTTGGTCCTTTAATGGGTTGTATAAAATACAGTCTTTAAGTGGTACAGGACTACTCCCAGTGCTGTTATTTGACTTATAGTTAAAACGTACATTTCTTGAGGTGGAGCAAAAGAGGCGAATGATGATAATGCTGATTTCGTTGACTATAACTCCGTGCACTTTTTTTTACATCTGAGGTTAGACCGGAAATTCTAACTACCACGCTTCCTTCCTCGTATGATATTGGATGTTACCGGAGGACAGCCCTTTTTTTGGTTTTTGGTATTATGTAAGCTGTAAATATTTTATATGGAAGAAGAAAACACGCCTCTTTTCAAGTGCTCTAGAAAACCAATCTTCCAAGCATCTTGGTCAGGGACTGGCGCACTAAGAAAACCAATCTTCAAAGCTTCTTGGTCAGGGACTGACGCACTAAGAAAACCAATTTTCCAAGCTTCTTGGTCAGGGACTGGCGCACTAAGAAAACTAATCTTCCAAACTTCTTGGTCAGGGACTGGCGCACTAAGAAAACCAATCTTCCAAACTTCTTGGTCAGGGACAGACACACTAAGAAAACCAATCTTCCAAACTTCTCAGGGACTGACACAGCGGTGAGTAACTGTCCCGTCTGATGGCGTCTTTAAGTGCAGCAACAAACTCCCTCCATCTCACCCGATCTGAAGCCATTCTTCGCACATTACCCCAACTTTGATTCAGAATTTGTATCTCAATCTCTACGGTTCTTCGCAATGTTGCCTTAGGTCGGCATCTCTTTCGACTTTCCCCTGGGCTCCATACCAAGGCAGTTCTGGTGATGGTGTCTGGTTATTGTATTAGTGTAACAGTTCCAGCTGGAGCATGGATGTTAAGGGCAAGAGTGATGGGGCTGTCGAGTCTGGAAACAAATGTTACCTGAATGTGTGCCAAGGTCAATCACCGTTTCGACACTAACTCGACAAAGGAAACGAGGGGTTAGGAGGAAGAATGTGTCTGGTACCTGTGGGGGTTAGGAATTGACCACTCTGGCGATTCAATTTGGGTAGTGAGGGGTTAGTGACAGTCACAGGCCATTACGACCTGCTGCGACACTCAGAGGGACAAGAATTCGAAGTTATTCGTCCAATGACAACTAGTCGGAGGTAGATCCAAACTAGACTGATGGCTAAGTCAGATAATCAACAGAAGACTTTTGGACAGCCATGAAGTTGCTTGAAACTATAAAATACTCGGCAAAGATGAACTCAGGAGACAGGACTGTAGAGAGAGAGATAGAGAGAGGGAGAGAGAGAGACTAGCTAGCAGGCTGACTAGAAGTTTGAGAGAGAGAGAGATTGAGTTGCAGGGTGACTGAACCAGCATACACCTTCGAGTTTCGGCCAATCGCTCTATAAGTGTGTGTGTGTGTGTGTTTAACACCCTACACGATCTGAATATGTGTGGTGCGTGCAGGACATCGAGTGAACGATGTGTGTTCTGAAGTATGGGTATGCCCCGATCTACAGAGTGTGTGACCATAAGTGAGGACGTGATTCCGACAAGAAAAACGTGATCGAAGTATTTATAAATGCACAGATCGCCAGATGCTTATTGATCTGATTGTAATTGTGAATGGAAAATAATTGTGAATGTACAGATCACTTGACTGAAGAGATATGAGTGTGTATGAGTGCACAGAACGACAGAGTAGACAATACGATCGCGAAGACTGGGATTGTGAGATTGTGTTGAGTGTGCAGATACGAGAAGAATAGCGGTGCGAGTACTTGGGTTAGGTAGTATGGAGAAAATATTCAACAGCTAGTGCTTACAACCTCCGCTGTAGTTCTATATAATGATTATTTAGTTCAGATGCAATTTGTTCTTTTTGCTAATATTGTTTATGTTAATTTTTGCTAATATTGTTCTGTTGATTTTTGTTATTAAATATGCCAAAGTTTGTTGGATAGTGTTTACTGTGTTATTTACTGTGTGTAGTCGTGTCTTGTTGTAATACTTTAGATAAGCTAACTACTCAGTGAAACCTGGGCTCTGCCACATTAGGACAAGGCCTATCTAATTCCAGCGTCGCTCAGTTATGATGATGTGCGTGTTTTCTTGATGGATCCTGACAAGCAGTATTTGGTTGGTGATAGTTGCTAGTCGAACAATTATATGAATCTTTCTTAAGGAGTGTGTGTGAAAATATTAGAAAAATGATTTGAACCTGTAATTTTAGTATTCAATTAGTTAATCAATTGTGACTGATGCCAGGTAGCCAAATACTGTTACAACTGAATACTGTCTTTTGCTTTGCAGTACTAAATTGGACCAAATGCTTCATTCAGGCTATCTCTTCGTCTGATTGTTTGACGTTCATATAGATGTTTGAAGCTGTAAGTCCATTAGGACGTCAATAATTGTGTCCACCTGGTGCCTGGCAAACACACTACATGCCCTGCCCGTCTGACTAATGTTGTATCTATTTTTTTGTTTGACTTTCCTACGCAATAACAAAGGAACATCGTTATAGAATTATTATTTTACAATGTTTTAAATCCACGCGTTTGGTTGAAGGGCAACAACCATTTGTCCAAGATGTCAATAAAAGACAACATAAGAGCGCTCGATATGCTAGCTATAACCCCATCGTGTAATGCTTGGAATGCATTACCATAGAAAATAGAAGAAGCAGGGTCAATCAATGCATTCAAGAACATATTTAATGCGCATGGTTTGTAGATCAAGTGGAGTAAAAGAAACTGGCTCTGCAGCCTTCTAAGCTAGTATACAGAAGTAAAGTTAAGCAAGTCGTTACGGATACCAAAATTGCATTAAAGGACTTTGGCGCTGCAAGCACTAATTTAAAGGCAGTTACAGTGTTGGTACTTCACAACACAAGATGATACAATAATACGTGAAGTAGAAGTGTGTTTTGGCAGAGAGAGACTACACTTGAGTTGCATTATTTATTAGTCATGTAATGTATTAATGTTTACATTGCGTTATTTCACTACCACGAATGCGTAATTCTCGTTGTAAATTATAACAAAACAAAACTATACATGTTCATGGACAATCGTGTTAATGATTCATTTATCCCGAGGGTTTATCTAGCGTATAGTGATTTCTGTTTATATCCCGTTTCATATTTACTATAGTGGGTTCACAACGAAGCCGCTGATTAAGTGTGTGTGTGTGTGTGTGTGTGTGTATATATGTGGTTCTGTATGTGTGCAGATTGAGATAGAAGGAGAGAGAGAGAGAGAGAGAGAGAGAGCATACAATTTAACAAAAACAGAACTGGGGCTTCGAGGGAAAAGATGGGCCGAAGAAAACCTTACAACAAAAAAACAATTTTGTTTCAAAATCTAAATTTATCGTTACCAGATTGAATTTATACTGAAGCGTGTTTGTTTATTTAAACCAACAAAAAATACAGATATGTAACTTTGATCGATTAACAGGTCGCACGATTAGCGGCTGTGTACACAATTTCAGCTCTCTAAGTTTTGAGGAAGTTGATTAGAATAGTAGAAATAGAAGAACACGCAAACGGGCAACGGTCATATCAAGTTAATAAAAGCTTATTCGAAGAGAACGAAGGTAACTTGACAGAAGGAGTCTCATTGACGGAACACAGTACGATAACCGAATACATTATTCGATAAAGACAGTTGTTATAGCATCATGATTCAAATGGAGCTGTTAATATTAGCAAAGTCAACATGAAAGAACAAAGAAATATGTCTGCCTCGACCCACCTGATCAGATCCAGAAAGGTATCGACAGAGTTGAGGTTCTCGGCTTTACCATATCGTCTCATGGCACTTCTGTTTGCTCCACCGCCTGGTTCTATCGTCACCGCTAAGAATATTCCAAGGAAAACCGCCATGAAGGTTGTGACGCCGAAGTAGCCGATGGTTCTGAGGCCCATCTTTCCACATGTTCTGGCATCCAGGCCCGCTATGCCAGAGATGAGAGATGATATAATGATTGGCATAATCAGCATCTGCAGCATTCGCATTAGAAGCTCCCCAGGAAAGCCAATGTACATGACTTCTCTCTTAGTAAAAGAGTCCTTTGTGCCACGTATGGCAACACCCATGCCGATCCCCAAAACAACTGAACCCAGAAGACCGATGAGTAAGGAGTTCTCCTTGCTGCACGCCAGACATTTCCTACCATATCGCTTAACATTTCCACGAAAACCAAGATCCTCTTCTGGAACTGTAATGAAAACGTGAGTGTTTACAGTATTGACGTTGTTGTCGGTTGTAGAATCCAAATCTTCGTTGCTTTGTTTTCTCTCCATACCGTAAAATTTGGCAGTATGCGAGATAATTTTAACACAGGCCGATGAAGCTCTAAAGACTTAGCAGTATCTCCAAAGAATTACATTCGTTACCTAGACTTAACCACATCCTGTTTATAAGTAACTGGAAGAAGTACAAAATAATTGTAATTTCAACAGATATCCCCAACACAAAGATGGGACAAAATAACAGTTTTCGACTGCCTGTAAGAACGTAAAGAATTGGTTTACACACCGAACACACTGTTAAACAATTTCTCCACGGACAACAAAAATATGAAATTAGCAAGCTCCATAAACTCAAAAGGTTTCGTCAAATTCCAAACAAATGGTAGACTGATAGTGTATTTCTGTGTCTGAAGTATAGAATCTTGCAAAGAAACGCAGAAGCACTGACATGTCCTACTGCTGGGCAAGGATGGCGAGCAGTTAGCATAACAATTGCCATAAACGCTTGCTGCTGGTGCCAGTCTGCAGTGACAGCGCGTGAGTCGTCTCGCGGTCCCGCTGTCACAGGTATTGTCACACGTAAAGTCTTTGTCATCAGCAGAAACGGATGTGTGTGTGGTTTTTTTCCCTCCCTTGATTAGGGGTTAGGAAAATATCAAAGAAAATGGAAAAGTACAAATTAGTTAGTCTGTCAAAGGCTGTGGTCATGTTTTGTGATTGATGTATCAGTCGCATCAAATGATCTAGCATATAAAAACAAAAATAGCAACAACGTTACTAATAAATATGTTCGCCTCTATACATTTAAATATTTTCGCCTCTTTACAATTATATACATTTACGCCTGTTAATTATTATATATGATCGTCTCTTGATTTTAAAATATATTAATCTCTTTACTATATGTTCAAATCTTTGCTATCATATATGGTCGTCTCTTTACTATTCTATGTCTTGGCTTCATTACTGTTATGTATAAATATATTCCCATAAGTAGTATAATGTATAAATAATACACACACACACGCGTGCGATCACGCACACACTGCACAAAAACTACCCACCCACACTCATCCATGCACGCGCGCGCACGCACACGCATACATACATACATACATACATACATACATACATACATACATATATACGTACATATATACACACGAGGTTTGTTCAATAAGTATCCGACCTTTGTGCCGGGAAAAAAAACAATTACTCATCTGGAGGCTTCAAACCCTAATCTCCTTCAAAGTTCTCTCCTTGGGACTTCAAACAATTCACTCAGCGGTCCCGCCATTGGTGGAATCATTTCAGGAAGGCCTCTTTGGGAATGGAGTACAGCTGGGTCGTCGCATAATGTTTTTACAGGACTCAAATGTGTTCCTCTCATCCTAATTTTCAGTTTAGGAAACAATTAAAAATGGCCAGGAAGTATGTTGGAGAATAGGGAGCGTGGCGAGTCAGAGGAATGTTGTATTTGGGTAAGAAAGTTTTAATCAAATGGGAAGAATGGGAGACTGGCGAACCAGAGAAAAGTTGTGTTTTGGTAAGAAAGTCTTAATCAAATGGGAAGAATGGGGGACTGTGGCGAACCAGAGAAATGTTGTGTTTGGGTAAGAAAGTTTTAATCAAATGGGAAGAATGGGGGACTGTGGCGAACCAGAGAAATGTTGTGTTTGGGTAAGAAAGTCGTAATCAAATGGGAAGAATGGGGGACTGTGGCGAACCAGAAAAATGTTGTGTTTGGGTAAGAAAGTCTTAATCAAATGGGAAGAATGGGGGACTGTGGCGAACCAGAGAAATGTTGTGCTTGGGTAAGAAAGTCTTAATCAAATGGGAAGAATGGGGGACTGTGGCGAACCAGAGAAATGTTGTGTTTGGGTAAGAAAGTTTTAATCAAATGGGAAGAATGGGGGACTGTGGCGAACGAAAAAAATGTTGTGTTTGGGTAAGAAAGTTTTAATCAAATGGGAAGAATGGGGGATCGTGGCGAACCAGAGAAATGTTGTGTTTGGGTAAGAAAGTTTTAATCAAATGGGAAGAATGGGGGACCGTGGCGAACCAGAGAAATGTTGTGTTTGGGTAAGACAGTCTTAATCAAATGAGAAGAATTGTCGGATGCCTTGTCATGATGTAGATGCGAAGTTCCCGTTGTCCACAAGTAGAGTCGTTTGCATTGAACAAAATCAGGAAGGTGACGGAAGACCTCCAGTTAGTACTATTTTGTAATAGTTTGACCATATAGTGTGTTAGTTAGTTAGTTACCCATCGCAAGCAAAGATGGTGACAGCGTCAGACATGTTTATTCAGATGTGACTGCATGTTACTGTGCAGTCCGATCTGAGCGTGATAAACTCTACCACACTTAGGAAACATATGAACACCATTTTAATTGGGCAGTCTTGCATTCTTTCCTTTCGTGCAGCTTGCCTTCCTTCGTCTCCGTGATGGTCATCTGCTCAGCAGTGCAAGCACCATGTTTGACAACAGTGCGTCAGGCTGAGCGGTTCGGAGAAAGCAGCGCCCAGTCAGCAACATCAATGAAGAAACTTTTAAAAGAAACGTTTATAGCGTCTTTGTATCGTCTCTTTTGTCCCCCCTGCGAGTGCTGACCTGTCTTGAGCTCACTGTACAACTGTTGTTAATGGAGGCGTATGTGACATGCGAACAACATGCCTTGTCCATCGGATCTGGACTCTCTGTATTAGCGTATGGATGCTAAAGAGTCTAGTCCTGCTGAGGACCTCAGAGTTGGGCACTCTGTCCTGCCAACCGATCCTGAGACAGTTTACATGGAAATGATCAAGTTTCCTGAAATTAATGCTATAGACTGTCCATGTTTCGCACGCGTACAGAAGGGTGATTAGCACAACTGTACGATACACACTAATCCTGGTGGCAACACTGATTCCCTGCCGATCCCAAACATTTTCTCGTAGTTTTCCTAAAGCACCACTCGCCTTGGAAATCCTGTTGTGGACCTCAGAGTCAATATTCGCTTCTCTGCTGAGGGTATTGCCAAGGTAGATAAAGCTATCAACAGCTTTCGGGCTATCTCTCTGTACAGTGACGTCTGGTTTGTGGTAGGGTTCCCCTGGCGCAGGTAGAAACACTACCTCCGTTTTCTTGGTGTTCACAGTAAGACCAAAATTAGTGCACGCAGTCGAAAACTCATTCATGATTGCCTGCATGTCCTGTTCTGGGCACGTGTTAATTGCTCAGTCGTCGGGGAACAGGAGATCTGAGATAGTTGCTTCTGTCCACTTTGTTACGGCCTTTCGGCGCCAGAGAGTGAACAACTGTCCATCCGTCCGGAATCTGATCTGTATGCCAATGTCACAGACAGGTGTTGCATCCGAAAGCATGGCTGTAAATACCATGCTAAAAAGTGTTGGGGCCAGCACACAGCCCCTTTTGACTCTATTTAGGACTGACAATGCTGCAGAGAGTTCACTATAATTCAGTACCCGGGTTGACATGTCATCATGAAACTGGCTGACGACTGTGATGAATTTTTCCGGATAACCGAATTTCGCCATGATTTTCCAGAGTCCGTCCCTGTTGACGGTGTCAAAGGCCTTTGTCAGGTCAACAAAAGTCGTGTACAGATCACGTTGCTGTTCCTGACATTTCTCTTGGATTTTACGAGCTGCAAAAAATCATGTCAACCGTCCCCCGACCAGCCCGGAAACCACATTGACTCTCTGGAAGTAACTTCTATTTGAGATGAGTGGTTAAGCGGTTGAGCATAACTCGATCTAACTTTTTTCCAGCGATAGACAGGAAGTAGATCCCTCTGTGGTTATCACAAGATTGACGATTGCCCTTGTGCTTGTACATGTGGACAATGGTGGCTTCTTTTTTTTTCTGGTGCAAATGACCAAATTGAGCAAAAGAGGTATGTTAGCTTATGTAACATGGCATCCTGCCTTGTAGAGCTCATCAGAAATAGAATCTGATCCGGGAAATCTGCCACTGTAAATTAAGATGATTGGTTTCTGAACCTCATCTTTACTTAGCGAGATGCCCAGCCTGTCATTGACTTCAGCTTGAGGCATGCGTATTATGGCTAATTCACTGACAGTGGATTGACAGTTTAAGATAGCACTGAAGTGCTCTGACCATCGCTTCAGAATATCGACTTTGTCGGTCATCACTGCCGTGTCGTGACATCAGCATTAAGGTCAGGAGATGAATGATAAGACCTGGGACCATAGACCGTCTTCATGGCACTGTAAAACCGCTTTGGGTCATTTATGTCTGCGTACCGCTGGATTTTATCAGCTTTGCTGTTAAGCCACGCATCCTGCATAGTCCTGTGCTGGTTCTGGACAATCATGCAAATATTGATGAACGCGAACGTTTTGGAAAATGAGGAGGGATTGTCTTAGTGAAGTAAACGATGTTTTTCATCCAGCAAAGTATTAATAGCCTCGTCGTTGTCATCGAACCAGTCTTGGTTTTTGCAAGCTGCACGTGGTGCGTTCGCACAACCCCACGTGAAGTTCAGCCGTGTGAACTAGACCGTCAATTATGACACATGTTTATAAGTAGTGCTATTCATGTAGCCCAATGTCCATTCCAGGATAATCAGACGGAAGAAAACAGACAAAACGAACGAATTAACCAGCCCAAATGGAAAACAACAACACGTTTCCGTGAACACAAAGTGTAAGTCGTCGACTAGTGTGAATTCCCAAAATCCATGATCTGGCGGCATCTTTAATGATCTAAAACAGAAGAGCAAGGTAGACCCACAGTCACGTGTATATATACTAGGCTAGACTATACTAGACTAGACGAGGCTAGCACTGGTATTCCTATCGTACCGACGATGTCAGGACTGATTCGTACTTGAGAGATCTGTTTCTGCCCAGGTATATCCTACTTCATTGCTGCTCATCCCATGATTCACAACGCCGCGGAAATTAAAGAAAATGGTCAACATGGTTTTGAAATTTCCACACACCTAAATGGCTTTTTTCGGCCTGGGGGATGATGTTGTCTCTACTGTGACGAATGTTCGTTTCCGGGCCATCACCAATAAATATGTTGAATCTTTCGAATGTTTTCCACCTGGGTATCGTCTAGGTTTTTGCAAAATTTGATGAAAACAACTGCTCATTTCTTCCGCCATTTCATGGTGAGTGAAAGTCCTACGTGTGCTCACTTCAATGAACACTGAAACGCTAACTGCCAGGACTGAAGAAATCTGCGAGCGGGAAAAATTCACATATGTGCGACCATCTATACCTATCTGCTGAGTGAAACACCCATGCTTCATTTGTTTTCGCAGAAAATGTTATGGTCGGACACTTTTTGAACACACCTCGAACCTAAGTACGCACAAATGCACACATACATACACATCATATTTGCATACATACACAATAATAATAATAACAACAATAATAATTCGCTTAGGCGACCAAGACCAGTGGTGTCGATCGTCAGTGACCACCATTGACGGCTGTTGTCTATGCGGCGTATAGTTCTGATGAGATTCGCGTAATTTGTCGCAGCCAGACGTTGCTAGGCCCATTCTGGGGCGCCTCTATATATGACGAAGTCTTTTCCCACCCTTGATTTCGACAGCCAGATGGAGGATCTGGCGGACTGGACATCCTGTGGGGTGCAAGCTACATAACCGAAGATAGAGAAGGAGCGACGGTCCATCATAAACAAAATACTTTCGAGATGTGTTTGTCCGTGTTAGCAATCAGATCATATATGTGTATTTCAACGATGCCCTTCAAACTGTGCATATAGAGTGCTTCAAGACTATTTTGATCTCTTTTCAAGATCGTCCAGATATGGGATCCTTGCCAAAGGGTTGATATTACGTAGGATTTGTAAAGTTGCAGTTTGGTTTCCAGATAGAGCCTCTGCTAGGACCAGACTCTATTTAGTGAGCTCATAGGAGCTCCTCTGTAACAATAATACATGAATCCGTCTCGGTCAGAACCGACGCATTTAAGATTTCTGCTGTCGTCTGTCAAAGATGTATCTCTCTTCATTGCTGCTCTCCTGTGCTAAGGAGTAGATCTTTAGGTCGAAGAGCACAACCAGAGTTGATCGTCGGTGATATTCGTGTGGCATACCTTGATTATGCAGACAACGTCCTCATACCAGGTTCAGACTCCCAGACAGTGACAAGACCTTTGTAGCACCTAGAACAATGAGCTTCCCATCTGGGTCACCATATTTCACGTGGAAGGCGAATATCCAAAGTTTCAATGAACGCCTGTCTGCGACGGAAATCACAATATACGGCAACCATGTCGACCTTACCGAGAGCTGGCTGCGGGTCTACATTTCTCTTCTGTTTTAGATCATTATAGATGCCGCCAGATCATGGTTTTGCCGGGAATTCACACTAGTCGACGATTTACACTCGTGTTCACGGAAACGTGTTGTTGTTTTCCATTTGGACTGGTTAATTCGTTTGTTTTGTGTGTTTTATTTCGTTTGATTATCCTGGAATGGACACCGGCTATAGAAATAGCACTGCGCTTAAACCTGTGTCATATTTCACGGTTGTTTATCCGTGTGTCAGATGTGCTTCCAATGTTGTTGTCATTCTGTGTCTCTCCGATATCTCAATTGCACCTGTTATCAATCGTTTTCTTTGTCTGCCTCTTGCTCTGCACCCTCTAGGCTGGTGTTATAGTTGGTTGGTAACTTTGGTTGCATTCTTGTCAGGTGTTCGAACCATTTTATTCTTTGTCTTTCCATGTATTCAATACACGCTCAATGGTTGCAGCACCCTCTGTGTGATATTTTTCATTTCGTTCTCTGTCTAGCCGTGTGACCCCAACAGCTTCTCTCAAACACTTTATTTCGCATACCATGATTGTTCTATATTATATCTTTGGTTAGAATCTACGTCTGATACTGGTAGTAGAGAGTTGGTATAAAAATACTATTTATCAACTGTCTCCGGAAACAACTCTGGTAAAATGACTGCAGTACACTGAATATCAACTAGTGAATATTAATCTCTGCGGTGTTGACTAACGTGAATAACGCTAAAACAACAATTTAAGCTCACCCTGATAATAACCATTAAGGATGATGTATTATAGACTGTATTGTACGATGATGGCATCGTGGGATGGCATCATTGGTCGAAATGGCATGGGTATATGTAACGGTAAAGGCCTGCTCTTACTGAAGACATGAAGCAAATGAACTTATCATTACCTACACCATCACCCGACGTCCAGCTAGAAAAATACCAACGTGGATACATACCAGGTCCGGTTACTGGCATCTTATCTACTACATAATTGTCAGACGTCGGGACCGAAGTTATTTCAAAATATTTAAGAATGTTTGTGGCGGAATTTTGGACTGACCATCGTCTCGTGATCACCAAGTTGAGTCTAAAAGTTTACCCGAGAGTCGTCCTCGTGGGACTATGACACCGGGAAACTAAATGTGGACAGGTTGAAGTGGGACTCCACTAGAAACAGTTTCGCTGTTGAGCTAGAAACCAGACTGGATAACATTCAGCTTGGAAACTCCAGCATCGACCAGAACTGGACGACCCTAATGGATATTATTTACTGTACAGCGCTAAAATACCTTGATTCCTCCACACAATAACACAAAACCCGGTTGTGGCGAATAAGATGGCGAAATTAAGATTCTTCTCGACACAAAGCGTCAAGTGCATAGGTCTCTTCAAAATGACACATCGTCCGTGTCCAAGAAAACGGCTTTCACTGGTGCTCTAAGAATAATCCAGAAGTTTCAAGACAAGATTCCAGGCTAAGCAGACTGGCAGACGAGATAGAGGCGTTTGTGAGCGCCATGAATCCAAAGGGTTCTGTGCGGTGCTGAATTCATTTTATGGTACACAGCCTTCTGAAAACTCTCCAGTTCGCAACTCCCATGGATTGCTGATAACAGAGAAGGCGTAGATTCTCGACAGGTGAAGAGAACATTTCTACAATATTTTTAACAGTCCATCATCCATAAAACAACACGTCATCCAACGCATGCCCTGTAGAAATGCGCACACTGCTATACATGATATCATCACAGAATATGAAGTAGACAAGATCATCAAATCTCTTTCTCATGGAAAAGCCTCTGTAGCTGATGCAATACCAGCAGAAGTGTGTACAGCAGAGGTGTGTACAGCAGAAGTGTGTACAGCAGAAATGTGTACAGCAGAGGGAAGATGCCTCACCAGGAAGTTCACTGAACTGTTCTGCTCCATGTCGGCTGGAAACTCAAACCATGCGAACAGGCACCTTATACTGCAGAGCCCAAACTACGGAATCGCCCCGAATATAAACACTGAGGCACGTCCACTGGCTGAGAAACATCACATCGGAAGGGAATATGTGTGGATTTAATTGTGAACTACAAAATACAGTGACGTTTATACAAGATGCGACATTGAAGATTTATACATTACATTTTCAAGGGATAGAAATAAAAACCAGAAGTAGTAAGAGAACTAGTGATTTCAGAGGTGAGGCAAAGGCATTGAACGCGGAAGGAAAAGTAATACTGACAGGCGAAAGCAATGAAAGTCAGGTAGTCTTTTTTAATAATGCCCTGCCCGTGGTTACAGCCTTAAAGAGCCAGAGCGAGACAGAACTAAATGGCATATGATCAGTACTCTATCAACTATGCCAGCAGCTAAAACCCAGACGAGTTGTAGTACAGTGGGTCCCATCCCCCTGTAACATTCAAGGTGTTGAGGCGGCAGGCAGACTGGCGGAAGAAGGTGGAATGTTACCACAACCAGATTAAAGTGGGACCTACGAATGGTCCAAAAGGTTTATTAGTGACAGATACATGGACAAATGGGATAACTAGCATACTTTCTACACACAAAAATATATTTATTTTCAATTGAACAGAAGAGAGCAGATAGTTGTCTTCAGACTCCGCATATGCCATTGCAGACTGAGGTACCATTCTATTCAATAAACTGAAGATAGATGCTACTGATGAATATACGTGGTACTAGGAAAATGCGCCTGAACATCTGCTGCAAAATTGCCCGACATACGAAGACCAGAGAAAGTATATGTAGCCATCACCAGTGCCAGCACTAGACACGATGTATGGCAGTGTCGACAGCCTCAGGATGAACGCTGCTTTCATTGAAATAATTCAAGTCGACGTCTGACAGCGTACGAAGAAATACTAAGATTCAGTTTCTGTAAGGTGAAGGTTTCTAGTTCTGTTTCTCGTTATTTTGTTGTTAATTATATTTTAAAACGAGACAAATAATATTTAAAAACTGGGTAGTCAATATTATAAAATTAGACTGACAATATCCTAAAACTGGACAGATAAAAACTAGACAGACGACATTCTAAAACTAGGCAGACAATATTTTCTTCTTCTTCTTCTTCTGCGTACGCAGTCAGACAGTAACCATTATTTTTTCGAAAAAAGCGGCGGTCATCCTGAGGCTGTCGCCACCGCCATAGAGCTTGTCTTGCAGTTCCACTGGTAATGGCCACATCTGCTCTCTCTGATCCTCGTATGTCGGGCAGTTCTGCAGCAGATGCTCAGCGGTCATTTTCCCGGTACCACACGGGCATTCGTCGGTACCACCTATCTTCAATTTGTTGAATAGGTGGTACCTCAGTCTATTGTGGCCAGTGTGAAGTCTGAAGACAACGACCTGCTCTCTTCTGTTCAACTGGTAATAGGCATCGTTTTTGGTGTAGCCGGTATGTTCAGTTTCCCATTTGGTCATGTATCTGGCTTTAATAAGCCGTTTTGACTCTTCGTACGTCATACTAGTATCTGTTTGTGGTAGTCTTGCACCTTCTTTTGCCAGTCTGTCTGCCTCCTCGTTGTCTTGGATGTTGCAGTGTGATGGGACCCACTGTACCACTACCCTTTTTGGTGCGGACTGCTGGCATAGTTGACAGAGTGCTGCTCTTAAGTCATTAAGCTCAGTGTTTTTCTGGTTTTTAGCGCTGTGACTACGGCCAGAGCATCTGTAAGCAGGACTATATGGCTTTCATTTTCTTTTATGTGTCACCATTTCTTCCACTGCCGCCCTCGGTGCCTCTGCCTCCGCTCTGAAATTGCTTGTGTACTTACCAGTAGCGAATGACAGTGTTATTTTTCTGCCCCTCCGTTCTGTGTAGTGTTTGTTACAGAACCGTCGGTGTATGCAGGGGTCCAGTCCATGCTTGGGTAGTTTTTCGATATAAAGCTTAGGGTAGTATCTCTCCTTTCTTTTTCAGTCTGGCAGTTTTTGTTTCCAATACCTGGTATATTTTCTACCACCTCTGGAAATATCAGGTAGGTTTTTGGACAGTAGTGATGGGCTTTGGTGTTGTTAGTGCGTTTATGGGATCTTCGTGCATCTTTGCTTTGGCTATTTCTGCAAAGTTTCTCCGCTTTAGTTTCCCAGTTCCCAAATTGTTTAGTCTCTGGTGCATTGGGTGGTCAGTCAGTCTTCGGAGTTTCTCTGGCTGCAGCTGGGCTCAGCATTCTCTTCTATCGGTCATGGGTTGCAGCTTTGTAATCTTTTCAAGTTCTACAATTGTCGTTGACTTCATGCCTCCTGTTATAACTCTCATGGCTTGGTTTTGAAGTTTGTTAACTTTATCGAAGTTCGCCTTTGCTGCTGTTGTCCATGCCGAAATGCCATTCTCGAGAACTGGTCTCACTCTTCCAGTGTACAGTTTCTTTAGTATACTTTCGTCTGCTCCCCAGCTTGTGCCAGCTAGTTTCCTCATGATTGCCATTCTTTCTCTGGCTCTCATTCGGTTTCTCTCGATCTGACTTTTCCATGTCATGCGCCGATCAAATGTGACTCCCAGATAGTTTGGGGTGTCGTTAAGCTGCAGCAATTTGCCATTTAGACTTAATTTGGTGTTTTGTGGTTTGATTGAAAGCGAGAATATTGTGCATGTGGTTTTCTCCTCGTTTATTTTGACCAACCATGAGCTCGCCCACTCTTCCAGCGATGTTAGGGCCTGCTGCATCCGATTTCTTGCTATGGTGAGATTCTTTTCAGAGGTCCACATAGCCAGATCGTCTGCAAACATTGAGATATGGACTCTTCTTGGTATATTATCTGTAATGTCGTTTATATACACCAGGAAGAGTGTGGGTGACAGTACTCCCCTTTGGGGTACTCCCTGCTCGAGTGTCATCTTTTTGCTCATCTGCCCTTGTACTTGGACTCTGGCCGTTCTTTGTTTGAGGTAGTGGTTGATCCACTTGTGCATTCTCCCACAAACTTCACTACTCCTTAGCTTTGTTAAATGCCTTTTCCAGGTCCACCCAAACCGCTACTGTGTGTTTCTGTGCCTGGTAGGCATCTTCTATTTCCTGGGCTATGAGGATGACCTGGTCCTCAGTGGATCTGTGCTGTCTAAAGCCGGCTTGCTGTGGAATTAGTATTCGTTTTTCTTCCAGATGCCACATCAGTTTCTGTGATTTAACTTAACTCAACTTCTTTATCCTGGTTTAGAAGACTCTACAGAATCTTATACAACCAGTTTCTTGGATGGTGTGTTAACCGATGTGTGAGTCCACCTAAATGGACTCAAACACACTAGAGCTAAGTAGACCCGCAGCCAATTAGGCGCCATCAACAGCTGCTCTTAACAAACCACACAGGGAAAGGTACAAATAACTTTGCTAGATTTGTAATTTGAATTTTGTCCGGGAAACCGACGTTAAGCCTATTCTTTTCGATTTCCAACTGCCACGGAGTTTTTAGCGTGCTCGACATTGAACACGGGAGTCCGATCTCACTACCCAGAGGTCAGAGGAATTTTTACCAGAAGATACAAGGAAACAAAAATCCCCGTTACCACCGTGATCCGAACCCGCGTCCTCCGGCAAAGGTGCGTGTAGGTATGTCTCAGCAGATGTGAGTGTAGGTATGTCTCAGCAGATGTGAGTGTAGGTATGTCTCAGCAGATGTGAGTGTAGGTATGTCTCATCAGATGTGAGTGTAGGTATGTCTCAGCAGATGTGAGTGTAGGTATGTCTCAGCAGATGTGAGTGTAGGTATGTCTCAGCAGATGTGAGTGTAAGTATGTTTCAGCAGATGTGAGTGTAGGTATGTCTCAGCAGACGTGAGTGTAGGTATGTCTCAGCAGACGTGAGTGTAGGTATGTGTCAGCAGAGGTGGGAGTAGGCATGTCTCAGCAGACGTGGGTGTAGGTATGTCACAGCAGAGGTGAGAATAGGTATGTCTCATCAGAAGTGAGATTACGTATATATCAATAGAAGTGAGTACAAGAATGTCTCAGCAGAATTGAGTGCTGGTATGTCTCAGCAGAGGTGCGTTTAGGTATGTCTCAGCAGAGGTGAATGTAGGTATGTCTCGTTAATGGTGAGTGTAGGTATGTCGTATTAATGGTTAGTATAGGCATGTCTCAGCAGAATTTAGTGCTGGTATGCCTGGCCGGACTTATGGACGAAATCTATAGTTTTACCGCTACATAAGTCTGGAAACCTAAAGCTGTGCCAAAATTACAGAACAATAAGCCTCATTAGCCACCCTCAGCAAGGTCATGCTTAAATTAAACCCCAAGCAGAGAACATTATTGCCGAGGAGCAAGCAGGGTTCAGATAGGGAAGAAGCACTACAGAACAGATATTTAATTTAAGGCTGCTAAGCGAGAAATATCTAGAACAGCAGCAAACACTGTATCATGTATTTGTGGAATTTAAGAAGGCGTTTGATAGGGTATGGCATAAAGCGCTTTGGGCAACCATTAGGATGTATAAGATCAACGGAAATATTATAACGGTCCTTGAACACCTGTATAACAAGGCGCCTAGCGCAGTTCTTGTGAATGGGAGGCGAGGAGACTGGTTTCGCACATCAGTTGGTGTGAGACAGGGGTGTACACTCTCTCCAACTCTTTTCAATATATTCCTTGAAGGAATTATGAGTGAGGCACTTGGAGGTCACGTTGGTACTGTCAAGATAGGGGGCCGAACGATTACTAACCTTCGTTTTGCAGACGATATCGACGGGTTGGCGGGTTCAGAATCAGAACTCCAGGAATGGGTCAGAAGGCTATGGTATGGAGATAAACGCTGGAAAGACAAACCTAATTATAAACAACGCTACGGGCTTCAACAGCAAGATAAAAGCAAACGGTCAAGAACTCGAAGTAGTTTACCGTTTTAAATATCTTGGGTCGATTGTCAGTGATGAAGGATCAAAATGTGATGGATTGGCCAGAATAGAACAGACAATAGCGGCGCTTGCACGGCTTAACAAAATCTGGCAAGATAAACGGTTAGCACTACGCACGAAAATCAGATTAATACGTACACTGGTCCTGTCAATATTTCTCTATGCATGTGAGACATGGACAGTTACAGTTGACCTTCAACGAAGGATACAGGTCTTGGAGATGAGATGTTTCCGAAGACTTTTAAACGTCACGTACAAAGATCGAGTTACAAACGAGGAAATCCGAAATAGAATTACGACGGCAATAGGGCCTTTCGAAGATCTCTTGGCAACTGTCAGAAGAAGGAAACTCACTTGGTACGGTCACATATCGAGATCAAATGGTCTTGCAAACACAATCCTCCACGGGAAGGTGCATGGCAGACGACGAAGAGGCCGGCCCAAAAAGAGATGGGAAGACAACATAAAAGAATGGACCAGTTTCCGACCAGAAGAGTCACAGGCAGCGGCTTCTGACAGAGAGGGATGGCGTGGAGTTGTGGGGATGTCTTCATGTGTGCTCCAACGACCTCACCGGTTACGGGATGACCTGACCTGACCTGACCTGATGTCTCAGCAGAGGTAAGTGTTGCTATATTAAAATAAAGATTAATGCAGGTATGTCTCATTAATGGCGAGCGTATGTATGTCTCAGGAGAGTAGAGTGTAGGTATGTCTCATTAATGGTGAGCGTAGGTATGTCTCAGGAGAGTAGAGTGTAGGTATGTCTCATTAATGGTGAGCGTAGGTATGTCTCAGGAGAGTAGAGTGTAGGTATGTCTCAGGAGAGTAGAGTGCAGGTATGTCTCATTAATGGTGAGCGTAGGTATGTCTCAGGAGAGTAGAGTGTAGGTATGTCTCACCATTGTTGAGTGCAGGTATGTCACCATCTGTTTCGTTACTAATCTTTATTTCTTCTAAAAATTGCAAGCCGCGACAGCTAAAATTCAATATCTGACGTTCAAACAGAAATTGAAAATAATTGCACATGTTAGGAGACAACCGAATGCTACAACTGTTTAGTTTATGTGAAACACTATCGACCTGACTGTTATCACTCAAATCACGAAGTGTATATTAAGTCTATGATTGTAGCTCTTACAATTGCTCAATTGCTGGGAGTGCGTTATTTTGTTTAAGTTACAGAGGAACTCGATATATTGACGGTAGAAAAACTAAAATTGTTGTATAAAATTAGGTTATGCGTTCTGTCTATTTGTGGTAAATCACTAAAACAAGGACCAAGGAATGAACATGAAAATATAACTGAAGAAACGTAGAGATTAATTCTTTCCAAAGTCGATGTAACTACTGTCATTGCATGTTCGCTTCAGTCGGAGCATCGGGCTACTACTATATTTGACTTTATTTTTTGTAACCTGTGGAAAAGATATTTATTAAGCTTTGAGTTACTGGTATCTGAGAACATTGTTTTACGCCATGCTGTTGCTAACACAGAGCATACATTGATATGCTAGATGTTTGATTTCATAGGGTAATTCCCATTCACCTTCAGTTACATTCTTCAATTATCAGCCAGAAGTTCTTGTTAGATTCCTCTGTGGATGATTGCATTTGCTATTACTAGTTATAATTAAAAGAAACTTACTTTTTTTAAAATATTGCATTGCTTGTTAATTTTTTGCTAGTCCTAGGCATTATACGCTAGCTTCGCTCACCATCAATCAAACACATACATCAACGTACATAATTCTCGCCGTTTGTACGTCGATAACAGCGCACATCAGTACAGCACATCTATAAACATCAGTATCATCCTCGACAATTCAGTTGGTAGAGCGGAGAGCTGTGGTTTAACATGTACAAATAATTTGGTGGCATGCTAGAAAATGGCTTGCGGAAATTTTGTTCTTGAAATGCCGTGTGATAAATTCCTTTTGAAGTTGACAATGCGTACTGTTATTGCAATATATATGTGTCCTTCTTTCTCTCTCTCTAAATATCTCTTTCTTTCTGTTCTACTCTTTTTCAATATATATATATATACCTACTTTCGCTAGTATTGAAAGGATTTTGTTAGTAATGTATAAATATAAATGATAGCGAAGACATTAAGAGGATTCACAAGAACCGTCTGACAAGGCATAATGACCTCTCTAGGGAAGAAGACTTTCGAACTCATTCATTTGCACAACTCACTCCCACAGTCGAACTCTGGTAAATGTTAAAAAGGAACCTTTTTGGTTAAAATTGTATTAAAAGAAATAAAAGTTTCTATGCGATGTATAGATGAAAAAGTCAATACCTCCTACTTCCTTGGATCACAGAGAAAAAATAAATCATCATCATGCAGAATGTCCTTTATAAAACTTCAATCCCATTACAGTCTGTCTGAAAGAAACTCGTTCCCTTGCCAAAACTCCAGCCTCCGCCACCGTCACACCCAGGCACTCCTGGATATCTTGGTGTCATCGTCGTCTTGGTCTACCCCTGCCTCTCTTGCCTGGCACCATACCTTCCATCACTGTTCTCTCAAGTCCGTTGTGTCTCTTGATGTGACCAAAGTATTTACATTTTCTGGGCATAATTGAATTGATAAACCAGTTCTTCTCTTTGCTCAACTCTTGCTGAATGTCTCCATTTGTTTCTTTTTCCGTGCAGGGTATTCTGTTAATCTCTCTGTAACATTTTGACTCAAAGGATTCGATTTTTTGGCTAGAAGTTTTGGTAATGGTCCATGATTCGCAGCCATAAGCTGCCACAGGAAAAACACAGGCTCTCAAGACTTTTACTTTTGTCGTTTTGTTGGTACTCTCCCATAATTTCTTCAGGCTGTTAAGTATCTGCAATGCAATGGCTATTCTTCTTCTGAATTGTATCGAGAAGTCGCCATTCTTGTCAATTCTGAAGCCCAGATATTCAAAATACGTGACCTGATCTACTTCCGCACCATCTAGTTTAAATTGATGTTGACATTGTGTTTTGTCGGCGGTCATTATCTTTGTTTTGTTAATGTTTATAAACAGGTTTTGATTTTTACTGTGTCCATTTACCGCTGAAATTAGCTGCTCTAGCCCTTCTGCACTTCTTGATAGTATCACTGCGTCGTCTGCGTATCGTAACTCTAGAATCTCGTACCTGTCAATCGTAAATGTATCAAAACTGTCAATGTTCTCGTCTTCTCTAACATTTCTCATTATACATTCCGCATACATGATATATAGATAATGTGAGAGGATACATTCATGTCTTACTCCCTTTTGTACTGTGAACCTATCTGATGTTTGCCCAGATACTCGGACAGCGGCTCGTTGATCTTGGTTTAATGTTTCAATGAGATGGATAATGTGCACAGGAAACCCTATTTCCTTCATGATGTTCATCAGATTTGTATGGTTTACCGTATTGAAGGCCTTGATGTAATCAATGAAACATGTGTATAGGTCTACATTGAACTCTCTATATTTTTCTTAGATATTCCTCATATTGAATATGTGGTCCCTGGTACCTCTTTCTTTTCTAAAACCTGTTTGGACCACGTGAATTTAAGATTCAAATCTTTCAGATGAAATTTAAAAAAAAAACAATTACTGTATTTTAAAATGCAAAATTTAAGCCCAGATTGCATGAACTGCATTATAAAAACAAATGACTAAAGGGAGAATCAATGAAAACAATCAAACACGCAAACGTATTGAAAAAAAGATAATACCGTAAAACATTTAATAAATCGTGTCACAGTGAACTCGGTATTGAAATTATTTCCGTTTGAGTAATCGTTTCATCTTTTAGGAGAGGCATCGATAAAGCCCTAACCGGGCCGAAGCTGTAGATGATTATGAGATTTTTGTCAGCCTGTCAAACGAGTTTTCTTGCTGTACACAAAACCAGTTTATTGCTGGGAGCAGGAATAACGACATCAAGATCAGATCGATTTTAAACAGCGATACGAGATTGACGGGAGCGCCAAGTAGATGTCTAATTTTGTTTGGACTTGACACATGGCTTGTGTGACGTTACCATTTGTAATTCATTGAAGCACGCACATACACACGCTTACCCGCTTTTTAACAATTTCGCGCTACGCTTGAGAACACAGCTCTCTCTCTCTCTCTTTCTCTCTCTCTTCCGCTCTCTACATGTCCCGTTCAAGTTGTCTATCTATCTATCTATCTATCTATCTATCTATCTACCTATCTAACTATCTATCTATCTATCTATCTATCTATCTATCTATCTATCTATCTATCTATCTATCTAACTATCTAGCTAACTATCTATCTATCTATCTAACTATATATCTAACTATCTAGCTAACTATCTATCTATCTATATATCTATCTATCTATCTATCTATCTATCTATCTATCTATCTATCTATCTATCTATCTATCTATCTATCTAACTATATATCTAACTATCTAGCTAACTATCTATCTGTATAGTACGATTAAATATGTTCACGCTGTCGTCAATGCGTGCTTGCACCGAATTGAGAGAATAAAATGGTATGATAACGGTACTAATAAACAACTATGGAAAAGAACCAAACAGATGCCAGTGGGAAAAATACTAAAGATAAGACATTTGCGATTGATAGTACACTTCTGGAATTCTTAGAGCATGGGAAGGAGTAGTGGCAGATCTAAGCACTATGGAGAAGGTAAGTCGACAAAAACCTAAAAATGGCAAGATATTAATATCAGAGTTCCCTCTCTCCTAGACCAACTGGCTGAACAGGCTAATGAGCTTCGTCTACCCGGGTGTAGAGTCAGAGTTTACCTTTTCTTAGATTGGCTGCCAACCAAGGCTAATGAGCCCAATCTGCCCCCCCCCCCCAGTTATACCGCCGGGTACTAGTCGCGCCCCACAGCAGGCTCTGTAAGAAACAGGGGGCCCCTCATGAACGTGCTGTACACAGTAATGTAGGAGACGCAATTCGCTTAGGAACTTCTGCACGGCAAGCCGAACAGTGAATCCGGCGGCGATCTCTACACCTGGAAAAGATAGGCTTTAACAGACACTGCACTTTCCGTTATCGAGTAGGACGTCCTGCCCAGACCTTGCTACACCCCCCCCCCCCTCCTCCCTTGACAGGGTGTACCAAGAATCCCAGTGTGGTTTTAGAGTAGGAAAATTAACAACGGACATGATTTTCTCTCTTCGACATATCCAGGACAAGTGCAGAGAACAGGACCAGCCAGTCTATATGATGTTTCTAGACTTCACCAAGGCCTTCGACGCGTTAGTAGAAAGGGTATATTCTAACTCCTCGCGAAGATCTGCTACACTCCTTACTTCCTTTTCTTGAGATCCTCGGTCAATAAGAAACTATCCCTGGACCAAGAGATCAATATCAGGATATGCAAGGCAGCAACAACAATGAGCAGATTAACAGATAGGCTCCGAGAGAACAAGCAGTTCACTGTGTCCTCAGCAATCTTCCTTATGGCAGTGAGACATGGTCTTCCAATATGCACCAGGAGAGGCAGCTGAACAGCTATTACATGAGGTGCCTGCGCAGAATCGTGGGTGTTGGGGGGCAAGACAAGATCACCAACGCAGAGGTGTTGGAGAGAACAGGCACTGTCACAATCTTTTCTATGCTTAGTCTCCGAAGGCCCTTGATGGCTGGGACACACTCGGAGGATTGATGATGGCAGAATACCTAAAGATCTTCTCTATGGGGAATTACAAATGGGGAAAAGGTCTTCGGTACAAGGATGTATGCAAACTGAATAGGAATGATGCAGGCATCGATTTTGAATCATAGGAACAGGACACCGTGGATCGTGTTACATGGAAGGACAGGATTAAGCATGGAATACAGACAAGGGAGATACTGATTGCTGATAGGCTAAAGACCTCGCGTTTGAGAAGACACGCCACACCATACGATGCCGCAAACTGTCCTGACCTTGTACACACTGTGGAAGACGCTTCTCTGTTCGTTACCGTTATGGACTGTCGTTACACACCTTTTTACAAAGCACAATTACTATTGTCTGACAAGATGGAATATATATATATATATATATATATATATATATATATATATATAGAGAGAGAGAGAGAGACAGACAAAGAGAAGGGGGAGGGGGGGGGGGGGGTTGATGAAAATGTTGATGCTTAACAAGATAAACTAGTATTTGTTGAGGGAGTTGACAAGTTTTGATTTGAGGGATTGACCTGTCTATATCTCTACCTTGTCTCCTAATTGTCCCTCATCACTTTATCTCTCTCTCACTCTCTCTATCTCTCTCTCTCTCTCTCTCTCTCTCTGTGTGAGTGTGTGTTTCATTATATGCCCTAGGCCAAATAATCGAGGATAGGTCCGAAAGCTAAACGCCATAAACTATTGGGGACTACTATCAAAGATATACACCATGACAAACCCCTTACCAATACATCAAATGACAATTTATTCTGGTTCGTTAGTCATGAAAGTAGTTGTAAAGTTGTCTGACCATGTCTCTCCATTCGACCCTAACCTCTGGCTGGTCACTCTTACGACTTGTTGCAAGGTTTTCTGAACACATGTCTCTCCATTTGACCCTATCCTATGCAATTCTCTTCATGTCAGCGAAGCTTCGTACTTGAATATCTCTTCATGCTTACGAAGTAAAGATGAGTCTCGGGACCGTCTTCTTCTTTCTCAATCCATCATGCACTCTGGTATCTTTTATATAAGACTTTCATTTTGGCATTTTATGTCCCAGTCAACTCAACCTTGTTTTTTTTGTTTTTTTTGGTATCGTTTTCAATTTATTTTTGTGTTAGTTTAGTCGAAGAATCAACGTCATTGCACACGGTTTAACCCATAAATGCTCTGTTCTTATCCATATATCTGTAGCACCGGTATTGATCCGGTAAAATATTGGGTAGATTTTTAAAAAAAATGATTGCATCTTTCCCGGGCATCGACCGTTAAGCCTAATATTTTCGATTTCCAACTACCGAGGGATTTCTAACGTGCGCGCATGTGTTTGGAGACATTTGTTCGAAAGAAAACCAGATGGATTAAACAAGTAAGCAAGGATGTTGTTGTTTGATGCCCACAATGAGTATGTTTACTCTTGTGGGTGCCTCGTAAAGGTCGTTAAGTGGCGGATTGCAGTAGTTCTTCTCACATCTTGAGCGTGCTGGTTAAGGTGGACTGTGGTCCTCCAGATGGTTGTGTTATGCTTTGCTTCATCTGCGTGACGCTCACTTCCACAGGAATCATGCCAATCCACATTTCGTCAGCTAGGCTGCTTTGACAATAACGAATTTTCAGGGAACGCCACACGGAAGAGAAAGTGGTCTTGGTCGATATATTGTACCGGACCCAGACGAGACGTCCTGGTAAGTATGTTGTGCCTGATCAGACTAGACTAGCGTCTCAGTTTCCCCTAGTAAGCAATTAAACTTCACCGAACCAAAACGGTCTCCGGGCATTTCCTGTAGAACCTTCCTGGGGAAGACAGCATAAAACCTCTGTGTTTTATACCGACTATACAGAGGTGTGTATGGGGTTAGCTACGTAATTGCGTTAAACAAAATGATACATAAATCATCACTGGTAAAGCTTGCAAAAAATACTGTACTAGAAAAATGACTGAAATATCCTAAATTCTAGCAGTTATATATTTAATGATCTACCAGGTTCGAGAGTGCTGTACTCAACGGACCTTCCCATGGGATCGAGAATACCGGTCTATGTGCACATGTTTTTCACCTGCCAATCAGAACTGTCTATTCCCTCTGTTCCATTGACCGTACACATTTATTTGAGTGGCAATGATTAAACACATTTTTATCAATAACAGTTAATTGAATTGTGGATTGTATTGCAAGATGGCGTGCCTGTGTTTCACAGTTACAATTACCTTAAATCAGATGCATCCGTCGGGAATCAAATGTTTGAAACTTGATTGTGCGATGTTTTAGCTTCTTTCAGGTGTGGTTGACATGCTCTCTTACGTAATGTAGCTGTTTCTGAAGTAGTGGTCTGATATGATGAGGTTGCTTGCCCCAAGGACAATCTTCGTTAGTATAATTTACGAGATACTATAAAAATGCCAATGGCCCTATTCTTTCATTCCCTGCATGCTACTCTTATGTTAATCAATCAATCAGTTCAAAAATAACACTCGGCTCCCTGTGGATTACATGTCTTCAATAAATACAGCCCACGTTCTCTGACGATCCTGAACCACCCGTTCCAATTCTGTTCACGTCTTTTAGTCTCCATTATGTTTGTATCTAGCTAACTTCGCTTTGTGTGTGTTGGTCTGTCTCTACTTCTCTATGTGTGTGTTGCTCTGCCTCTACTTCTCTTTGTGTGTGTTGGTCTGCCTTTACTTCTCTTTGTGTGTGTTGGTCTGCCTCTACTTCTCCATGTGTGGGTTGGTCTGCCTCTACTTCTCCATGTGTGTGTTGGTCTGCTTCTACTTCTCTTTGTGTGTGTTGGTCTTACTCTACTTCTCCATGTGTGTGTTGGTCTGCCTCTAATTCTCTTGCCCTTTTACTTTCAAGAACATAGATTGTCTTGTAATGCTATCAACTGGTTTTCTTAATATGTATCCTATCCAATGGCGCCGTCTTCTCATCCCGTCATTGTCCACTGAAATATATCTGGTTCTCCCCAACAGTCGCACATTAGTCGTTTTGTCATACCATTTGTCCTGCACAGACATTCATTGACGACAATCTGGTTAATGTTGTTATTGTTTACTTTTTATCCATGTTTCAGAGTCATACAATAAGACGGAATTTACATTAGAGTTCAAGATGTTTATTTTTGTGTTGGGCTAAATGTCTTTGATTTCCATAAGCTATCTAGCGCAATAAAAACTCCTCTCGCCTTTTCTTAATTTGATGTATTTATCTGCATCTCTTCAACCACTCTAATGTACTCAAATGTTAGTTTGTACCTGACTTAAGGTATGAAAAACAGGGTAACCAGTAATAAAGCTAGATACAAGACCTCTCCAAAATCGGAGACGTTCTACATTGAAGTCTCCACCACTTTATCTACGATGACAGAGGCTGATGTGAGACTGTTTGTGTGATCTTATTTTACAATTCAAATACGTACCAGTGTAACCATTCATGTTATGTGTTTGTTTTTTTTGGTGGTTTTTATACCCGTGTGAGTGTCAGGACGAAATATTCGTGCTCCGGGAAATCAAAAAGTGAGTCCAGTCACCACACTTCTATTAAAAGCTGGAGAACAATTCTAGTATACCATTACTTATTTATGAAATTGACCTTGATGCTGGCACTTGCGCTTGTGTAGCTACTACCATAGCACGCTCGATCGATGTCCTACAGCAACGTTAATTAACAGATATATCCCCGGTAGAGCGAGTACAGATCAGTGGATCATCATGGCGTGACGGGCGTGTTCTAGTACGCGCTCTCAACTTCGATTTCTCTTTTTCGCCTTAATTAGTATGTAAGTTTGTCTCAGGTACCAGAAATCGTTTGAGTAGTAGAGTTAGCGCTTCTAACATAGTAAATATAGCAGCAGTTCTTCTTTGCCTCTCATTCGCCTTGTTTCCAAAAATGAGGTGTGCTAGCAGCAGTAGCGAGGCGTGATGATCAAGTAGGGCAAACTGAGTCATGAACACAAATGGGCACACTTAACATGTCGGAAAAAAAATGTTGAAATGTGCTTTATGTTTGTGCTGAATGATGTAGTTGAAACCCATGCTGTGAACGTACTTCCTATTTATGCTGAATGATGTAGTTGAAACCCATGCTGTGAACGTACTTCCTATTTATGCTGAATGATGTAGTTGAAACCCATGCTGTGAACGTACTTCCTATTTATGCTGAATGATGTAGTTGAAACCCATGCTGTGAACGTACTTCCTATTTATGCTGAATGATGTAGTTGAAACCCATGCTGCGAACGTACTTCCTATTTATGCTGAATGATGTAGTTGAAACCCATGCTGTGAATGTACGTTTGTGTTTGTGCTGAATGATGTAGTTGAAACCAATGCTGTGAAAGTACTTGGACGTTATTCTGTAAATCAATTTTAAGCGTCTTTGTTTAATTTCTTAAATAAAATGTATATCACCGTCTCCTTTAGCACGTAATCAAATCGCAATATCAAAACTAAACAAAATGCAATGAAATAACATTTAAAACGTACTTTGAGAGCTTAGAATGTAATACTTTCAGTCAGGGAAGGTCGGCCTAATTTGTCGCTAATTGGCTGAGACAAAAAATAGCGCCTTAAAGAGCGTCTCCTAACTACCAATTGACCTGGTTCCTAGGCTTAGTTAGGCTGGCCACAATCAGCTTATATACCAATAGTAACTGATAAAATCACTAACCCGCTTCGGGCAATGTCACTGCACTTAAACAAAAATGACCATTAGAATTTCAATTTCTAATTGATTTCACTTCAGTTTTATGCAAATCGCTGTCTTCTCGAATTTGACAAAACTGTTTTGGATAGCTCAACATATCCTGTCTACTCTAACGCTTCGCTACTAGCTACTCGAATGCCTAGCACATCCGATTTTAGCAGGAGTTGTTAAAAGTGTTTACTTCCCAAAGGGAAACGCTGTTGAAGAATCCCAACATAAACAAGCTAGGACTGCGAGACATGCCACTAACATCTTCGTCAGTCGACGTACTGGTTTGGATCCCCGTTATAGACGCAGCTGCAATTGGAGCTCTGCCACACTGTTGTAGATGGAAAGCTTCCGATAAAAAGAGCTGGTCTCTCCGCTTTATTATAGGCTGAAAATAATAGCAACGATGCCTCCAACACTTCATCCCCGATAACAATGTCTGTTATAACATTATGGATTTTCCTATTTTTGCTGCAAATGAAGCATATAATCACCACTACGGCTGGGCTCTTTACAGAATGTCTGTATTCAAGTATTTTCTGTGGAGATTTTACATGATGATTTTGCTAGCCTCATATACAACCCTCTTTAGTTCTCATTTACGACATGCTTGGAAATTTACTGCTTTTCTATTCTTCACATCCTGAGTACTGGTTATTAGTGTGGCATTTATTCTCATTACTGGAGTAAGTCCAGGGGATTTATAGGCTGGAAGAATAAATGCCACTTGTCCATGCCGTCGTCAAGCAGCGTGAAGCTAAGTTTTCCTGTTACCTCGAGATAAAACAAAACCTGTGCATCACAGTGCTTCTGACTCCGTGGCCCTGAGTCAAAGAAACGTATCCATATCCCAAGCTGCCCGAGATTTGTTCCAATTTTAACAAATATATTACCTGAAAGAATAAAATCGTCGCTGCTACTGCGACGCTATGCTTGGTGTGAACCAGAATGGCGACAACCACTTTGATGCGTGCCTGTGAAACATGGACAGTGTATAGCAGAGCCGTTAGATTTCACTTGCAAGGTGCTCCATATCGATCGGATTTCAGAAAAACGTGAATAACTTCGAAAATTGTAGCAGTTCAAACATGTTAATCCGCATAGTCTTCTGCAAAAAGCCCTGATAAGTTGTACGGGACATGTTGCTCGCATGCCAGATTGACGCAACAACAAGCAGTTGCTATATGGTCAGCTCTTGATAGACAGACGCCCATCAGGGGAGTACAAGAAAAGCTACTGCGACTCCTTGAAAGTGTCTTAGAAAAACTTCAACACTATTTCCCCTCCTGGGAGTTGCTTGCACAGAACCGCTCCACCTGGCGCAGTAGCATCAAAGTGATCAGATCGTGGAGCGAAATATCATGGCTGTGGGAAAGCGTGCTCCCTGAAAGAGCAAAACGCGTGACGACTCCGCAGCCGACTCATCATATGAGTGCCACAGGAGTGGCAGAGTCTTCTGTGCAGGATTGGTCCTTAACAGTACAGCCATATGTTTTTTTGGGGTTTTTTTTTGCGTTCGCCGTATTTCTCTAATCCCCAAGGCGGTGTGAGTTGCACTGTGGTTTTTATTTTGCGCCTGTCGGCCCAGTGCATCCGACTTCAGCATGAATTTTATGTTAGGGTCTGCTTCCTCCTGCATTTACTAAGGGTTTGCTTCCCCGGGGTAACGGCCGGTGCTGTGATGGAAATCGAACCAAGCACCTTCTGGCTGTGAGCCGTGTCATTTAACCACTAGCCCACACCGTCTCCAGTACAGCCATATGAGAACACATCTCGCTGCACATATCCTAATGCTGTCGCCATCTTGGCTTGCGATTGGTAACCCTTACTATTTTTAGTAAGACTCGATACTGTCCGTGCAAAACGAAATGAAAAGCACCTCTGAAGCTGAAGCACGTTTTTGGCAAGCAGCTTATCAAGACTCGTTAAGCATTCATCATCATCAAGGGCCTTGCAGGTTGGCTTTTGACGATCGTGGAAATCCATTAACACTTATCATGTTATGGTTTATCAGTTTGGCCGTTGTTCGCTATCCATGCCATGCCATGCCTTCAAGCTGTCTAATAAATTTTCTTTTTGCCTCCCTCTGTCCTTCTTCCCTGCGATTCTGTCCGTTGTCATCACGTGTTCCGACCCATCTCTTCTCACAAACATGCCCAAATGATCACTGCTTTGTACTGATTTTTGCTGTAAGCTGTTTTTGTGTCTGTGTTTCTACAAGAACCACTTTAATCGATTTCTCAGCAGTCCATGAAAATTTCAACATTCTTCTGTAAAACCACATTTCCGTTAGAGAAGTTTAACCTGAAATCGTTACAGCAATCAGTTAGAGAAGTTTAACCTGAAATCGTTACAGCAATCAGAGAAGTTTAACCTGAAATCGTTACAGCAATCAGTTAGAGAAGTTTAACCTGAAATCGTTACAGCAATCAGAGAAGTTTAACCTGAAATCGTTACAGCAATCAGTTAGAGAATTTTAACATGAAATCGTTACAGCAAACAGTTAAATAAGTTTATCTGCCCTAGTAAACACCTTGATTTCCATAATTAATAAGAATATTAATATTAAATATTACTTGCTTCTTGCACGACGTCTAAAGATGTATTGAGCCACAAAATGTTGTATTAAAGTTAGTATATAGCTATAGAGTTCGTGCTGTGTCGTCGGTATTGTAGGTAATGAAAGGGAATGAACAAAACTGGGGGCGTCCAGGTGCATTAGACGGTTGAATGAACCATTAACCATTATTTATGTTCTCATTGTTGATGTCATCCAGTGGGATTTGAAGATCTGATAAGTAGGAAAGAACTCGGGTTCCTGTCGTGGTCACACAGTGTGCATGTAAGTTTTTTTTTTTATACAGGGCCGCATAGCGCAGTGGTTAGCGCCCTGGCTTCGCATCTGAGTGGTCCTAGGTTCATTCCCCAGTTGTCTGAGTGGTCCTGGGTTCATTCCCCAGTTGAGGCGGTAATGTTTTTTTCAGACGGCAATGGGTACCGGTTCAGTCCGGGAAGTAAAAGCGGCGAGGGAGAGGAGATGGCTACCACCCTCATATAGGCGAGCCTTTGAAATGTGAGATCGCTAACACCTCATATCCCTAATGCTATGGGTTACTTTACTTTACTTTTTACTTCTACTCGCTGCTAGTTCCTGGCTTTCGCCTATTACTTATAAACTAAAAAACGAAATTCATTAAAACTTGGTGAGTGAGAAGCATATCGAGGTCATCGCAGACGTTGAAAGTGGTCGCTATTAGCATCAAGCATATCTGCCTGCGCTTCTCCATGCTCATCATCATTTGGTTGCTCAGTCCTGAGACTGGTTGTAATGTTGTTTGAGTATGTCTCTCCATTTGACCCTTTCCTCTGCAGCTCTCTTCATTTTAGCATAGTTTCGTTTTTATCAAGGAAGTGATAGTCAAACTGTATAAAGCATTAGTTAGACCTAGAAAGTAGTACTGTATACATGTGTGGAGTATTTATCGTAGAGGGGATATAAACATGCTACGAAGAATACAAAAAAAAGCGACAAATCTGGTAGTGGGATTCCAGAATTACACTTATGATGAAATCCTCAGAAAAAAACAGGCCTACCGTATCTAGAAAAGAGAAGAATTCGAGGTAACGTATACAGGTTTATAAGTTAATCAAAGAAACGGATAAATTAGACTATAACAAGTTTTTTTCTTCAAAATACAGCTACAAGAGCAAGAGGGCATAGATATAAATTAACTGAAAAAAGGTCCAAATTAGATATTAGGAAATATTTTTTTAGGCATTCGAATGCCTGAAATCTTAGAATGCATTGCCACAAGACGTAGTGGAGGCAGGAACAATTAATGCATTTAAGAATAAATTGGGTACACATAGCTTTTAGAAAAAGGAAATGTAAACGAAACTGGTTGTTTACAGACTGCAGAGTTTTCTAAATCAATATAAAAACAATAAATTAAGTTAAGTTTAATGTCCCTGCACGCCTGTGATGTAAAATTGAATCTTGGACGACCTGGTACTCTCTCCCCTTGAACCTTTTCCTCTACTATCTTCTGTAGAAGACTTTCATGACTCATATTGTGACCCAGCCAACTCAACAGACGGTTTTGTATTATATGCAATATTTGTCTTTGTTCGCCCACTTCAGTGAGTACATTGTCATTGGATTTGTTTTCTGTCCAACTCACTCTTTCCATTCTACGGTAGCACCACATTTCAAACGCGTTCAATCTTTGTTTGATCCTTCTTTGATAGAGTCCATGTTTCAGCCCCATACAGTGCAATTGGCCATATATGAGTGGTGATTATTCTTTTCCTCAGTTCTATCCTGATACTCTTTGAGGTTAACAATTTATGTTTTTCTCTGAAGCCCGTTTTTGCCTTTGCAATCCTTGTCTTGATTTATGTCTCATTTCGTGCATCTTCTATTATGGTTTAGCCCAAATAAGTCTTCTTCTTCCTCTTCTTCGTACGCTGTCAGACGTCAACTTGAATTTGTTCGAAGAAAGCAGCTGTCATCCTGAGGCTGTCGACACTGCCATAGAGCTTGTCTAGTGTTGCCACTGGTGATGGCCACATGTGCTTTCTCTGGTCCTCGTATGTCGGGCAATTTTGCAGATGTTCAGCGGTCATTTTCCTTGTACCACAGGTGCATTCGTCAGTGCCACCTATATTCAGTTTATTGAATAGATGGTACCTCAGTCTGGTGTGGCCTATGTGGAGTCTGAAGACCACGACCTGCTCTCTTCTGTTCAACTGGTAGTAGGCATCATTTTTTGTGTAGCCAGTATGTTCTGTTTCCCATTTGGCCATGTATATGGCCCTAATAAACCTTTTGGACTCTTCGTAGGTCACACTAGAATATGGTTGTGGTAGTCTTGCACCTTCTTTTGCCAGTCTGTCTGCCTCCTCGTTGCCTTGGATGTTACAGTGGAATGGAACCCACTGTACCACTACTCCTTTTGGTGCGAACTGCTGGCATAGTTGACAGAGTACTGCTCTTAAATCATTAAGTTCAGTATTTTTCTGGCTTTTTAGTGGTGTAACCACGGCTAAGGGCATCTGTAAACAGGACTATCTGGCTTTCATTGCTTTCGCCTGTCACCATTGCTTTTACTGCAGCCTCCAGTGCCTCTGCTTCCACTCTGAAATTGCTTGAGAATTTTCCAGTTGCCACTGACAGTGTTATTTTTCTACCATTTGTTAGGCTCAGGAATACCCCTCCCCCTCCGTTCTGTGTTCTGTTTATTACGGAATCGTCGGTGTATGCATGGGTCCAGTCCATGCTTGGGTAGTTTTCCGCTATGTACCTCAGGGTTATGTCTCTTCTTTCTTTTTATGTCTGGCTGTTCTTGTTTTAATACCCGGTATATTTTCTACCACCTCCGAAAAGATTTGCTGCTTCCATGTGGGTTTATGTACAGTAGGGATGGGCTTTGGTGTTGTTATGGTGTTCATAGGGTCTTTGCTCATCTTTGCTTTGGTTATTTCTGCAAAGTTTCTGCGCTTTAGTTTCCCTTTCCCAAATCTATGTAGTATATGATGCATTTGATGGTCTGTCAGTCTTTTGAGTTTCTCTGCTTGCTGCTGGACTCTGCAGTTTCTTCTGTCGGTCATGGGTTGCAGATTTGTAATCTTTTCAAGTTCTACAATTGGCGTTGACTTTATGCGTCCTGTTATAACTCTAATGGCTTGGTTTTGAAGTTTACTAATTTTATCGAAGTTCGCCTTTGCTGCTGTTGCCCATGCCGCAATGCCATACTCGAGAACTGGTCTCACTCTTCCAGTGTACAGTTTTTAATGTATTCTTTCATCTGCTCCCCATCTTGTGCCAGCAAGTTTCCTGATGATTGCCATTCTTTGTCTGGCTCTCATTCGGTTTCTCTCGATCTGACTTTTCCATGTCATGCGCCGATCAAATGTGACGCCCAAGTAGTTTGGGTTGTCGTTAGGCTGCAGATATTTGCCGTTAAGACTTATTTTGGTGTTCTGTGGTTTATTTGAAAAAGAGAATATCGTACATGTTGTTTTCTTCATTTATTTTGACCAGCCATGATTTCGCCTACTCCTCCAACGATCTTAGGGCCTGCTGCATCCGATTGTTTGCTGCGGTGAGATTTTTTTCAGAGGTCCACATAGCCAGATCGTCTGTAAACATGGAGCTGTGGACTCTTCTTGGTATATTCTCTATGATGGTGTTTATATACACCAGAAAAAGTGTGGGTGACAGTACTCTCCCTTGGGATACTCCTTGCTCCAGTGTCATCTTTTTGCTCATGTGCCCTTGTACTTGAACTCTGGCTGTTCTGTTTTCGAGGTAGTGGCTGATCCATCTGTACAATTTTCTAGATACTTCACTTCTTTGTAGTTTCCACACCTTGTCAAATGCCTTCTCTAGATCCATACAAACCGCTACTGTATGCTTTTTCTCTTGGTAAGCATCCTCTATTTCCTGTGCTATGAGAGTGATCTGGTCCTCAGTGGATTTGTGTTGTCTAAATCCTGCTTGCTGTGGAATTAATATGTGTTTTTCTTCCAGGTGCCACATCAGTCTGGTGTTTATCATACGCTCCATCAGTTTACCTACGCAGCTCAGTAGACTGATTGGCATGTATCCATTTGGATCTGTTCTATCTTTTTCTTTCTTTGGTACGGGTATAAGTACAGCATCTTTCCATGTCTGTGGTACAATTCCCCTTTTCCAGCTTTGATTCAGGACTGACATTAACTTCCTCTTTGCTGTTTGGCCCAACCCCATCAGCATTTCATTTGTTACCCCATTTTATTTATTTTTCTTTAAAGTTTTCATGGCCTCATTCATTTCATTCATCGTTAGTTTTGCCATCATGTGCTCCTCTGGTGCAATCTTGATGTTGTCGTGGCTCTTTTGTTCTTCACTAATGTCTGTATGCCTGTCTGTAGGGACATCAATGTGGTTTGCTCTGGCCTAAGGGTCTATAAAGGCGTTTGCTGCTTTTTTTCCGGTAAGCATGTGGTCACCTTGCTTGATGGTAATTTGTTTATTTGATGGTGTTTCGTCATTCATGGCTTTGACTAAATTCCATAGTTTGTTCCCTTCTTTATCTAGATTGAGGCTTTCTGGTTTTTTTTTTTCCAACTGTCTCGTGTTATTTGGTTCAGTGTTTTTTTGTATTTCGCAGTGATTGCATTGAGGGCGATATTTGCTTCCATAGATTGCTCTCTCTCTGCCATGTTCCTAGCATTTGAGACTTCATCCTCAGCTTTCTGCAGTTCATTATTCCAATATGGCTTGTAGTTTTTCCTTGCCCTTCTTGGGATGGTCTCGGTGGCTGCTTGCAGTATTGCTGTGCTTAGGCTTTCCACCATAGGTTTCATATTGCTATTTCGTGTGTTGATAGTTTCACACAGTCTATCTGTCAGCATTGCAAATCTGTCCCAGTCGGCTTGTCTGTAGTTCCAACGTGGCAGCGGTTTTATTTCCTTGGGGGCCTACTTCCATATCAATATCTAGCCTAATTGGCCTGTGGTCGCTACCTGCCAATTGGTCGAGCACCTGACGATCTATTTTGTGGTGAATATCCCCCGTGGAGAAAGCCAAGTCTGGAGTGGAGGTGGTATACCATGTTCTGGAATAGAAGCTAGCGCTGTCGTCCGGCCTTTTTATAAGATAAAGATTTGTGTCTATCTCCCGGTCTTCCACTTTATCCCTCTGCTGTCTGTGTCTGAATATCCCCATCTCTCAGAGTGAATGTTGAAATCTCCAACCACTAGGCAGCTGGAGTCCTTGATTTCCATACTCGAGAGCGACAGGTCTTTGTTGAATATACGGATTTTAATTTTTTGTGTCATTATGTCGACTCCTACAATTTCTGCTTGTCCGCTGTGATTTACAGATAATGCGCTACTTGGTATGCAGTTACGTGTTGGTATCAGAACCTCTCCTTTGTGATCTTCTCTATCAAGTCGGATGGTCTGGTATCCTCTGATTGAGAATATGTGGTTGTTGTTAAGGTGCGTTTCCTTGATGCATGCCGCGTCTATCTCGCATTCGTACAGGCGATTTGTTAGAGAGACCTTTTTGTTAAGTACTCCCTCCAGATTCCACTAGTATTTTAAGTGTCTGCCCAAATTAGTAAACCTTTGAACTTGTTCGATTTTTTTTACTTCATTGCTTATCAAATTTATGTGTCAATGTTTCTTGGATATTACCAAGGTCTTTGTTTTCTATGTATTTATTTTCATGTCAAACTCTTTGGCTGTGCCATTAATTTTTTTATGCAGCATTTACAAGGTTGCTACTGATCCTCACACTATCGCTTGGTCACCGGAAAATGTTATGGCATTAACGTTCATACCATTAGCATTGACACCATTTACTTTCATACCATTAGCATTGACACCATTAACTTTCATACCATTAGCATTGACACCATTAACTTTCATAACATTAGCATTGACACCATTAACTTTCATACCATTAGCATTGACACCATTAACTTTCATAACATTAGCATTGACACCATTAACTTTCATAACATTAGCATTGACACCATTAACTTTCATACCATTAGCATTGACACCATTAACTTTCATAACATTAACATTGACACCATTAACTTTCATACCATTAGCATTGACATCATTAACTTTCATAACATTAGCATTGACACCATTAACTTTCATACCATTAGCATTGACACCATTAACTTTCATACCATTAGCATTGACACCATTAACTTTCATACCATTAGCATTGACACCCCTATTACAACTCTGCATAACCTTGTCCATCATCCTTTCAGAATATGCGTTATAGAAACTTGTTGAAAGCAAGCAGCCCTGCCGTCTTATGGAAACGGGATCGTATGACCTTCTGGGATTGAAATAATCGACTCTTGATTTTCATACAGGTTCTGGATTAATTTAATGAGTGTTCTTTCTATACCTATTTGTTGCAGGATCTGAAACAGTTTTCTCCAGGGGGCTCGGTCAAAAGCATTCTCGTAGTCAAGAAAGCAAATAAATAGTGGGAGTCCTTGATCGACCATTCTTTCTGGGAGAAGCCGCAATGATCCCATGACATCCTCTGGCCCTGCAAAATCCAAACTGGATATCTTGCAGTACTTTTTCTATCTTTCCATCAATTCTCATCTTAGTTATCTTCAATATAATTTTAGATGCATGTGTTATCAAACTTATCGTTCATAATTAACCGCATTCTGTTCCATTTGATTTATTTGGCAAAGAAATTAATATTGAAGTTATGTGCTCTTTTGGCCATATTCCATTGTTGTAAATCTCATTAACATGTTGAAAAAGTAAATTATGTAAAGTCTCTCCCGCTGCTTTGAGTAGCTCGAAAGGTAACTCATTTATCCCTGGTGCTTTGTTCGGGATTAAAGAAAATGCCTTATTCAATTCATCTCTAGTTATAGTTATCCTCTCTTCTGTCAATGGTATGTCATTTAGTGATGTGTTATCTTGATACAGACCCCCATCCTTGTATAGTTCTTTAACATATTCTCTCCATCTCACTTTTTTTGTTCTCTGGGTCGTTATTGGTTTCCCATTCTTATCATTAATCATCCGTGATTGTCTGCCCTTAAGTTTATGAAACGATGTTTTACTTTCTGATGCACTTGATCGAATTTCCCTGCTGTCTCCAGTTCTTCAATTTCCTCGTATTTGTTTAACTACCATTTTTCTCGTGACATCTTGCTTTCTCTATCTAATTCATTTTTGATGCGCGTATATGCGTAGTTGTGCCATGTTCAGTATTAATGTTTTTCCATTTGCGTGTGTCCTCCATTTTGATTAACATTTCAGTTGTTACCCATGATTTCTTGTGTTCTGCTTTTTTGTTACCCAATGTAGCAATTTCCAGCAGAATGTTTTCTTGCGGTTGCATGAATTCACGTTCCCTCCCTTTCAACTTGTTCAGTATTAATAAATCATTTTGGGGTAGGGTCAGGCGACCAGGGTGGCCAAAGTCATTTAGGATCTTCAAAGAAGGAAGACATGTCAGCTACACTGCAATTTGAGGTGTGGCATGTGGCTCCCTCCTGCTGAAAATAGCCAGCACATAGTTTCTCGTCGCCCAACTGGTTCTCAAATCGACAGTATTCTTCTCACACACCTAGATATGCTCATGCCACATTGTATTGAATTGCATTACGTTCATTGGTTTAAAAGTTATAAGGAAAAACCAGATAGTGAAGGGGACAGTTTGTATAACTCCAAATAGATAAATAGTTTAGACTTACAGCTGTTGACCTTATCTCTTCAGCTCTAATTGTTCGGCCATGAGTTCATCCTGACACACGATGACACTACCTAGCACAGGAGAAAGAGAGTGCAAACTCGTTATCACGGGGATCAGAAAGGTCAAAAGTCCCAGATTGTTTGAATGTTTTCTTTGCCAGGATGCGGATATTTTATTTTGCTGAATCTTAATAACCTAAGACTGAGAGTCCAACACGAAGTCTGGCCTGGATAATGAGGTCTTAGATATTCGGGTCATAGCTGAAGTTAATGTCTCATTTTTCAAACTCAAATGCAAGGGTTTAGTCATGTCTGCTCTGTTCTATTCAACAACGTCGTCCTCTTCTTCTTCTTCAACTTCGTCTTCTTTGTCTTCATAAAGCGTTCGTTCTGTATAGAACGTAGTTTCTGTTTCTAAAAATTGACGTCACTGCACTCCGGACATCCTCATAAGTGCCCAGTCTCTCTCAGCAAATGGCGTAGGGCATGGATGCTGATGGTCCCTGTAGCTTGTTGGTTGTACACTCTTCCGCTACGTCCTCTCATAGGCTATACTCCGCTCAAACCTCGTTTAATGTCGAAACTTTGCATCCTGTGGATTGCTGCTTCACCTATTGCGGTGTCCTCATCTAAAAAGCGGTCATTGATTAATTTAAAAATTTCACTACTATCCATCTCTAATGTGCCCATGATAGGAGCTTTTTGAAGCAATGATGTCAGCTCTTTCATTGCCCTGAACCCCAGCATGAGAAGGGCAGTAGATCCATGACAACCCCTGGAGGTTTGAGGCCTCAACAGCTGCTATCTACTCGTACCTAAGCCATCCCTTCTGTACCTTCTCAAGTATGGTTTTCGCGTTTGTCACGATGACTGCCATTGTTATGTCGTAGTTTACAGCGAGGTAGAGATATATGCACCGTTCGACACGACACATCCAGTTTCAAGTTGCTTTTTTTAGTACCAAGTTAGTTCTATTGGTAAAGTCTAATTTATCCTTTCCATTGATTCATTTATAAACTTGTTTTAAATTACCTCGAATTTTCTTTGTTCTAGACACCGTAAACCAGTTGTTCTGAGTCTGTCCTCATAACTGGAACCCCACGATCAGTTTTGTAGCTATTCTTTGTTTATGTAGAGTTTTTGCTGTGCTCACACACTTATTACCTATCCTCGTTGATGATGTGTCTATGGTTGTCATTGTAGTGGTATTGTGGATGACTCTTCTAATTCAATCTGGATTATGGATACTTGTCCAGTCAACCTATCTTTTTGTGTCATTCAGTGTATCAATACCATGTCTTAATTGCTGCCTAATAAAATCTGGCAAAGATGGCGCCGTAACTGGATGCGAGTCTACATTTCTCTACTGTTTTTGATCATTATGGATGCCGCCAGACCACGGATTTGCCTGGAATTCACACTAGTCGACGACTTACACTTGTGTTCACGGATACGTGGAGTTGTTTTCCGTCTGGACTTGTTATTTTGTTCTTTTTTTTTTTGTGATTTCTTCCATCCGTTTATTCTGGTCTGGACGCCGGCTGAATGGCGCTACGCTTAAACTAGTTATACATGTGTCGTATCTCACGGGTTAGTTCTGCCGGTTCACCTTCACGAATTTGGCGTGTGGGAATTTAAGATGCTACTATGATGAACTGAATATAGCTGGGGAGAGATGCCAGACTCACTCACACGCTGAGTGTTGTCCATACGACCTCTTGTGGTTATCGAAAAGGCACGACAAACTGCGTTAGATGCCTTCCCACCTTTCTACCCTGCGGGTTACATGTTTACGGAAAGGCTTCGGTGGTAACCCTGAGGCAAAATCTGCATCCTATGCTATCTCCAGTCGTCTCGATGAATGTCTTGCCACTGGCAAAAGGTAGCTTAGGCTCTGTGAGTGAGGTTGACAAAAGGCGCAGTTTCTTCCTCACTTTAATCCAAATCTCCGCGCAAGTCACCCATTTCAGCGGACACAGCAAGAGATACGACTGTCCACACGGCTGAACAAAGAGAGTGGTCTTTATCACTTGTGATGGACAAAAAAAACTATCAGCAAACTGGGAGATTAGTGACTTAAAAATGTATCCTTGAAGAAGAAACAGTACGGAAATGTCGAAAGCCTTGAGCTGACTGCTGTCTTTCTTAGATTTCTTGGTATAGATATGATATTGCGAACGAGAAATAAAGATGTCTAACTTGAGTCTAACTCTAGTAAATTACAAATAATGAATACTGTCACATTGTACGCCTTAGCTTTTTTTTTTTGTTGTTTTTTTGCTCACAATACAAATAGTTTGGGCAACCTAACAAATGGAAAAGTGTATCTGTTTTAACTCAGTATTTCTACTGAACGCTTACAAAAACCTGGATCCTTGGAAATTATGTTTCCATTGTCAACTGGCTGTTAAGTCTTGTTTGATCTGTCAAAACCTCCACTCGCATTGCGCCCTATAGTGAAGCAAAATCGATTAGTGTTGAGTAAGCGATTAAATAACAAGAAAATATGGTCCCGATCTGTCGTGTGGGTACAGCCATTGTCATAACTCACCGCTCTCAATATTGTCACAAGGATAGAGCCAACATATTGCACAAAAGCGTGACATTTAACTAGGAATGTCATATATTGATTGCGGAATCCACCAACAGATGTATCCGGTGCATCCATCTTATCCAATGGCTAAAATAATGACAAACACAAGCTGATTAGACCAAACATGTTTCTTGTGCTTCTTCTTCTTCGTCCTCTTCTTCTTCTTCCTCTTTATCTTCTTCTTCTTCGACGTTTTCCGAAAAAGGACGATTTTGACGTTATGTCACAGTTTACAGCAAGGCTGCAATATCCTGCACATTTCGGTACGACACATTTAATTTCAGCAGGACATTTTTGGGACCAGGCTAACAATCCCTCTGAGGTCCATAGTCTCTTAGCAAGACTACATGGTTATAGAATGTTTCCAGGACCGCTGCTTGGAGCCAGAAAAGGATCGTGGTCAGTTACAGATCATTGACCTCGATTCAATCATCCAGCTATGAGTCCCTGGTAGTTGTCAGCGAATTCACCGTGAAGCATCTTCGACCCCAGACAAATACAACAACGCATACTTCAGGTGGAGATTAAGGGGATTAAGTTTATATGAATTTATCACAACCTCACGGGGAACTGAGACGCTAGTCTAGTCAGGCACAACATACTTACCAGGACGTCGCGTCCGTGTCAGGCCCAATACACAGAGCTAAACCACAATCTCTCTTCCGTGTAGCGTTCCCTGGAAACAGGCTTTTTTCAAAGCAGCCTAGGCTGACGAGATGTGGATCGATGTGATCCCCGTAGTAGTGAGCGCCACGCAGATGAACCAAAACATAACACAAACGCCTGGAGGACCGCAGTCCACCTTCATCATCGTGCGCAGGATGTGAGGAAAGCTATTACAACCCGCCACTTAACGTTTTTTTAGGAAGCACGGCAGAGTAAACTTACTCAGCGTGGGCTTTAAACAACAACAATAACACCAAGATAATATCTACCGAAGAAAACTGCAACATTTATGAGCTAACATAGCGTTAAAAGCATGCATTGGGTGAACTAGAACGGCTTACAATTAGCGCGTCAGTGAGAAAATTGTGACAATCGCTTGAATTGCAGCCGCCGTTCCCGGGCATTGATAGTTGCACCTTTGACAGGTGCGACAAGTTCAAATACCTCGGAGTGACTTTGGATCACAGTCTTTTCTATAATTGCCATGTTGACCACATCGTGCAAAGATGCAAGAGAGGGTTAGGAGCACTTGGAACAACGCCTCCTGTTCATCCATTTCGTCAGGTCGTGTTGTCTGTCATCGATTACGGACTAGGCATCCTCACACTATCAAGAACACAGAGTGAAAGGTTGGAACGCATCCAGAATGAAGGTATGCGACTGGTTATGGGCTGCACTAGAGATACCCCGATTGTGGTGATGCGGTACATGTTGGGATTGTTATCGGTAACATCCAGACATAAACTGGCAAAAGTCAGAGCCTATATGCGTGTAAACACAGACACGCGGCACCCTCTGCACAGTAGTATCTCAGACATCAAGAATTAAGAGAGGGTCGTCATGGATGGCACAGGCTGAGACAACAATCGGACACGTTACTCCAGCTGAGACGATAGACAAAGAGGAAGAATGGGTCCAGACAGGTGATAGAATGACCAGATACCAGATGGTCATCATAACCTTAGGCAAGGAATGCAGATAACGGAGCAACGGGAGAGCAGAGCACGAGGTCAATCAGCTGATAACTGAGAACACCCAGGAGAGTGACGCTGTCATATACACCGACGGATCGGTCGTGCGCAGTGAGACATCAGGCTGGGGTTTCTCGGCTAGAGTGAAAGGAGAGGTCGCTGCTGAGCGCAGTAGGGCATACATGTCAACAACCTCCAGTATGAGAATGGAGACGGAAGCAGTGACCTGAGCACATAAATGAGACTTCTATAACAAGGGCAGACATCGTGACAAACCCGAAAGCCGTACTTCAGAAAATACAGAAGGGATGGCTTAGGTACGAGTGGATAGCTGATGTTAAAGCCTCAAACCTCCAGGGGTTGACATGGATCTACTGTCCTGCTCATGCCGGAGTTCAGGGCAATGAAAGAGCTGACATCATGGCTTCACAAGCTCCCATCATGGGCACATTAGTGATAGATAGAAGTGACATTTTGAAATCAATCAATGACCGCCTGCTGGATGAGGACACCGTAATAGATGAAGCAGCAACCCACAGACTGTAAAGTTTCGACATTACACGAGGTTCGAGCGGAGTGGAGCGCATGAGAGGACGGTGCAGGAAAGTGTACTACCAACGAGCTACAGGGACCATCAGCATCCATACCTTACGCCATACTTATGGGTATGCCCGGAGTGCAGTGACGTCGATTCTTAGGAACAGAAAGATAAACAGAATCTGTTTTATTATTACTCTCACGTAGTTTATTCCGCAGCTTCTTAAAGAATATTGTGTTACTATTCATAAAAAACTCTCCTTAGTTCCTGATCCAGGACACGCTAAGAAGTCACATTTAACGTGTCTCTAACTTCTAATATCAAGCCTCCGGACAGAGCCAGTTTTCACATTATTAGTATGTCAGTTAGTTATTGCTTACTTCCCCTGGACCACTTTTGCTCCGAGGCAAGTACGTAAAATCGATAACTAACTTTAAGCTTGGCCTTTTCGCTAGATTCTCATGTTTCGATAAATATGTTCATCGCACTATAATTTTCTAATTAGTTAATATTGAAGAGTTACTACACTAACAATGGGAACCACCACTGAGTGAGGAATCACAGGTTGACTCCAAGGGAAGCAAATGGTCCATTTTAAAGTAGGCCGATCTCGAAGCCCTTACAAACATTCACCTTTTAGACTGTATGTTGGGAAAATGTACAAGTGGATCAACCACTACCTCAAACAAAGAACGGCCAGAGTCCAAGTACAAGGGCAGATGAGCAAAAAGGTGACACTCGAGCAGGGAGTACCCCAAAGGGGAGTACTGTCACCCACACTCTTTCTGGTATATATAAACGACATTACAGAGAATATACCAAGGAGATTCCATAGCTCAATGTTTGCAGACGATCTGGCTATGTGGACCTCTGAAAAGAATCTCACCATAGCAAGAAATCGGATGCAGCAGGCCCTAACATCGCTGGAAGAGTGGGCGAACTCATGGCTGGTCAAAATAAACGAGGAGAAAACCACATGCACAATATTCTCGCTCCCAATCAAACCCCAGAATACCAAATTAAGTTTAAATGGCAAATTCCTGCAGCCAAACGACAACCCAAACTATCTGGGAGTCACATTTGATCGGCGCATGACATGGAAAAGTCAGATCGAGAGAAACCGAATGAGAGCCAGAGAAAGAATGGCAATCATGAGGAAACTTGCTGGCACAAGCTGGGGAGCAGACGAAAGCATACTAAAGAAACTGTACACTGGAAGAGTGAGACCAGTTCTCGAGTATGGCATTGCGGCATGGACAACAGCAGCAAAGGCGAACTTCGATAAAGTTAGCAAACTTCAAAACCAAGCCATGAGAGTTATAACAGGAGGCATGAAGTCAGCGCCAATTGTAGAACTTGAAAAGATTACAAAACTGCAATCCATGACCGATAGAAGAGACTGCAGAGCCCAGCTGCAGTCAGAGAAACTCCGAAGACTGACTGACCATCCAATGCACCAGAGACTAAACAATTTGGGAAATGGGAAACTAAAGCGGAGAAACTTTGCAGAAATAGCCAAAGCAAAGATGCACGAAGATCCCATAAACGCACTAACAACACCAAAACCCATCACTACTGTACGAAAACCTACCTGGAGGCAGGATATATTTCCAGAGGTGGTAGAAAACATACCATATATTGGAAACAAAAACTGCCAGACTGAAAAAGAAAGGAGAGATACTACCCTAAGCTTCATATCGAAAAGTTACCCAAGCATGGACTGGACCCATGCATACACCGACGGTTCTGTAACAAACACTACACAGAACGGAGGGGCAGGAGCATTCTTGAACCTACCAAATGGAAAACAAATAACACTGTCATTCGCTACTGGTAAGTACACAAGCAATTTCAGAGCGGAGGCAGAGGCACTGAGGGCGGCAGTGGAAGAAATGGTAAGACACAGTGAAAATGAAAGCCATATAGTCCTGCTTACAGATGCTCTCTCCGTAGTCACAGCGCTAAAAAGCCAGAAAAACACTGAGCTTAATGACTTAAGAGCAGCACTCTGCAAACTGTGCCAGCAGTCCGCACCAAAAAGGGTAGTGGTACAGTGGGTCCCATCACACTGCAACATCCAAGGCAACGAGGAGGCAGACAGACTGGCAAAAGAAGGTGCAAGACAGATACTAGTATGACGTACGAAGAGTCAAAACGGCTTATCAAAGCCAGATACATGACCAAATGGGAAACCGAACATACTGGTTACACCAAAAACGATGCTTATTACCAGTTGAACCGAAGAGAGCAGGTCGTTGTCTTCAGACTTCGCACTGGCCACAATAGACTGAGGTACCACCTATTCAACAAATTGTAGATAGGTGGTACCGACGAATGCCCGTGCGGTACTGGTAAAATGACCGCTGAACATCTGCTGCAGAACTGCCCGACATACGAGGATCAGAGAGAGCAGATGTGGCCATCACCAGTGGAACTGCAAGACAAGCTCTATGGCAGTGGCGACAGCCTCAGGATGACCGCCGCATTTTTCGAAAAAATAATGGTTACTGTCTGACTGCGTACGAAGAAAAAGAGGAAGAAGACTGTATGTTGTTGTTGTTGTTGTTATCCCATAGCTGCTGAGCAAGCCTGCTCTTGGCAGCCCAATGCCATTATAATATTTATATCTTAGTTGTGTCACTGCTCCGTACAGTGTGTTGGTAATTGTCGGCAGTGCTTGTAAGAATCTTTTCCTCGTGTCCGCAAGCGCCTTGCACTTAATGAGAAGATGTCTAACTGTTGCATCAGGCTGAGAGCAATGTCTGCACAATGTTAGATGCTGGGGATTGATGCAATTCAAGTGGCTATTGACTCTGGTAAGTCTTGTTCGGAACTGAAAGATGAGACTTTGATCTCTGCTATGTAGTTTATTTTTGTCCTTTATTTTAGACTCTAATGTAAAAATAATGCCACCACTGCGGCTGGTGTATTTATTGGGGGGGGGGGGGGGGGGGGAAGTATCACTGTAGTCGAGGTGTAAAGTACTTGTCTCTCAAAATGATGAACTGAAACGGTCTGCGATCGGATCACGCAAAGTGCAAACGTCCTCCAGGTCTCAAGGAAGATACGACCAGAGTTCCTGCATCCTGTGTTTCCTCCGGTTGTCTCTACTAATCATCATGTCACTGGTCCCTGGTAGCTCTGGACGAGAGAGTGAGGTTTGTGACTAGCGCAGTTTTTCTCCCACTATAATCCAAATACAGCACGTTACATTATCAAGACAACCAAAAAAGCGTCTGATGATATCGACATCAACAGCGCTTGCGATGGCCAACTAGTTGCAACTTTTAATGTAAGCCTGTCTCCAAGGAATTACAATCGTCTGTCTTCTTAGCTCAAAGGTGAATCTTAAGCCGAGACGATTCTGGTCTTTTGTACAGTAAACCAGCCTCAAGACATTTGCAGTCTTTCACTTTGTGCTTCAATGGGAATAATAGATTTAAACTACATTTGGGATCAAGATGCTGAGCAACGCGTGAGCTGCAGTGGTCAGCGACCCATAGCTGGCTGCTAACGTCAGGGCCAGCGAACCAGAGCTGCCAAGACCCTTCTACACCTCCACGCGGTGATCCTGGATAAAAGGCTGCAGCAGGGCAAATGGATAAGGAGAAGGGATCGAAAAGCGAATGCTAACCAGGTACTCAAAAAATGCTTGCTGAAGTCGGATGTGTTGGACCGAAAGGTGCAAATATCGCAGTCAAGCTGTAAACTATGACACAGCGCATTCCGTTCTCTGGACTACATTCTGCTACTTAAGCCCTTTCAGGGTTTGGTAGTGGGAGATTGAGAATGAACGAATCCAAGCCAAGCCAAACTGCATTTGCTTCTTTAGAAGAAGACTCAATCAATAATTTAAAAGTTGGTGATTGCAACGGCATTGATTATTTGTTAACACTATGAGGTTGCAAACCCAATGCACAAACGCTGTCCTCTGTCTACCACATGCTTGCAAAGTTAGAATTAGTTAGTTTTCTTTTCGGTTATATCGTTGAGCGACTTGGGGAGCTCAAGTCTTCTGCCCTACGCCAAGAGCGTTACAACGGTCGCTGTGAACCGCTAGCGCCACACAATCACTCTAACGTCATCTGACCACCTGCCTAGCGGCTGTCCAAATGCCCTGTAGCCAAATCTACCAGCGGTGTAAACCACTAATGGAAGTTGGATGAGAGTACATTCTTATGAGATAACCGAACCATTGCCTGAAAATGTACTCTGTACTAGACGTAGTATCGACCATACTTAAAATCGCTTCATTATGCAATCTGTCTTTCCTGGTAACACCGATGACTTTCCTGAAACACTTCATTTCTCGGGTCGAAATTATGCACGCTCACTTCTTAGACAAGGCCCAACTTTGGCACTGGTAGCACAGCGTCGGCATAAATATACTGTTTATCGTGTTGCTTTGTTTTTGGCCAAACTGATGCCTGGGGGCCTAAGCAGTGGTAACAGCTATTATTTTCAGCATGAGCACCACTGGGGTGACGTGACCTGTTACTCGACAAGTTAATACTTTGTGAACCTCCTTCTCTAGCCCGCTACGGGATGCGAGAAGAGCCACTGTAACATATCTTTAACAAACCGTCGTTAAAAGTTAAAAAGGACCTCAAAATGAACGGCTTCCACAACATCAAAGAGAAGAAAAAAACGATAAGATAACAAAAGAAGAAAATTAAGAAAATTGAATAAAGTCACATAGTTAATCTTGACATTCTGCGTTACAAAGTAAAATGGAAAAATCATTTGCATTGCAAAATCTGCTGTCACTAATTTGAGGCTTTCCAACATTATACTAAAGTACCATTCAGGTATTGATGATGTATGTCTATAAGCACCATTCAGCTAGTGATGTTCTACATCCTTAAGCACCATTCAGCTAAGGATGCTCTATGTTCTTAAGTCCCACTCATGTAGTGATGTTCTACATCCTTAAGCACCATTCAGCTAAGGATGCTCTATGTTCTTAAGTCCCACTCATGTAGTGATGTTCTACATCCTTAAGCACCATCCAGCTAGTGATGTTCCATGTTTTAAAGTAGCATTCACGTAGTGATGCTCTATGTCCTTAACTACCATTTATGTAGTGATGTTCTATGTCCTTAAGTACGATTCATGTGGTGATGTTCTATATCCTTAAGTACCATTCATGTAGTGATGTTCTATGTCCTTAAGTACCATTCATGTGGTGATGTTCTATGTCCTTAAGTACCATTCATGTGGTGATGTTCTATGTCCTTAAGTACCATTCATGTAGTGATGTTTTATGTCCTAAAGTACCATTACTGTAGTGATGTTCTATGTCCTTAAGTACCATTTATGTAGTGATATTCTACATCCTTAAGTACCATTCATGTAGTGAAGTTCTATGTCCTTAAGTACTATTTATGTAGTGATATTCAATGTATTGAGTACCATTCATGTAGTGATGTTGTATGCCCTTAAGTACCATTCATGTAGTGATATTGTATGTCCTTAATTACCATTCATGTAGAGATCTTCAATGTTTTAAGTTCCATTCAAGTAGTGATTTTCTACTTCCTTAAGTACCATTCAAGTTGTGATGTTATATGTTCTTGAGTACCATTCATGTGGTGATGTTATATGACCTGAAGTACCATTCATGTAGTGATCTTCAATGTCTTAAGTACCATTCAAGTAGTGATGTTCTATGTTCTTGAGTACTATTTATGTAGTGATGTTCGATATCCTTAAGTACCATTCATGTAGTGATGTGCTATGTCCTTAAGTACCATTCATGTAGTGATGTGCTATGTCCTTAAGTACCATTCATATAGTGATGTTCCATGTTTCACTTTTATTTCATAACTTCTTTATGAAAGCAACTTGACAGGCGAGGATGTAGCGTGTGTCTGGTCCTCATACTGAGACAGGAACTAAATGGAACTAGAGACAGTCTAAGCTAACAAAACAGAATCAAGGTGTCGCTATTTCGGCCCTTCGTCCTTCTCTCCCTCTATCTCTCTCGCTCTCTCTCTCACTAGAGTTGGTCCACGGGAAGATCGCATGACCGGGATTTGAGATGGAGAGATTAAAGAGGCAAAAACGATGAGATCAAGGAAATTGGTGCAGAGAAATTAGATGAAATGGGGAGGAAAAGATAATGTGAAGTAAGAAACATAGAGCGAGATATAGAGGTGAGTGAGAACTAAGAGAGAGCAGAAGAAAGGTAATGAAGAGAAAAGAACAAAGGAAGATGGAGAGAGTGGTAGTCAGGTGAGTGGGGAGGAAGAGAAGACGATATCGAGAGAAAATGGTGAGTCAAAGTGACATAAAGGAGAAAGGATGTTTATGCAAAGAGGACGAAAGAGGAATGAGTAGAGCGAGAGAGAGAATGGTGAGTCAAAATGACATAATGGAGAAAAGGTGTTAAGGCAAAGAGGATGAAAGAGGGATGAGTAGAGAGAAAGAAGGAGGGGGTGGAGATAACATATATTATAAAAAGAGATAGAAAAGGGACGGAGAGAAACGAATATCTATGCGTAGGGAGAGGAAGGATAATAAAGGAGAGAGAGAGAGAGAGAGAGAGAGAGAGAGAGAGAAGAGAGAGATGAAAGGGTGGTAACGATAGGGAGATGAGATGGAGAAAGGGAGACGGGTGAGAAGGAAAGTTTGAAATGATAAAGAGAGAGAGAGAGAGAGAGAGAGAGAGAGAATGAGAGAGAAACATAAAGATAGGCAAATATGGAATTTGAAAGGGTCACAGGGATAGAGACAGAGTGAGATAGCGAGAGACAAAGACACAGAGCAGGCACAGAAAAACAAGTAAACAAAACTTGAAGCGTTTCCCACCAAATCAGTGCTTGCTAGGAAAGCTACCACGAAATGAATTTCTGGTTTGATAAAAACAGGCTCTTGAAACAGTCCAGGCAAGCTGGGTGGTTTGAAATTAAAGTCGCCATTTTCGTCATGGGGCAAGCGAATTGTTATTTCTGGGTTATATCATAAAATTCAAATCACATCTAAAAAGGTATGATTCAGTTATAGCACCTAGACAGACACAGGACGAGACCCACTTTACAGCCAAGGACATGGAACAAACGAAAATACCTCACAATTCACAACAAGGGCGTCACAATGTATACAATGCGGTAGGGGCGGCAGTTATTCAAATGATTGTTGTTTCGAATGCTTACAATGAGTGGGTTTCCTGGACGTTAAGGGACGGGTTGCAGCAACTTTCCTCACATCCCGAGCGTGCTGATGAAGATGGAATGGGGTCCTCCAGGCGGTTGTGCTATGCATGGTTTCATCTGAGTGTCGCTCACTACTACGTCAATCTCCCACCTCGTTAGCCAGGCTTTCATGAAAACAGTCCGTTTCCAGGAAGGGCTATGAGAAAGTCAAGGTAAGAGTCTTGTCCAGTATGGTTTGCTTGCACCTGACTAACATGTCTGATCAGCGTAATTTCCCTGACCAGACATTAGTCTTCCTTTCCATTCAAATGGTAAACTAACTTTCTCCAATTGGTTGATTGACGGTCCGATGGCTCGAAAGTGAGGAGAAATTATAGGATAAGCTGAAGTGAGATGCTCTACCATTTGAACCTCTGGGTCCTTGATTGGACAGGAAGGAGGACTATTACACCTTCATACTTGAAATTCTCGTATTAAGACAGGCATGTTAATATGTCTGTTGCCAGTTAGCCGAAGGCTTCGACAATACGCAGAAACTTTTTTTTAACACTTTCTGTGGCTTTCTAGACCTTGGCGAAGGTTGAATAATTTGGGTAGATTTTAAATTATTATTTTTTTTTTCAATATTTTCTTCGCAGCGGCCTACTCTTTTCGATTTCTAGCTGCCGAAGGGATTTTTAAGGTATTCGACACTGCACATGGTAGTCCGATCTCACTACTTAGAGATCAGTTGAATATTTATCAGAAGATCCATTTGAAAAAATACCGGTCTCAACCGTGATTGGAACCCGCGACTTCCGGTACACGAGGCGGAGACCTTACCTCGAGACTACATGTGCCTATTATATTTTTTCTGGTATGCGGGTTATGGTTTGTCTGGTGTGCGGGTTATGGATTGGTTGGTATTTGAGTTATGGTCTGTCTGGTGTATGCGTTATGGTTTGTTTGGTGAATGAGTTATGGTTTGTTTAGGTTATGAGTTATGGTTTGTTTGGTATGTGAGTTATGGTTTGTTTGGTGTATGAGTTATGGTTTGTCTGGTGTATGCGTTATGGTTTGTTTATTGTATGAGTTATGGGTTGTTTGGTGTATGAGTTATGGGTTGTTTGGTGTATGAGTTATGGTTTGTCTGGTATGTGAGTTATGGGTTGTTTGGTGTATGGGTTATGCTTTGTTTGGTGTATGACTTATGATTTGTCTGGTGTGTGAGTTATGGGTTGTTTGCTGTATGAGTTATGGTTTGTTTGGTGTGTGAGTTATGGGTTGTTTGGTGTATGGGTTTTGGTTTGTTTGGTGTGTGAGTTATGGGTTATTTGGTGTATGAGTTATGGGTTGTTTTTTTGTATGGGTTATGCTTTATTTGGTGTATGAGTTATGGTTTGTCTGGTGTGTGAGTTATGGGTTGTTTGGTGTGTTAGTTATGGGTTGTTTGGTGTGTTAGTTATGGTTTGTTTGGTGTGTGAGTTATGGGTTGTTGTGTGTACGGGTAATGGTTTGTCTGGTGTACGGGTAATGGTTTGATTGGCGTGGTCTTATGGTTTGTCTGGTGTGTGAGTTATGGGTTGTCTTCTGTTCGGGTTATGGTTTCATTGGCGTGGTCGTATGGTTTGGCTGGTTTGTGCGTTATGGGTCGTTTTCTGTTCGGGTTATGGTTTGATTGTCGTGGTCTTATGGGTTGTCTGGAGTATGAGTTATGGGTCGTCTTCTGTTCGGGTTATGGTTTGATTTGCATGGTCTTATGGTTTGTCTGGTGTGTGAGTTATGGGTCGTCTTCTGTTCCGGTTATGGTTTGATTGACGTATTCTTATGGGTTGTCTGTTGTGCGAGTTATAATTTGACTGTTATGCGGTTGTAAACGTTGAGCTCGCTTCCAATGGTTGTAAAACTCATCTTCGATACCTGTTTGCTCTCCGCCATTTTGTAAATCGACCATTCACGATTAATACCAATTATGTATACTTTGTTCGCCCTCGCATTTCGTAAGTTCCACAATTCAGGTTTCGTATACTCAGAAGTTCAGGTTTCATATACTCAGAAGTTTATGTTTCCTTTACTCAGAATTTCAGGTTTCGTATACTCAGAAGTTCAGATTTCGTATACTCAGAAGTTCAGGTTTCGTATACTCAGAATTTCAGGTTTCGTATACTCAGAAGTTCAGATTTCGTATACTCAGAAGTTCAGGTTTCGTATACTCAGAAGTTCAGGTTTCGTATACTCAGAAGTTCAGGTTTCGTATACTCAGAAGTTCAGGTTTTGTATACTCAGAAGTTCAGGTTTTATATACTCAGAAGTTCAGGTTTCGTATACTCAGAAGTTCAGGTTTCGGATACTCAGAAGTTCAGGTTTCGTATACTCAGAAGTTCAGGTTTCGTATACTCAGAAGTTCAGGTTTCGTATACTCAGAAGTTCAGGTTTCGTATACTCAGAAGTTCAGATTTCGTATACTCAGAAGTTCAGGTTTCGTATAATCAGAATTTCGGGTTTCGTATAATCAGAAGTCTTGTATCGGTTATTTAGTCGAAAAAACGGGCAGTTCATTTACTAATGTGACTGTTAACATCTACCAAAACAAAACTGCCTTTGTCAGGTAAACTAGAAAGCTTTATCTGGCTTACATACAATTTTCTTAATAAGGGTGATTTAGCTTGGCTTGGCTTCGTTCATTCTCAATCTCCCACTACCAAACCCTGAAAGGGCTTAATGTAGTCCAGAGAACGGAATGCGTTGTGTCGTAGTTTACAGCTTGACTGCGATATTTGCACCTTTCGGTCCAACACATCCGACTTCAGCAAGCATTTTTTGAGTACCGGGTTAGCATTCCCTCTTCGATCCCTTCTCCTTAGCCAGTCTGCCCTGCTGCAGCTGTTATCCAAGATCACCGCGTGGAGGTGTAGAAGGGTCTTGGCAGATTTGGTTCGCTGGCACTGACACTAGCAGTCAGCTATGGGTCGCCGTTCAGCATCTAGATCCCTTATTATGATTTGATATTGATCAACACCTTCTGCCAAAAAGGAGCGCTAGTGAAAGCACTCTATTGATGTAATTGAACTTAGGTATTGTATTTTTGTAGCAAAGTAAGAATCACAATAATTGTGGTCAAATGAGATAGTTAGTTGGCCATTTCAAGTGATGGTGGCGACATCAAAAGGCGGTTTGTGTCTTGAGGATGTAACTTGGGCTGTAGATTATAATGAGTAAAAAACTGGTTTGGTCAACAAACTCACTCTCTGGTCCTGAACTACTTTGGGCCAGTGCCAAGAAGTCAAGACGACTGAAGATAATTGAGACCAAGAGTCCCTTGAAACCTCTGGGGAGGATCGAACCCACGCCGTTTCCGTTTATCGTTTATGCCTTACCTCTCAACCACAGAAACAATAGAGTGATATTAAAGAGGTGACGAGCAACCATTATTTGGCAGTAAAGTTGAAAGAATTTGTGGTGTAAAATTGACAGCCGTAATGAAAACAAGCGTTTGAAAGCCAGGAAAATGTTTTGCTGAAAATGAAGTTATATTAATGTATTAATTTGATTTGCACTTTACAAAGCCAGCATTGTCGTTTATTTACCAGAAAGAGCATGTGCAATGTTCGAGTAGCAGATCTTCATTACAACATGAAAATATATTGTTCGCTGTACGTGTATTCGTTTTACATCGCATTTTCAAGGATTCAACGGACAACGATAGTCTATTATATTTCTAGCATTTCAAACAATCAATAAAAACCTTTTCAGGTACCTGTGGAGCATAGGTCTTTAACAAATCATCTGTTGACCTGTCTATATCTGTGGAAGTTTCTACAGGGTGAAATAGCCAGCCCTATGTCTAACCCTGGAAAGGAAGAGTAACGTCTGGTCAGGCAAAACAAACTAATCTGACATGTTAGTCAGGATCAGGCAAAACATGCTGATCAGACATGCTAGTCAGGATCAGGCAAAACATGCTGATCAGACATGTTAGTCAGGGTCAGGCAAAACGAAATGGCCAAGACCCTCACCTTGAAATACTCGTAGCACTTCATGGAAAAGGTCTGTTTTCATGGCATCCTGTCTAACAAAGTGAGGGATCAACGTGATCCCCATAGTAGTGAGCGATACACAGATGACGCCAAGCATAGCACAACCTTCTAGAGGACTCCGGTCCGCCTTCATCATCATGCTCGAAATGTAAGGAAAGCTACGACAACCCACCATTTAACATCCTTTTTAGGGGACACAAAAAGTTATCATTGTGGTCACTCAAGAAGAAGAAGAACAACAACAACATGCCCAACAACCTTTAGTCAATTATTACCATATGCATAACATATTCGTTCCCATTTCGGATTCCGTTAACATTCAAGTGCTTTTAGGATTTACAATATTTATATTGTCTTATGAATACCTGCATACAGAAATAATTTCGTCATCTCATAAGTATGAAACCAGAACGGCTGCCATTAGAATTCTACAACAGTAGGAGCTCGGGGTGTCGATTCTACGGAAGGCCGCGAAGTAAATGGATAGACAACGTGAAAGATAATCATGCCAACACGGGCGCACTATAACCACATCTTGTCCATCTGAGAGACCTACAGCTTCTCACAACAACCACATCTTGCACAAGTGAGAGACCTACATCTTCCCACAACAACCACATCTTGCCCAAGTGAGAGACCTACATCTTCATACAACAACCACATCTAAGAGAGAGACCTACATCTTCCCACAACAACCACATCTAAGAGAGAGACCTACATCTTCCCACAACAACCACATCTAAGAGAGAGACCTACATCTTCCCACAACAACCACATCTAAGAGAGTGACCTATATCTTCCCACAACAACCACATCTAAGAGAGAGACCTACATCTTCCCACTACAACCCCATCTCGCCGAAGAAAGAGACATACATCTTCCCACAACAACCATATCTTGTCCAATTGAGATACCTACATCTTCCCACAACAACCACATCTCGCCGAAGAAAAAGACATACATCTTCCCACAACAACCACATCTTGTCCAAGTGAGAGACCTACATCTTCCCACAACAACCACATCTCGCCGAAGAAAGATACATACATCTTCCCACAACAACCACATCTTGTCCAAGTGAGAGACCTACATCTTCCCACAACAACCACATCTTGTCCAATTGAGAGACCTACATCTTCCCACAACAACCACATCTCGCCGAAGAAAGAGACATACATCTTCCCACAACAACCACATCTAAGAGAGAGACCTACATCTTCCCACTACAACCACATCTCGCCGAAGAAAGAGACATACATCTTCCCACAACAACCACATCTAAGAGAGAGACCTACATCTTCCCACAACAACCACATCTAAGAGAGAGACCTACATTTTCCCACAACAACCACATCTAAGAGAGAGACCTACATCTTCCCACAACAACCACATCTTGTCTAAGAGAGAGACCTACATCTTCCCACAACAACCACATCTTGTCTAAGAGAGAGACCTACATCTTCCCCCAACAACCACATCTAAGAGAGAGACCTACATCTTCCCACAACAACCACATCTAAGAGAGAGACTTACATCTTCCCACAACAACCACATCTCGCTGAAGAGAGAGACCTACATCTTCTCACAACAACCACATCTAAGAGAGAGACCTACATCTTCCCACAACAACCACATCTAAGAGAGAGACCTACATCTTCCCACAACAACCACATCTAAGAGAGAGACCTACATCTTCCCACAACAACCACATCTAAGAGAGTGACCTACATCTTCCCACAAAAACCACATCTAAGAGAGAGACCTACATCGTCCCACAACAACCACATCTAAGAGAGATACCTACATCTTCCCACAACAACCACATCTAAGAGAGAGATCTACATCTTCCCACAACAACCACATGTAAGAGAAAGATCTACATCTTCCCACAACAACCACATCTAAGAGAGAGACATACATCTTCCCACAACAACCACATCTAAGAGAGAGACCTACATCTTCCCACAACAACCACATCTTGTCTAAGAGAGAGACCTACATCTTCCCACAACAACCACATCTAAGAGACAGACCTACATCTTCCAAGAACGCGTCATGGCATAAAACGAATGATAAAGTAATTTTACATATTTTCATATTAGCTTTCACGAAGCTCTTGATTTTAAATCTAACTTGAACATCCCAACCATAAGAGAACCGCATGCACATTTCGAATGCTCAAGTAGATATATGGACTGTTTTCCATTTAGCGTCTTCAGAGCATCTCTCAAATGAATGATTTCCAAACTCGAGTTGAAGCTTATCTGCCACACAGACGGGTAGAGTGCGGTCTGGCCTGTCCGTTTGTCTTAATGTGACTTCTAAACCAGAGACTTGAAGTGTCGCTCTGGTAATGGATTGCGTGACCTGACTTAAAACAAAGGTATGGGTTAAAATGTCAAATGGATATGTTTTGTCATGAGTTAAATGGGTGTCTACCCCATGTGGATCTCGGGGGCCCTTATTCGAGGGTTTCAAAAATGGTAACTGCTTCTACTATACTTACGGTAAAAGGCATACAGAGTGTAGCAAGCTTGGAGTTATGCTACTAGAAATGTGTCCCATGTCATATTGCTTATATTGAAACCCATTTGGCTTGTAAGCATGTGCACTACTTTCGCAGTTTGTTGACATATGAGCACAATTTTGACCGTCTGTTGATATAAATACACCACCAGGTCCGTTTCTACCATTATGCAAGACTAGGCGGCCGCCTAGGGAGGCAACACTTTAAGAGCGGCAAAAGGATGGAACAAATTTTAATTTGAAATCAAACAGCAACAAATTTGAGGACATTAGGATTAAAAAAATGGAATAGAGGAATAACGGTGGTTCTGTTGATGTTTTTAGTGTTACTATAATTGAATTGTGATAATCGATCAGCAGCTAGGTTTTGAACTTCTCTTTCAATACATCTGAAAGGTAAGTGCAATTCATATTTCATATGAAAGAGATAAGTTACTATTAATGTTATATGGCTTGGCTTGGCTTCGTTCCTTCTCAATCTCCCGCTACCAAGCCATGACAAGGACTTTACAGGTAGCAGAATGTAGTCCAAAGAACGGAATGCGTCGTGTCGTAGTTTACAGCTTTACTGCGAAAGTTGCACCTTTCGGTCCAACACATCCGACTTCAGCAAGCATTTTTTGAGTACCTGGTTAGCATTCGCTTTTCGATCCCTTCTCCTTATCCATTTGCCCTGCTCCAGCTTTTTATCAAGGATCACAACAACAACATCTAAGAGAGAGACCTACATCTTCCCACAACAACCACATCTTGTCTAAGAGAGAGAGACCTACATCTTCCCACAACAACCACATCTAAGAGACAGACCTACATCTTCCAAGAACGCGTCATGGCATAAATCGAATGATAAAGTAATTTTACATATTTTCATATTAGCTTTCACGAAGCTATTGATTTTAAATCTAACTTGAACATCCCAACCATAAGAGAACCGCATGCACATTTCGAATGCTCAAGTAGATATATGGACTGTTTTCCATTTAGCGTCTTCAGAGCATCTCTCAAATGAATGATTTCCAAACTCGAGTTGAAGCTTATCTGCCACACAGACGGGTAGAGTGCGGTCTGGCCTGTCCGTTTGTCTTAATGTGACTTCTAAACCAGAGACTTGAAGTGTCGCTCTGGTAATGGATTGCGTGACCTGACTTAAAACAAAGGTATGGGTTAAAATGTCAAATGGATATGTTTTGTCATGAGTTAAATGGGTGTCTACCCAAGTGGATCTCTGGGGCCCTTATTCGAGGGTTTCAAAAATGGTAACTGCTTCTACTATACTTACCGTAGAAGGCATACAGAGTGTACCAAGCTAGGAGTTATGCTACTAGAAATGTGTCCCATGTCATATTGCTTTTATTGAAACTCGAGAGAACTGGCGGGTAGCGGATCAACCCTCTCGAGGCCCGTATGTTGGTGGAGATATTAAGCCGGCTAGGGGCTCCTCAGACGTATTTAGCTCAGCATCGAGATTGCACATCGTCGTGTACAAAACGCTCCACTCCCCCCCCCCCCTCCATCCCCAAGTGGTCGGGAAAGTACCAGATATTTCTGTTTTTTGCCAAGGAGGGGTGGAGGTGGGGGACGAAAGCCACGGTACACATAGCACGTATATTTAGTATCCTCAAGAGCTAATCGCTTAAGTATGTTGATTATAAGATAAAGAATAAAAATAATAATAATAAGAAGAAAACGAAGAGGAAAAAGAAGAAGTCATATAGTTGCAAGTCCCTGGAAACTTTCTTTTTTCGTCGTATGAGCTGCAGTGGTGAGCGACCCATAGCTGACTGCTAGCGCCAGGACCAGCGAACCAGATCTGCCAAAAACCCTTCTACACCTCCACGCGGGTATCCTGGATACAGGCTGCAACAGAGTATACTGGCTAAGGAGAAGGGATCGAAGAGGGAAGGCTCACTCGGTGCTCAATAAATGTCTGCTGTAGTCGGATATGTCGGACCGAAAAGTGCAAATTTTGCAGTCAAGCTGTAAACTACGAGACAACGCATTCCGTTCTCCAGACTACATCCTGCTACCTGCAAATCCCTTGTCATGGCTTGGTTGCGGGATATTGAGAACGAACGAAGAAGAAGTAGAAGTATGCTCTCAAATAATCGCATGCATTTATTTAATGAACTTGACGGCACAACTTCACAGTTTTCCTACCACTCCAAGGCAGCGTGTCTCAACCTGTTTACGCTTACGAAACACTTGAAATAATATTCATGTCTCAGAGAACCCTACATACACATTACTAAATATCATTATTAACATCTTCATTTCTCTTTTATACACTTCAACTTCGAAATTAAAACATCAAATATTTTTTTTCGGTAACTGGTTTGAGCAATAAACATCTAACGTTTTTCTCAAGTGTATTGACTGTACTTTAAAAGAAAAAAAAAGTAATTTAGTAAAAAGAAATGAGCTATTCTCTATAACATTTCAAATACAACCGCTAGATATGTGTAAACATTAAAAAATGTACTTCAGTGATATAACGGCTATGGCTCTGCATCGACGGACACACCTCGGAGGATAATGAAATTTTCAAAACTTGACGGATGGTATGTGCTGATTACACCAGAAATAACGTCATCAAGCGCATCGTACGTATGTTCACATGTTGCCGTTTGATCCGCTTTCATTTGAACACGCCTCGTATATTGCCACTGAATGAGTTCTTGGTAAACTATAATATGTCTCGGTTATTGGCAGGATGTTGTATGGCTCTTCTTTTTCCGGATTGTATATTTTCTTTGTGTCATTATTATCTTATCGTTTTCCACATTCTTCGGTTTGTGTTTTGATCTGCAATTGGCAACCTTATCAAGCAAGAAAAAGTTACCGTAAGAGAAGAGCATGTGTATGTATATATGTATGTATGTATGTATGTATGTATGTATGTATGTATGTATGTATGTATGTATGTATGTGTGTATATATGTATGTGTGTGTATGTAGATATGTGTGAATGAAGGTAAGTATGTATGTATGTATATATTGATGTATGCATGTTTGTATGTATGTATGTATGTATTTATGTATGTATGGATGTATGTATGTGTTTTTGTGTGTATGTGTGTGTGTGAATGTGCGTGTATGTATGTATGTATGTATGTATGTATGTATGTATGTATGTGTGTGGGTGTGTGTATGTATGTATGTATGAATGTATATATGTATGTATGTGTGTATGTGGATATGTGTGTATGTATGTATGTATTTATGTATGTATGTATGTATGTGTGTATGTTATGTATGAATATATATATATATATATATATATAGATATATATATATGTGTATGTATATATGTGTGCATATATGTATGTGTGTGTATGTAGATATGTGTGTATGTATGTATGTGTGTATGTATGTGTGGATGTGTGTATGAAGGTATGTATGTATGTATGTTTTTATGTATGTATGGATGTATGCATGTGTTTTTGTGTGAGTGCGTGTGCATGTATGTATGTATGAATGTTTTTATGTATGTATGTATGTGAACGTGTGCGCATACAAGTACATGCAGGAACGGTCTGTTATATTTTGAGAAGTGATCATCAATGAAGTGACATTTTGTGAACAATAAATGACAACTAAAATTGATGAACTAAAAGATGACATTAGCGGGGTCAATAAAATTCAAGAGGTCAATAGTGGTTGCAACGATTCAAGGTGTATGTTCGTGGGAGCTGGTCCATGAATGCATGTATGTGTCTGTGTATATAAATGTTGCCTGTGTATGTGTACACGTGTACATACTTTGAGTGGATATATTCGTGTATGTGTATACTCGTGTGTATGTCTGTGTATAAATGTGTGGCGTGTATGTGTTATTCTATGTTTTTATCTTTGTATAACTGCGTGTGTGTATTTGTGTATAATCGTGTGCGTGCGTGTGTGTGTATATATACCTACATGTATACCTGTATGGTTATGTTAATAATTGTGTATGTTTTTGTACATGTATGTGTCTTTGTGTACACGTATGTGTGTATATACATGTCTATGTACATGTGTGTATGTGTGTACGTGTATGTGTACGGCTATGTGTTTACTAATATGTGTCAGTGTGTACTTCCAAATGTGTACATGTATGTATGTATTTGAATGGGTATGTGAGTACTTTAATGTGTGTACGTGTATGTGTGCGTATATGTGTGTACTAATATGTGCCAGTGTGTACTTGTAAATGTGTACAAATAGGTATATAAATGTGTCTGTGAGTACTTTAATGTGTTTACTAGTGTGTGTTTTTGATTACTTTTATGTGTGTATATGTATGGGTCAGTGTGTATCCTTATATGTGTGTACATGTATGTGTCCGTATGTATCCTTATATGTGTATACATGTATGTGTCAGTGTGTATCCTTATATGTGTGTGTGCATGTATGCGTCAGTGTGTATCCTTATATGTGTATGTTTATGAATGTGTCTGAGACAAAGCTTCCTAAAATCAACACAGCCCATACAGACACACACTGAAAGTCGTCGTATCGAGAAATGGCACGAATTGATTCAGGCCCTAGAGATGAAACTTCGGGATGAACCAGTCCCCGGACATCCTTTGCCATACACAACATGGACGTCGCTGAACAGACTTCGAATTGGTGAATCACGGCGCAAGAGGAATATGAAACGATGGGAATATACATATGATGACACATGTGATTGTGGCACAATACAGATCCCAGACCACCTGATGACCTGCCCCAACCTCCAGGAAACATACAATAGGGGCGACAGCATCATGAAGCATGTCCTTTGTAGAACGTCGCTCTTAAAACAGCCTGGCGATATGAATCTCGGTCTGCAGTCCAATCTTCCCGCCTGCTCCATGTTCATGTGTAGAGTATCCTTGATATCTTGTATCCACCTTCGCCTTGGTCGACCCCTGCGTCGGCTTCCAGGTACCATGCCCTCCGTGACCGTTCTTTCCAGTCCGTCATGCCGTTTGATGTGGACGAAAAAATTCAGTTTCCGAAACATAACATTGTTTATGAGCCAGTTTCCTTCAACATTTAGGTCTTCTAAGATGACTTTATTTATCACTTGTTGCTTGTTAGTACGCGTTTTATGTCATAGATTGTGCATGTTGCCTAGTTTTTGCTGGAGGAAAATGACAAGGCAATCCATGTCGCTGAATACTGGCTGCATACTGTATTACGTTATGTGTGGACAAGGGAAGTAAGTAAGCAATGTGTATGTGCATTAAAATGACATATTTTCTTACCGATCTATTTCGGCTATTTCTAATCAATGGAATGTGGGTTTAAAAACACGGTATAACATTAGTTTTACTTTTTCTGTTAGGGATGATATCAAATCCTATATGTACAGTGTGCGGCGACTGAAGGGACAATAGGTCTTTATTCCATGGTTCTATATAATGTCCTAGTGGAACTCAGCAATGGTAATAAACGAGAGTGATATATTTATTATTAGAAAGGAAAGGTGTGGCAAATGGCATTAATAGAATAAAGAAATAATTAGCTTTACAACAAGATGAAGAATTGAATTGGTCTAGAATAATATTATCTCGTCTGTTGGAGCACAGTGAGCAATGAATGACATCACTGATACGCTCCAAGAATGTCGGAAGAGGCCAATACTAAAGAGGGATGTGTGGTGTGGGGCTAACGACATTTCAATGAAACTAAGTGATGCATGAACCATTTCCTGAGAGCAGGTAAATTGGGTTTGCTGCTAGCTTCTGTTAATGGCCTGCTGTAATGACGTCCTTGTGTTTTATAAGGAGCAAGAAAGGAACAATAAAAAAGGTATACGAGTTAAAAAATAGAAGATTAATAAGAAGAATATGAAGAAGAAGAAGAAGAAGAAAAAGAAGAAGATATGTTGAAGCCAAACAGCTATTATTTTTTTTTAAAATAAGGCCCTTTCATCCGAAATAACTTCTTTGCGTAGAGGCCACATGCCTCACTTTAGACACAAGAAAAAAGGAAATGGTAATTCAGATATTGGATTTCATTCCAGAAATGCATCTGTTGAAACCATTTCCATTATGGCACGTTGACAAACTGGCGAGCTGACAGACTGAAAAACAATCAAATCAGTGCGTGAAATCGATGATGTGTCGATAGATTGTAATGCAATGCAAACACGAAGCAGATTTTGAGAGTGAAATCGATATTTTAAGACCTGAAAATGTTCATGCTCTCATCTCGCGAGGATTGTTTTCAAGCTCAGAATAAAGTTGTCAAGTCATTAGTTGGATAAGTTCGTAGGTGGCAGACAAGCATGCAGGCAAGAAGGCAGATTAACAGGCATGTAGGCAACCAGGTAGATAGATTGACAGACAGACATGCAGACAGACAGACAGACAGATAGATAGATAAACAGACAGACAGACATATAGATAGACAGACAGACAGACAGACAGGCGGGCAGACAGACAGACAGACAGATTAATAGACAGATATATAGATAGACAGACAGACAGACAGACATACAGGCAGGCAGGTAGGCAGGCAGACAGACAAACAGACAGACACACAGACAGACAGAT